>JAODUP010000638.1:162500-239937 GCA_025642065.1 Paralvinella palmiformis | reverse complement strand
CTAATTAATTGTTGATTGAATTATTGATTGATTTCGTGAGTGAGTGAACAAATGGGTGAGTGACTGAGTGACTATCATCAAATTAAATATGTGTGGATGTGTGTTAGTGTGTGTGAATCTGTGCGTGGTTCTGTGTGCGTGTGTATATGTGTATGTATGTGTGTACGTATTGGTGCGCGGGCATGGTTGTGTGTGTGAGTGTTTGTGTGTGTGTGTTATTGTCATCTACTTCCACGTGATTCCACATTAACAACACAATAAGAACAATCACAACAATACAACAATACAACAAACAATAACTATATCCAATAACTCACTCAAGTTAAGACCACCACAATCAATCTCATCACAACCTTGGTCTTCACATCCACAATCATAATAACTATCACATCGATAAGACCATGGTATACACTCTTTGTTGGCACATTTAAACTCCATAGGACAATCTGGAACAACGTTAATTATGATTGATAACTGTCTTAAACGTTTTATCAAAGCAATCAATATGTAGAAATAGTTTACGTCATAATACGTCATAATACAATGATACCAATATATAAAATAATGGTTAATGGTGTAAGGATTCAGAAGTAAGAATGAAAGAGATCTTTGTGTTTTATATTCGAGAGTAATTACAGATTATTAGGAGCTAGACGTCGGAGATACAAGATATAACTGCTTCACAGACTGTAAACAAATACGTGTACCGTCGAATACGTATTTGTTTATTCTGAGATATAGAATTTTTCAGCCTTCATACTTACATAGGATTTACTATATATATATATATATATATATATATATATATATATATATATATATATATATATATATATATATATATATATAGTCAGAATCTGTTAATCCGACAAGGTTTCTCACGTGATAATAGGTCGGATAAACGAGAATGTCGGAATATCGGGTCCGTGAAATACCGGTAGTCTGTGTCACACATTTTTAAATCATAAAGATATACCTCCGTATCTAAACCAATATTCAATAACCGTACCCAAGATACGGAATGGCATGGAAGCCATTGATCATTTTGATGTTTGTTAATTGCAGACACTATAAAGAAATACTCGTTTCACTTAGTCCATCATAATAACTCCTGATCTGCTCTTTGGAAAGATCACACATTTGTGTTTTTAATTAGCTATGAATGATTATGATTGGCTATTAGATACACACAGGCAATAGAAGCATCGTGTGTCGCTGTGTATAGTCAAGGATGATTGTTATTGGTTAAGATTAGCAATTATCGCAGGTGGACAGGTTAATGAAACATTACTCACATGTCGGTGTGTCTTGCATGACCGAACCAGCGGAAATATTTTCGTGTTGTCGGATTATCGAGGTCATTTTAAATTGAAATGTCACATTCGAAATGAAGTGTCGAAGTTGGAACGAGGAACACGATTTTGTCGGATTAAAGGGTCATTAATAATTGAGCTAAATACATCACAGGCAATAATATCTCGGATGATGGATTGTCCGGATTAACGGATTCTGACTATATATATATATATATATATATATATATATATATATATATATATATATATATATATATATATATATATATATATATATATATATATATATATATATATAAATGAACACATCAACCTTTTTACAGTTCTCTTACCGTATATATACTGGCTAATTAGATCATTCCATATTTAAGGATTTAATAATATTTACCTATAAAGGGCTTTTTAAGGGACGATGTCGCTGAAAGGAAACAGAATTAGTTATGTGTACAATTATTTCTTGTCTAAATGATAAATGCAGCATAGATAAGTATTTGTTTGGGGAGTTTATTATCACACACACACACACACACACACACACACACACACACACACACACACACACACACACACACACACACACACACACACACACACACACACACACACACACACACACACACACACACACACACACACACACACACACACACACACACACACACACACACACACACACACACACACACACACACACACACACACACACACACACACACACACACACACACACACACACACACACATTTTACAACAACAACACAGTGGTGTAGGTAAACAACAAGATTCTGTAAGTGTCAAAGACTTAGATACATGGATCTCTTACGACCCTCCATGAAGACGTGAATCCTTTGTTGCTGGTGACGTAATTCGTATAGAACTTGATCCAAAGCCATCTCGCCTGGATCGTGTTGTTTGATGTATTGTCACAGTCGTGATACAACAGTGTCTGGATAGAACTGCCATTTCTAATCTGAAAACGGACATAGTATGGATTTATCGGGTGTCGAATCATGGTAACATATCACGTCAATAAGATTGCACCACATCGTACCCACACCGGAACAGACCCATTTCCCGACACACACCACTAACCACCAACCAACTCCTTAATACATAAAGTTACCTTTCCATCCACTTCCACCCTATACAGTCACCCATCTACCGCATTCAACACTCATGAACACATTTCTCAACATACAGAATCTCACCACCCCCGCCCCCTATCACTTCCTAACATATACTATCATCTTTCCACTCTTCACTACACAATTACTCTAACAATAACATGTGTTGGTAGCGTAATCAAACAGGCCTACAACATATTATTTTAAGCTTTAATCAAGAGTAGTTTCATATATGGTATTCAGGGGTGACTGAACTACTTTAATTTTGTAAAAGTAAAGTAAGCCCCTTCAAAATTATTTGAGTAGAGGTAAAATGAACTAGTAAAAATTTACTTAAGTAAAAAGTAAATCTACTTTCTAAAAGTAACTGAAGTAAAATTTAATTGTAATACAAAATATCAGGATCAAATACTCAGTGCACAAGAGTGAACAAAAGTGACTGCGTCCACAGACATGTGGCCCTCCACCTTAAGTTCGTTTGCTTCAAAACATGCAGATGTGCTGCAACCTTCAGTTCACTGAACAAAGCCCTTGTTCACCTTTGAGAATAATTGTTTTTATTATGATGAATCTTAGAAAACAGTTCGCTTCAGCTGAAACATTGTATAACAAAGTGAACCTTCCAAAATAGGTTGTCAAAATTATGATGAGTCTTAAATTTCAGCGAGAATCAGCTGAAACATGTATACCAAATATTAGCATTCTTACAAAACTCGTTTCAATACCACACCATATTAAAATATATTTGTTTACCATAAATTCATCAAAAATACACAAGCTGGTGACAACTTGTAATGATAATTTACAACTTAAAAGAAAAAGTAGTTAGTTATAATTACCTGAAATAAACTACCCAAGTAGAGTAATTAAGTAGTTTTACTTCGTTACATGACACCCCTGATGGTATTGGGTTATAAAAATAGTGGCATAAATTCTGTTTCATCAAATATTAGACTTGATTTGTTCATTCAAGAAACACCCACATATAGTAGATAAGCTGCATAGAAAGATTGAGAAAATAAAATATGTTATATACCGTGAGAAATGGACCAGGATCTCCACTACCAATCTTAATAATCTAGGATTTTCTAATGGTTTTAATAATAATAATAATAATAATGTATATTTATCAAAGCACCTTTATTAGCAGGGACCATTCAAAGTCGCTGTACAAATAATATGTAATATAATAATACCCAAATAATATATCTGTAAAAAAACCTGTAACGATTTAAAAGATAATAATTATTTATCTCTGAAAGCGACTTTAAACAGGCGTGTTTTTAGAAGAGACTTAAAATTTCAAGAAACGACGCATTTCTAATATCTTCCGGCAACCTATTCACCATATGACTTGAGTCGAGACACTGGCACCTGCAATAGTATCTGATTGGATGACCTGAGTTTTCGAGATGACTTTCTAATGGACACCAGTTCACACAGGTATTCTGGCGCCATATCATTAATAGATTTATAAGTTATTAACAGAATCTTAAAATGGATACGCTGTCTAACAGGTAGCCAATGTAGTATTTGAAGAATTGGGGTGACATGATCATATTTTCTAGTATTTGTTACAATGCGAGCTGCACTATTTTGAATTCGCTGAAGGCGATTAATGTTATAATCAGATATGCTATATAACAGGGAGTTACAATAGTCTATACGAGATGTAACAAAGACATGGACTACAGTAACAAGTGATTCTTGTGTCAAGAATGCTTTTAAACAATGGATGTTCTTAAGATGTTAGTAGGCAGCTCGGCATACTGATGTGACATGTCATGCATGTTAATACATTGGTCAAAAATAACCCCTAGATTTTTTACTGACCCATTAGGGGTAATCGAAGATGCACCCATCTGTAATGCTGGTGTCTTTAGGGATTTAACACAATGTGGTGATGCCAAATATATAATATTTGTTTTATTATCATTTAGTTTTAGAAGATTTTGAGTCATCCATAGCCGAATATCAGCAATACAATGTTCTAAGTTTTTGAAGGAACAGAGGAAAGTTAGCTCATTGTCAGGATCCAATGATAGCTGTGTGCCATCAGCATACAAGTGCTATTTAACCCCATATCGCTGCGCAATGATCACAAGAAGATGGGTATACATTGTGAAAACCAGAGGACCAAGAACTGAATCCTGTGGTACACCAGATAACAAAACTCAATGTCAGATAAATACCATGAACAGACACTCTCTGGGAGCGTTGTTCCAGATAGGATCGAAGCCTTTCAAGTACCTTACCTAACAGACCAAACATGTCTTTTAACATAGAGAAAAGTACAATATGGTCAACTGTATCAAATGCAGCAGAACAAGTATTACTGGCTTACCTTGAATGGGCTTGATCAATTGACGTCATAATATAATTTTCCACATTAACCAATGCTATTTCAGTGCTGTGACAACTTTTATTCTTAGGTAACCGATAAAAGTATATGCCTTGTGTTGTTTGTGAACCATTTAAACATTGCGGAACACAATAGTGTTTGTGTGTGCCACCTAATTAAGCCGTATTCTCTGTAAGTGGTGGCTGTTACCAGAGACGCTATGTTTGGAATTCCCCTTGAAGCCCCCACAGCCTCATTCTGGATCGGTATATCCCAGCATGCAAAATATTGAGAGTATTTTCTTATCACACAACTAGGCTGTGCTGATTAAGCGACAGCCTGGGGATTCTCCCCGAACAACAAAACCTTATCACACAAAAAAACTTTCAAGATGACATTTTTTCTTAGAAAATGTCGGCATCAGCAGCTAGAATACTTATATATGGTAATACAGAAAGCGAAAAGCGCATACGCCAAACATATGCTAAACACGCTAAGGCACCGAAAATAGGAATATGCCGAAAATAAAATACGATGAAAATAGGAATATGCCGAAAATAGGAATATGCCGAAAATAGAAATATGCCGAAAATAGGAGCACTCGTAGAATATGGTAAATGATAAACAACTACTAGCAGTGTATTTCCCCTACCTACTGATTGTTGATCACTTTGCTGCGGTGATTATTATTATTATTATTATTATTATTATTATCATTATTAGATAGAAACATGCATGGTAAAATAAAATATTGAAAGTCAATATTATTTAATGTCACTTTTATCATTCAGTATTTGAAGACACGAAACTTTAGAACAAACTCCCAAAAGGTAGATGGATTTAATTTAATTGGAGGACTAATTTATTTAACAAAGCTTCTGGTATTTATTTCTAGTCAATATATTATCTCTTTGTTCAAATTATTAGTCATGCTATTTTTGTACCACATTTATTACTACCACTACTATTATTGTGTTGGTGGTATGTGATGATGATGATGATGATGATGATGATGATGATGACTTACTTCGACAAAGTCCACACAACCGCTACCTGTCCCTTCCTTTTCCAGCTGAATTTCGTCCATTGATAAAGAGATACTATAACCTGACTGGGCCTCAATCAGCCAGATACAGACAACATTGTCATCATAATTACTGGGATAACGTGGTGAGTGTATGATACCATCACTGTCACTGGAAGCTTCGATGTATCCTCCACAGTTAACACCTATAGAACAGTGTTTAGTAATAAGGTGTTAGTAGAGGCCGATATAAAGAGGCAATGAGTGTGTGTGTGTGTGCGTGTGTGCGTGCGTGTGTGGCGTGTGTGCGTACGTACGTACGTGCGTGGGCGTGTGTCATTAATCTTACCATAAACATAACTTGTTTTCAGACTCGTCAAAATACATAGCCCTGAAAAATAGATATCAATATAGATATATATATATATATATATATATATATATATATATATATGTGTTGTGTGTGTGTGTTGTGTGTGTGTGTGTGTGTGTGTGTGTGTGTGTGTGTGTGTGTGTGTGTAATATAATATAATTTCTGTTTATCATGTATATATTATCAGGTTTCAGACTAGGTATATTGGATACATTGGTTTAGCAGATCTGAATATATAAGTAAGGCTATATTGTAAGTGATTCACAATGTTTGCTAATGTCACAGTTATGAGTATCCCCCTCCCCCCTCTGAGTTGGCCCAAAGGTTTGTTGCGTGACAAATATAAGATATTGCTATTTTATAGACACCTTTATGAACATGAAAGCATAAGTCAGTAAGTGAATGGAAGTGGGTTGAGGCGAAATAAAATACAAAGCCTCAATAATTTGTTAATTGGGCATGACTAGCGGTGACAAACAATCAAACATGTGTTTTTCATAGTTTAGGCTTATAAGAGCCATAAGTTCGCACTTTAAGCCCTAGTAGGAATAATCCCGTACAATCCGGTTGCATTCTCATCTCACCGAGGAGTACGTTAGTCTGCAATCACCAATTAATTCGTAACAACCAATTACAGTCAAGTCAGCATCTGGATTATAACTCAGCCATTTTAAGACTAAACTAATATGACTCAGTTATATAAGGAATGGGCGAACAAAGTGTGTTTTAAAAGTGATATACGTGCGGTGCGTGCGTGTTGGGCGGTGGTCGAAGGGGGCGACACTTACCGATAAATAACACTCTATAGATATGTAACCAGGTCCATTTCCAATCCATGTCGTGGGTCACTTTACAGCCCTTCTACCATTTCCGGCCTCTTCTGGCAAGTTCAACTTTACTAAGGATCGCATACGGATTAGAATATTAAACAAATTATTGACTACAAGTCGTCCACTTATCAGCGAATCATTCGAGTATCAATCCCGTCGCGGTTCAGTGAACAGGTACAATGACAGTATACACAGTTCGGCGTCTGTGATCACCGATCGATGAACTGTTTCGATCTGTTTATTTACATCCGACGTTAGATCAACAAATATCGGTGAAGTCTGTTCTCGTAGTCTTCTGCCCGTTATGACGTATATTGAAGCTTGGATGACGTACTTGAAGATCATAAAAAATAGATCCTCACCAGCTGCCGTCTGTCTCATGACAATAACGACATCGGTGTATTACTATCGATCGGTATCGATCAGCCAATTATCCGTATAGACATATATTGATCGGGCAATGATTGGCTCTTAATAGACGTTAATATCTTATTATGGCCGCGCTAACCTAACGTTTGTGTCTTAAAGATTATTCTTATTATCAATTCCAGATGAGGGTATCGAATTTCAAAGTTTATAACAGTGGCGTAGCTGCCATTGCGTCGATTCATTAAGGCATTCTAGGTAGGGCGTACATGAGAAAACAGCGCTAGTGTAAAACACTCTATAATAATAATAATAATAATAATAATAATAATTATTATTATTATTATTATTATTATTGCTGTAATTGTTGTTGTTGTTGTTGATGTTGTTGTTGCTACTACCAGAGTATGTGAAATCAGATCAGGACCTGTCAGACATAGGTCCTGCAGACTCAGATTTTCTGCAGGACCCACCAGTGTTCTGTCAGACACCAGGTTTTTGGGTAGTGAAAAGGGAGTTCCCAGAAGCATCTCCACTTATACGCGCGTCATATTTCCCACCAGCTGAAGGAAACATGTTTTCGGCCATCCTTGACACACAACACTATAGGATTCAACCCAATAAGAGCCAGAGTCGGATTAAAATCGTCACATCGCTGCCCACTAACCCATTATTATTCAATACATTTTCACCAAACTGTTATTTCGATCTCACAAACATGCCGGTCTTTATGTAATAATACTTGATACTCACCCGCTGTTACCTACCAGTACCTCCAGATGTGCTGTGAAACAATGAATTAATAACACTTGCCATTTGAAGTGACAATCAGGCGTGTTTGTGTGAGTGATAGTTGGAACAAAATCGTCACATCTGTGCCTACTAGTCTTAGTGAATAAATTAAGATTCATTTTCACCAAACTGTTATTTGCACCTCACAAACATGCCGGTCTTTATGTAATATAATATTGATAGTCACGGGTTGTTAACTACCGGTACTACCAGATGATTAGCATAATATAAAAATCACTTCACATTGCAAACCTCGCTCGCCACTTGCTGTGAAACAATTAATTAATAACATTTGCCAGTTGAAGGGTGTCTACACAGTGAAACGTGTTTGGTTTGGTTTTGTTGTTCGGGGAGAATCCCCAGGCTGTCGCTTATTCAGCACAGCCTCAATGTTGGAGTGGTTGAGGAACCCCCTTCCCCAACACACACAGGGGAGCAGTACGCAAAGATGGAGCCGAAATACCCTGAGGGTGATCACTGCCAGGTGTTTTATGTCCTCAAGGGGGTTTTAACGTCCCCCTTTATTTTAAATAATTCAGTGGTGACGGCAGCGCCATTTAACGTGGTCAGCCACCCACGATGTATTGAGCCGAGAAAATAATCCCTGGAAAAGTTTCGACCTTTTACGTGGTTCGAACCTGTGACCATTGGCACCAAGTGCAGGGTGCTTAACCGCTAGGCCACCGGAGCTCACACGCGTGTTTGGTTCGACATGTTTGTTTATTTATATTAGTTATAACATCAAAGCCAAATTATGTTGTCTCTCTCTCTCTCTCTCTCTCTCTCTCTCTCTCTCTCTCTCTGTGTGTGTTTGTGTTTGTGTTTCATGCCTTTGTTACATCTCGTATAGACTATTGTAACTCCCTGTTATATGGCATATCTGATTATAATAGTGCATTGTAACAAATACTAGAAAATATGATCATATCACCCCAATTCTTCAAAAACTACATTGGCTACCTGTTAGACAGCGTATCCATTTTAAGATTCTGTTAATAACTTATAAATCTATTAATGATATGGCGCCAGAATACCTGTGTGAACTGGTTTCCATTAGAAAGTCATCCCGAAAACTCAGGTCATCCAGTCAGATACTATTGCAGGTGCCAGTGTCTCGGCTCAAGTCATATGGTGATTGTGCGTTTAGTGTGGCAGCCCCCAATTTGTGGAATAAGTTGCCGGCAAATATTAGAAATGCGTCGTCTCTTGGAAATTTTAAGTCTCTTCTAAAAACACACCTATTTAAGGTCGCTTTCACAGATAAATAATTATTATCTTTTAAATCATTACAGGGTTTTTACAGACATTATTTGGGGTACTATTATATTACATATTATCTGTACAGCGCCTTTGAATGGCTCTTGCTAGTAAGGGCGCTTTATTAAATATACATTATTATTATTAAAATATACATTATTATATTAAATATACATTATTATTATTATTATTATTATTATTATTATTATTATTATTATTATTATCAAGTGTTTTTGATGTGACAAGTTTGTTTATTTATATAAGTTATGATATTAAAGCCAAATCGTGTGTGCGTGCGTGTGTGTGTGTGTGTGTGTGTGTGTGTGTGTGTGTGTGTAACGCTGCCGATGAAACAAAGTGTTTTTTATTGTGACAAGTTTGTTTATTTATATAAGTTATAATATTAAAGCCAAATCGTGTGTGTCCCCCCCCCTCTCTCTCTGTCTCTCTCTCTCTCTCTCTCTCTCCTCTCTCTTTCTCTCTCTGTGTGTGTGTCTCTTCTCTCTCTCTCTCTCTCTCCCTCTCTCTTCTCTCTCTCTCTCTCTCTCTCTCTCTCTCTCTCTCTCTGTGTGTCCCTGTGTGTGTGTTTGTGTGTGGCTGCCGGTGAAGAAGTTGACATTGGCCTCGACTTATCTGCTGGGTCGACTTATACGCGAGTATATACGGTATGGACCTCAGCATCTGTCCGACGGTCCGACAGGTCCGACCCTTTTCACATACTCTGTACTACTGCTGCTGTTGCGACTTATTCATGTGTGTAGGAGTTTTACCTGTGACCTAGTTGATAGTACCTTTGATTACTTACCTTTAGAAGCTCGATTGAAGTTCTGGTTTGGTCACCTGAAGTATATTTCATCCTTTATCTCACAAAAGCCATACATTACTAATGGTCTTTGTTTTAGTAACAACAAATTATAGAAAACAAAACCGTATTTTAATATTTCACAAGTCGCAATGGACTTGATTCTTCTATAAATGTTCTAGCAGCTCTCTTTCTTATGGTAGAAATATCTATCTATCTATCTATCTATCTATCTATCTATCTATTATTTATTATCTATCTATTATCTATCTATCTATCTATCTATTATCTATCTATATATATATATATATATATATATATATATATATATATATATATATATATATATATATATATATATATGTCAGGGTTCGAAATTAATGCTCCCCCGTTTGCCCGAGGCGAGTGGAAAATTGACAAGACAAGTAATTTTTTAGTTTGAGACTTCCTGCGGGCGAGTACAATTATTAGATTAAAATAACGAAGTGTCTTCAGCGACATGTTATGGCACAGATATAGTAATGACGTTTTAGTTATCATTCTGCTGAGCATATCTCCGACGTTAAACCGTTTTTAACAGCTAACGGGTTGTGTACGTTGTGATAATGGGAACAGCGTGCTGTGTCGTCGTCGTCATCGCATTAAATTCCCTCCATGTTATCCCCCCCCCTTCCCGGATTTTCTCTCTCAACGAATTCATATCGAAACAAAAATGAACCCAAATTTAGGTTACTCCAGGCTTCAGCAGTTCAAACCAGATGCTCTTTCGGGATCATCTACCAATGACGTCTAGTTTATTCTCTTCAACAAAATAGACCTTCCAACTTCACACATTATGTACATAAAACTATATTTGGTCTAGTCAGGACTAGCGAATTGCTCTCAGGACTGGTATATTTGTCAATTTATCATCTGTGAAGATACACTGATTAAATATTACTTTAACAGTATAATATATATATATATATATATATATATATATATATATATATATATATATATACTTTTAATTTACTGACTAATATTCTCTTGTATTGTATTAATATTGTTTCATTTTATCGGTAGGAAATTCAGTGATAAAACATATTTGAAGTTCTTTACTTTATCACTAAGTACATCAATTTTTGATACGAATTAATTCGGTTAGAGACATCTGCTTCATCCTATTTGGTTTTGGGCAGAAACCAAAACGGAAGATGTTTTGTAGGGCAAGAATATTGTTAATATTTCAATTATGTGTTATATATTAATATAAATAGCAAATTTCCTGCTTCTTTATCGAAAACAATTTATCTAGACTACACAAAATGACGAGGACTAACAATCTAGTTTTTGTTCACGGATTGATAATGTTTTGCAATTTTTCTATTTTTGCAGTAAAAAAAGGAAATAATTTTGATACATTACCCGAGTGCTCTGTTTATGTTTATTAAGCTGAGTAATTTCATTTATTCATGTAAAGGCGGAAAACTGTTAAATTTGTATTGCAAACAAGGGGAATAACCAGAATATATGTCAAAATTATTGTTGACAAAAGAAACACTTGTCATTGTGGTTTATTGTAAATTCCAGTTTTATGGCATATCCAATTATAATCTCAATCGTTTTCGAGTTTCGCCCTATAACAAATACCGGGAAATATGATACTATCATTCTTCAAAAACTCCATTGTCATCTGAGATGACCAAGTCAGATATTATATAGGATGTACCTGCGTCAAGATTGTGCGTTTATTGTAAAATCCACTATTTTATGGAACAGATTGTCGGTGGATATTAGAAATGTGTCTTTTCTTTAACAGTTTATAATATGTTCAAGGTTTATTTCACTCATATTTGATGTTTATCGTTCAAATACCTTCTTCGGTTTGTACAGACATATTACTTGAGGCTTCACTATAAAGCGTCTTTGAATTTCTCCTGCTGGTAAATGCCCTTTAGTAAATAAGTATTATTATTATTATTATTATTATTATTATTAGTAGTAGTAGTAGTAGTAGTAATACCGTTTCATATTACTTAAATATCTGCTTTCCTTAATTGTGACTATAATAATCATCGTATCCTGTTCGATTCGATATCAACATTACTGAGGTATGTTTTAGTACATCCGTTAACTTGTTTCTTGGTAATAAATTGTAGTTTTTGTGCGTATAAAATATTGATGGATTAATAATTAAATCATAAGCCAAAACAAGAGTTAATAAATTAGTGTATAATTAGTGATGGACACATGTAATAAACGGTAAAACATATTAGTATCTTTGAGAGTTTGCTTCTATATCATCTAGCATCTGGAGAAAGTTTTTTTCAGCTGGAGAAGTAATAAGTGGATAGATAGATAGATAGATAGATAGATAGATAGATAGATAGATAGATAGATAGGGGATAGATAGAGATAGATAGATGGATGGATGCATAGGGGAAAGACTAGCGATTGATAGATCGATATCTAGAAGGATAGAGACAGATACAAATATACAGTCATTTTCCTTTAGACAGCATGCCAGTAATCCGGGGAACGCAATCCGTACGATATTTCAAGGGTACGAACCGTTTACATGCTAATTAATGCTCGATTCAACAGTTTGCACATAAAGCATGTTATTGAAATTCGTTAATTCGGTCGTCCGTAACCTCATTTTGTCGTTGCTCACGACAACTACCATCAACATTTGTACCAATACAATGTCATAAATTACCGGTCTGTGTTTTCACATTTCGTACCCAACAAAAGAATACGTTTGAACGGTCAATTAACATTTAATTATGCCATCATTGTGAGAGTCGCTATTAACTGGGTTGTGTTTTGGGTGGTAATTAAATCAAGGTCTGTATTATGACAGTTAAAAAACAACCGTTATAAAACTTTTAACCTTTGTTTATTGGAACAATTAATCTTCTCGGTTTGGTCTAGTTTATTACTTGTAATATTATTATTACCTCGTTTTTACCATCCGTGCTTAATAAAATAATTGTTTCTTGGAGATAATATGAATTTTTATGTAATGTTAATGTAATGTGATGTGATAATAGTGTAAAATACATATTGTACGTTCCCGAAAATGTAATAAAATATACGTGTATATATGTTAACCAGAATTTCTGAATAATAATGCAGAATATATAAAGGATTCTTGGTGGTAGATTCCAAAATACACACGATTAATTAATCTGCACTATTTCAATGGGAACAAGTGTGCAAGTGACTCTATACATATATATATATATATATATATATATATATATATATATATCTTTACTGATACCATTGATGAGCTATCTAATATTAAGTATTCACCAGTTTATCATGACCTGTTTGTTTTCTCACTCAAAATATCAACAAGGAGACAATATCGATCAATAAAATGTAAAACGACTCATTGCTTATTTTGTTACATTTAATGTATCGTAATAAATATTATGTTAAATATAGCTTTGCTTGAAACAAACATCAACATATGTGCGTATCAAAACAAATATGTGTTATAATACATATATGTAATAGAAACAAACCTCAGATGGTTTATCAGAGAAAAGAGATCACACACACACACACACACACACACACACACACACACACACTAAATAAAATACAGTGTTCAACACAAATATTCATTTTACTATGATGTCCCATGTAATTTAAATATCCAAGAATTATATATAAAAAGATCCAGGAATAAATTAGCATTCTGAACGTTGATTGTTATAATCATGAATATGATACATATTTTTAAGTTATAATTTGACTAAATCAATAATTAGACTAATTAGTTTTACATTCTTGATCTAATCTTCACGTTTCCTGATGTTGGGTTTCGCTCAAATCGGGCAGTTGTTACAGAGAAATCGGTGTAAACACAGGACCAGGTGGGTACCAATAATCTAGATGTAAGCCAGCGCCACTCAGCGGATTTATCTCAAACCATCTCATTCAGTTGAGTCGTGGTTAGTCTTGGTTCAGTAATATGGCATGAGTTTGAATCAATCACATCCTCAGTTCGGATCAAGCGATTATTATGGATTATGCTTTATTAATGAAAAGCAAGTGTCCGTTTATCAGTCCAGAAATCGAGAGAATCAAAAGTGTTTGTCATTTTGTGTGTGTGTGTGTGCACGTGCGCATGCATGGACATGTGAGTGAGTACGTACATTAATTTATAATCATATTAAGTACGCATACAACAATCAAGTAGAGCAATTCTCTACCGTGAGCTAGTGAGTGGGTTCCTGATGGAATGAATCAGTCAGTGAGTGAGTGAGCGTATTAGTAACCGAAATATGGAATGGATGGGTCAGTCAGTGAGTTAGTGAATGAGCTCTACTTAACGTCCGGTATCGGTGTCAATGACCGAGACTTATCGCCATCTTTGTTTACTCCGAGAACAGATTTGCTATTTCCGGTGATGGCTTCCGTGGTAAGAATCACGGCCTTCATGTTGTCCTGTTTCCTCTTCCTGGACACGGCTTCCTTTTGTCTCTCTTCTTCCTGTCGTTTTGCCTTCTTCTTCTGGTAATAATCCCATGTTATTATGACAACTATGATGATAACAAATGTCACAAATCCGCTGCCCAGACCGATAGCTAACAAGGTAGTGTACGCTGTAAGGTAAAATATGTATTAGTATGAATAGAACAATATATCTCAAAAATAAATATGTGCGAAATTTATGAGAATAAATGTAAAAAAAACACAAAAACAAATACATATATTTCGATCGCGTTTAGATACAGATATCACATACATCCACTGATACATCACCAACCTCCTTTATATACATAGGTTAATATTATGTGCGAGTCATACTATATCGACCGAATACGATTTTAATCGTTTCTTTTGCATCATTCAAGGTAATAAAAGGAAATTTAAAGTTTACTCTAAATATCGGATTATATGTTTTACTTCCAATAAAGTTTATTGATTGATCAATTTAATCCTGTAGGAACAACAAACCCCCCCCCCCCACACACACACATACAGCGCTAATATAATTTAAAAGGAACGTATATTATTACGAATATGTCATTGAGATGAAACCATATTCTATTAGAATTACGACTAGAGTTTGCTTGTTTAGTCTTCTCACTGGTAACAGATGGGACATATGGTCAAGTATAGTCTGCCCGAGGGAAACAAATCCCACAAATACATGTGTTAGTTGGATTTGAACAAACAACGTCGAGGTTTGCGCCTTGACGTATTAACCACTGCACCATTGGAAGGCTCCTAATCATGATTAAGAAATATGTAAAGGTATCTAACTACAGACAGTAAAAGTTTGTTATAACGAAATTCAAGGGGTATAGGAATTCATTTCGTTATAATGGTACTTCGAGTTATCAGAGTTTTCAAATCTAGATGCCATGTATGTAGCAGGTATTAGTCACCGACGCAGGAGCGATAATTGATGAAAATAACCGTGCCATGCAATTTCCGCGAGCTTTTCTCGAAGCTTTCCTCGTTCTCCAACCACGCCAACAGTGTGCTACACGGAACATCATATTCTTTAACAGTGTGAGTCCTAGATGTCATTTTTGTCAACTTCGTCAAGAGCTTGGAACTTTGTGTCAAGAGATACTCGTTTACGTTTGCTAGCCATTGCGAAGTTTGATTACTGATGCTTGCTTGCGTTCGGGGAGAATCACCAAACTGTCGCTTATTCAGCACAGCCTCTATGTTGGAGTGGCTCAGAACCCCCCCCCACTCACAGGGAAGCAGTACGGAAAGATGGAGCCGAAATACCCCGAGGGTGGTCGCTGCCGGAGTGTTTTACGTCTCCGGGGGGTCTTGAACGTCTCCCTTTATTTTTAATAATTCAGTGGAGACGGCAGCGCAATTTAACGTGGTCACCCACCCACGATGTTGTGAGGCGAGAAATAAATTTTTGGAACATTTTCGACCTCTTCCTGTATGGACCTGTGACCCTTGACACCAAATGACAGGTGCTTAACCGCTAGGCCACCGGAGCTCACTGTTGATTACTAATGTTTATTTTGTTGCTCGGAGAGAATCCCCAGGCTGTCGCTTATTCGGCATAGCCTCTGTGTTGAAGTGGTTGAGAAATTCCCTCCCCCACCACTCACAGGGGAGCATTACGGAAATAAGGAGCCGAAATACCCTGAGGTTGGTCACTGCCAGAGTGTTTTAGGTCCTCAGGATGTTGTGAGCCGAGAAATGAATCTCTGGAAAAGTTTCGACCTATTGCTGGGATCGAACCTGTGACCCTTGGCACCAGGTGCCGGGTGCTTAACCGCTAGGCCACCGGATCTCACTGTTGATTATTGATAGTTTTTTTCTCTCTATTTAAACAGTTTGGGAGTTTGTCCGCAGTTTATCATACGCCACAATACCATTTGAAGTGACATGTGTCAATATCAACTCACCATCTACTCAAACCTTAATGTAACAATAAAAGTGCACGTTTCTGTCATCAAAACAATGCGATTAGACTTGATTGTCATTTTTGATATTGGTTGTTGGATGTACGATCACTTCGATATAAAGCAAGTTTTCGTTGTATAAATTATTCTTTACAATGGAAATGAATGGACGTTTGGTTGGACCAGCCGACCACTTCGAATTAAACTACTATTTCGTTATATATATACTAGTTAGTTAAAACAAACTTCTACTGCAAATAGTATGCAATATGCAATAAAGTGACGTGTTAATGGAATATAAAACTTAAAATCGAGGCATTGTTCTTCACTTTTGTCTTCTTCTAAGAACTATATATTATTAGTTTTACGCTCGTGGAAATAATCTATTTGAAATTATGCGAGTTCTAATAATTTTTCCATTTATATTTTATAGTAGATATTTAAAAATAGACGCTTTACCGTAGACATTTTTTTAAATAGATATTTTACATTAGGCAGTTTACCATAATTTAATCCTCCGCACTCATCTTCATCGCAGCCAGAGGTACATCCGCAATCATTCCACTTGTCACAGAGCCACGACCGACTGATACATTCCTTGTTTGCGCACATGAAATGTGTCCACTGGCACGCTATGATAAAACGACGAGTTTCGGTTATGGCAAAGTTAAAAACATGATGACGTTATGACAATGGTTTTGAAAATGAAGGAGAAATGTCAATAAACAACTTACCTATTACTGGATTCGTTTTGTTGGACAATCCACCAGCTGAAGACAAATAAAAATTATGATGTTATAATAATACTTTGTGTTATTATTTGTAAAAAATGCATTGTAGATATGGTTTCAGCTATAATAATAATAATAATAATAATAATAATAATGACCGGAATGACAGCTATTTTACGTGGCTTAGCTGCCTCAAATGAAGGAGACGCATATGGTCTGTAATTTACTACCTCACCACGGTGACTAATTGTAATTATGAAATTAGTTGCCTGGATGGATGAAAAACTCTTCCCACTATAGTGCCACGGCCGGGATTCGAACCTCCAACTTTCACCACAGTATGACCATGAGTAAGACAGTCTCATGCTCATACCCACTAGGCCATAGAGGCTGTATTATCGGCAGTTATACACACACACACACACACACACACACACACACACACACACACACACACACACACACACACACACACTAACCACGTAACTCCCACGTTGCCTGGAAGCCTCTGTATGTGTTGCTTTCACTACTCTTCACCTTGATCCAGAGCCACTGTGACGTAGACTTTACTATTGTTGACGTGGTGACGTTACAGTCATAAAACAGAAGACTTGATATAGCACTACCGGCGCGGATCTAAATGATAGAATAATATAATAATTATACATAAAGACAGTTAGAGGATGATCCCCCCCCCCCAATTTCTCGCAATGTCACTTGTTTAAACCGGCACTTCTAGGAACTGCCCCTATGGCCTAATGGGTTAGAGCGTCGGATTACGTAGTCGGGTTGTGTTCCAACCCCAGGCCTGACTTCATAATAGAGTAGATTTATGAGCCATTCAAATAACCAGGTTTTCTCCTCATGTCATACCATCTATTACCAAGAACTAAATGTAATTAGAATCAGTCACTGCAGTGAAATTCTAAATTACTGCGTAAACCCCCCCACCCCGCGCGGGTTCGTTAATATGACTATATACACTACATGATGAATAATTTAAATAGCAATTTTATCAAATAGAACTAATTGAAAGATACATTGTTGTTTTCAGATAAATCAATAATCATCTGTTAGAACTGTGTCACACATCAAATGGTCAGATAGATTAATGGTTTATGACGTGTCTGCTGAAGTCATATTTATATTAGTTTATTATTAAATGAACAAACACTGTCAATTAAAATACTTCTTAATATTAGTCTCATTACTTTAATTAATTTACCGAATTACATTACAATCAAATAATAACGTGTTGATATATTTAATTTATTTGATTATAGCGTTCCTCTACAAGAAACTGCTCAATATATTTAAAGTTACTGATAATCTAGAAACAGATTACTACTTTATCTTCAAAGAATATCATATGTTTTGTGATTTCATTTAAAATTTCATTCATAATTGCAATTACAATCATTGCAAATGAGCTTCAGTGAACCAAAAAAAAAAAACAACATTTACTTTAAAAAACGCTTTAAAATAAAGTTGATTTTTTGTTTACATAATGTTTATGTTGTTTATGTATAAGTTTTATCCATTTCATAATTGATCACATATTTTATTATGTTTTGATCTGATTTCATACTTTTATGTTTATGTTTAACTTTCCATTTACAAGTTTAGCACAACAATTTCAGTAAATTTAATTTGCATGTTATATGGTGTTATTTTCTCTTATGTAATATTATGGCTGGTGAATTAGTTCCAGTTGTATTTTGTCTTTTGTATTTTTCCGTTGTATTTTTGTTGCTATGATTTTTCCTACAATCAATTGTTCATAATGACCTAATAATTCAGATCATTTTGATTTATACAAGGTATAAAATATATGACTATCAGACTTTATTTGTTAGATGGAAATTGCTTTCTGTTAGGAAAAATCGCAGCTGGCTTTATTGAGTAACTGTATTATTATAGATTTATTCATAATTACTATTGTAACATGTTTATATATATATATATATATATATATATATATATAAACAATAAATTTCAAACTTATTTAAATTATGATCACAAATCTTTAGAGACGTTTCTTCCCAATTAACTCCACCCCCAACAAAACTGACATTTGTGGATAAACTGAGTACATTTGACATAAAAATTAAATAAGCTTCGTATTATGAGTGTATCAAAATGTCTGAAATAGATAGCTACATATTTTGTTTATAAGTTAACTAAATATAGCATACTGTATATGGCTATCGAGTGGATATTTAGCTGAAAGTTGTGTTATCAGTAACAAACTTTTAAACAACAAATTGATAAACAAAGATCACTAAATAAAAATCAATATATAAAAATCAATATATAAAGGTCAGTATATAAAGATCAATATATAAAGGTCAGTATATAAAGATCAATATATAAAGGTCAGTATATAAAGATCAATATATAAAGGTTATCAAAATCCATCTACCATATCGTAATTATCCTTAATGGATTCAGGATTCGGATTATTAATCGTTATATTATTCCTAGGTCCAGGATAGCATCCCGCGCTTCCCGCCTCTGAAACACAGGTACTAGAGTGATCCGGAAGAAGAACTGGTGGACTGACCATTGCGCGACTGACCACCAGGTGGCGGAGTCAACTTCCAGCGATATCCGTGTCTGAAGGATATTGCTTATTTCAGTAAAAAGCTTCGGCCTGATCGTGTTATTCCTCCGCCTATTTGTACCCAAGTCATCAATGGCGAAACAAAATAAAACAGCCAACCAATCAGATAGACTCACTCACCTCCAAGTAATCCAAGCAGCCATCTTGTCTCGTGCCCTCCATTTGTAGTTCGGGAAGAGTAAGACTAATGTAATAGTTGACGGGAGCTACTATCAGCCATATACACAACATGTTGTCGTTATAGTTGTTAGGATAATTAGGTGTCGATATAATACCTGACGTCAAAGTGCTGATATAGCCACCACAATCAGAGTTCGATACTGGAATGTTAACGGGATATGTAGAGAATCTGGATTAAATGTGGATCTTAGTTTTAAGCACACACACACCCACACACACACACATATATATATATATATATATATATATATATAAGCGTACACATGGACACACGCACATACACATGTGCGTACACGCACACATACTCACACACACCCAGACAAACAGACCACGTATAATTTGTCTGGGTCGGGAAGTGGAGACTTATGAATATGCGTAGAATCTTGTAAATATTGGCTAATATACAGAGCAACATGTTTATAATGAACTATTGACGTGAATTCGTTATATCGCTGGAAGTAGTTTATCCGGTTGGTGGCAGTGTTGTTTATGACAATGTTTAAAGTATTCGCAATGTGTCTCTCAAACGCAAAGATATATTGTATATAATTATACAGGACGTGGTCACCAGTTGACTGATTCACAACTTTTAAACGAGTGTGTTTATATGAGATCACATAGCTTTATTTCTGAGATGCTACACTAACAAGATGCATCAATTCTGGTTTATCTTATTGTGGTCAAGTTTGGGTGACCAAGTAAATTCGATTCTTTAATCGATTCAGCCACGTTGAGTGTAACACAGAATTCTACATACACAAATGTTTAGTCTAGCATAGCTTAGATCATACTTTACACCTTCACCCATTGATCTAGCACCGAAAGAATGACATCAATTCATCTGATTTAGAAAAAATACTATGTGTAGTCATGTTTCTTCCATGGACGATAATAACCACTGTAAAAACCGGGTTATTTCCGTTACGGAAGAAATACTTTCTTCCCTTCCATTTTGGGTATAAATGGAGAAACCCCAAAATTTGATAAATATTAATATATTTTTCATGCTAATCATACACATATGCACTTTAAAAAAATTATAATAGTCCTCATATCTGTTTGTTTGCAACAAATCTTTGGGGACAAATGGAAGACACTAAAATTGATTTGTTTTGACCAACATATTGAAAATAATTGTACCGTAAATAATCGAGGTTAAGTCGATTTTATTTAAGAGGGAAAATGGAGTTCTCACAAGCACCTCGACTTATCTGCACGTCATATTTCCTACCAGCTAAAGAAAAGATATTTTGGGCCATCCTTGACACACAACACTATAGGATTTAACCCCATAAGAGCCGAAGTCGGAACAAAATCGCCACATCGCTGCCTATTAATATATCATTATTCGATAATTAACGATTAATTTTCCCCAAACTATTACAATAAATATGAGCTATTGTCTTTTAATTTGATCTTGATTTCATAAACGAAAAATTATTAAAAGACATGACAGACGACAACTAACGATTCACATGTGCGTCATGGAACTGCTGGTCACGGGACGAGGGGTCTTTTCTGTTGCTCATTTATTTGTAAAAACAACCAATACGTATGTGTATATGATTACAATCGAAAAATACAGAAGAAATCTTCTCGTTATATCGCTTTATTCCTTATATCCGTGTTCATTATAAACATGCTGTACTGTATTTCTGTTATATCTAGGTCTCTTTTAGAAATGACAATAAATCGTTAACTAATGTCACCGAAGGATTAACATACTTAGATATTTAATATTGAGATTTGTTATATAGTTATAATATTCCAGAAGTAAATCCATCGATCCATCGATCCATTTATCCACCGATACAGCCATCCATCCAACCAATCACCCACCCAACCATACACACACCCACCAATCCACCCATCAATCAATCAATCCATCCATCCATCCATCCATCCATCTATCCATTCACCCATCCATCTATCCATCCATCCATCCATCTATCCATTCACCCATCCATCCACACATCCATCCCCCATCTATCAATTATATCTTTACCTGCATGGCTTTTCTTCAAACTAAACCATAAAATAAAGGTGAAGAGCAACATCACAGCTGAAATAATAATAATAATAGTATTAACAATAATAATAATAATAATACTATTACTCATGCTACTACTACTACTACTACTACTACTACTATTACTATTACTACTACTACTATTAATATCAACAACAACAACAGGCATACTATTAATAATAACCCATCATTATTTACAGTTCAGTTTCAGGTATAATACGTACATCGGTCAACGTTTATTGACAAAGATCAATTTATATTTTGTAAATTATAAATATTAAAAGTGTAGCAAGATTACTAAAATAATAAGATAAATAGAACATCAACAAGATTACTTTAGATATAAACATTTGTGTAATCATGTTTCTTATATAAGATAGTCGGTTTATATCTTCTAATTCTATCCCAATGTAATACGAGTTATATATATATATATATATATATATATATATATATATATATATATATATAATTATGAATTGAACATCTTTACCAAATAGTTAGTGAAGGTGATAATGTGAAAACCTACTCTATCTGTCAAACAAAACAATTTCCATCGCACCAAGTTACTGTATGTACAGGAATGTGAAGTTTATCTTAAAATGAAGTCACTGGCTTTTTATTATGATGTAATAGAACTGTTTAGAGTATGGAATGAAGCTGAAACCCAAACATATATCAAAGAAACAAAATCTTATCCAGAATAGTACTTCACTGTTCTCTCTAGCCGTAGTGGATGCTACACCTGACGTCATCACTATGCATATGCTTCATGTATGTGATAGGTGATAGTTGTAAGAAGATTATTATTAAATGAGATGTTTGTCGGCAGAAAACCCGATGATGATGATTGATGTTTACGGCCACTTTTGGGCACATGGTAGGCTAAATGGGCCGAGCGACCTCCAAATGTAATGAAGGGAAGTCAAGGATGAAAAAACCTTCAGATATACCCACGCCGAGATTCGAACACAGGGTGGTAGTGATCTGTGGTCCAACACGCTACCGCTAGATCACGGAGACGCCTCGGCAGGATAGCTGTTGATTGGCCAATATTAATTTGTATATATTTTAAATAATGTCTAATCAATTCGGAAATTTTCGTCCAATAGATCAGTCGCCTTTATACCAATTGCATTACAAATATTGATAAAAGACCCAAGATTTTCCGGCATAAGCATCGCAAAAGGCACGTTTTAGAATAAGAACTATTCCGAAAAATCAAAGTGACGGCTCATTTACCAACACCCGACCTTCCAAACAATGGCATTGCCACATTACACCGCTCAACTGAACGATCTATCGTCTGCTTCCGGCGGGGAACCCCCCCCCCCACACACACACACAAAATCGAAGTAGTCGGTTACCAAAGACGAATAGCGAGTTCTTCAGCGTCAGAAGATCCTTGAAGGCGACCCAGTGTTCTTTCCATGTCTCGGGATTTCGATGTTTCTTATGACTCCTCTCTTCGGCGGCTTTCTTTGCGGCTACATTTTTTCGATATTCCTCGCCGAGGTTCCTATCCAAGGCCAACAACTCTACCACGTTGCAGTCGACCCTCTCTTGTTCGAGGGTCGTCTCATATTTTTGACCGTATTCTCTAAACGACCTACCGGTTCCTGCGCAGTTCGGATGACGAAGAGCCGGCAACATGTCGTCTGAAGGTTTCGGGATCTTCCCGATATTCGTTGATCGATTTCCGTCGCCTGATCGATAAGCGTTCGCTGCTGATCAATCTCGATATATGGCTCGTCAGATCGGTATTTACCGATTATCCATCCCTAATGCTCAAACAGAAACGCAAGGACACATACACACACATGCACGGAAATGATGCGATATTCGGTCTACAGTTTCCTATTCCAAAATCGACGGATTTGATATCGATGACGAAGGCTATTCTAGTTAAGCCGATGTAACATCCGGTTGTACAGGTTTGTGATTTGTCTCTCTGGGTACAGGCGACTGGAGACGTCCTTCTATCCAATGCCGTCTGTCCGGATAGTGGTTCCGTTCCGCATGTTTATCGACCTGTTCCGCACACGACACACATGCACACACACACACACACACACACACACACACACACACACACACACACACACACACACACACACACACACACACACACACACACACACACACACACACAGCAGGCCATGCATCCGTTGATCCATAACGCCATTGTGACCATCCAGCTCGTGTAGCAATAGACGACAATATAATCCTCGTTCATCAGATAGGAGAGATGTACTCCGGGTTAATAATTCAAAACGTCGGTCGGATACTAGACAAAGGAAGAGGTTCGTCGACATGCCGCTGACGGGTCGCTGCTGGTCTCCGAGGCGTGACATTTATGGAGCTGATATTGTTATGAGGTCATCGTCGGCGTTATTGAGGCGACTGATCTGTTGTAATTCGTGGTGAAGAAACGGGAACACCAATATAGATATAGACTTATATAGAGATTTTGTGCCTGTGCCTTATTATACACAATTTAAACACACACACACACACACACACACACAGCTAGAGAGAGATTGAGAGAGAGAAAGATGTAGATAAAAATGATAGATATAGTTGAAGAGAGAGAGCGGGGGAGGGGGGGGGGCAGATTGACACTATCAAATTATCTACTAAACCATTAAATTAATTAGTTTTTATCGATCAGTATTTAATGGTTATATAAACATTTAGACATTATCTCTATTTACACCTTCATCAGCCAACGTAAACCCAGATCATCTTTTCCAGATATGACGTCACTTAAGGGAAATCCTTTTAAGTATTCTTCTATATATATTCTTCTATCCCTCCAAATGTAAGGGAACGTGGAATTCATTTCGTTATAATGGTACTTCGTTTTATACCAGTTTTTCAAATTAGTTATCAATGCATGAACGATAATTGGTGAAAATAATCCTGTTTTATTAAGACACGGAGCAAATGTATTCCTAGTCTCTGATTGGATGAAGAAAACCAACTATTGATTTAATCTTCTATTTTCACATTCTCCTTATTTTTTTTAATAAGTTGCCTTTCAGGCAATGACTGAAGATAGATGCTCAGTTTTGCACACAGGTCAAATGCTTCGGCATGAGATAGAGGATCATCATCTTCGTCATCACTTTCAGCACTTACAGGGTGGTTTGTGCTAGGTTTTTTACGGTGTTCAGAATACTGTGTAAAGTCAAGCCTTTGGCGTACAAACATTATGTTTGTATGAAAATTATCGGATATAATATTAATTGATAACTAATATTAATTAATATACGTAATTGACTGTATACCATAATTGGAGTTTTAATTGTAGTGGCGTTAGACTTAACATTATAATCCAACTGATCTTTGATTCTGTTTTACAAATTCTTGTTACGGTCGTTGTTCTGTGAAAAACACAATAATTGTTTCCTTGTGTGGACAGACACAGGTCGGATACTTCTTGTGCGGCAGACAATGCTAGCATGTTTGTTTAAGCCATCTAAACGACTGTCAGCGTTGACTGGATGTTAAATAAGCAGGTCGCTCTGTTGTAAGTAATTATTATGATAACCGTTAAGTCGACACAGCGGACCATCTTATTGGGGAGGAAGCGTGGGTTAATTGGGTTCTAAACAGTTGAAACTATTCTTGACCGCCGCCCTTGTTCATTCATCCTTTGTTTCAATTATTGTAATCACTTTAACAATGAATATGTCATCTGTCGGTGTTACTGCCCACGTGGTGATTGGTGATTGGCTTTTGGGCCAAGATCCAACGTGCTGACGACACCGGTAGTGACGCATGTACGGTGAGAGTTGTCTGCTAATAAAGTAGCATGGTCACGTGATCATGTATCGAACGCTGGAGGCGTGGCCACCGCGCGCCGTGGCACCGACAGTTCCCCATAATATTTGTATATATAGATATGATTTTACATTGCAATCAAAACTTCGACCCCGTCCACTATCTAATTAATTGTCCCGCCTTCCCAGCCTGCCGACAACCTCTTAAACAACTCTTAACTCCGGCACAACACAACCTAACCGACACAGAAAAAAGCAGTCATTGTAATACGCAGTCACAGCCACACATAATAATACCCTTATTTAAAAAAAGATCCCTACATCTGGCAAAAAACAAACACACAGTAAAGTTTTTGTAAAGGTTCGGCACCGGTACGTCCAGGACCGGAACTTTACAAAGTCATTTTCAGATACAGAAACTCTACGGAGAAGACTCCACCATAGAGGCTGTGCCAAACAGGCGACAGCCTGGGGATACTCCCCGAACTACAAGCAAGCAAGAAATAAATACGTTAAATGGCGCTGCCGTCTCCACTGAATTATTTAAAATAAAGGGGACGTTAAAAACCCTGAGGACGTAAAACACTCTGGCAGTGACCAGAAACTTATAAAATTGCCAATCACCGTCCGAGCGTTATAGTTATATTAAAATACTTATATAACGCTGATACAAGTCCTGAGGTGGACGAGGGGGTAGTATTTTATAAATGCCGTCAGTGATATCTTCGATAGTCACCAGTTGATCATCCGCAATGATAAAATATGTTGTAGTTCCATTAAGTTCAAAGCCAACAGAGCATAGTCGACTCATTAGAACAGTTAGTGGACTCGCTTCTCTTGGGTCCTCTGTAGCAGGCTCTGGCTGCTGTGTTTCGGGTGCTTTGAAGTGACAATAAGAAAAACAATTGACGATTATCGATTGCTTAATTAAATGCCTTCCTTAACCGTTTCCGGGAGCTTTTCTCTGACAGTGTCCTACACGGAACACCATATTCTTTATCAAATTGAATCTTAGCTTTCACCTTTTTGGGTCAATTTCGTCAAGAGCTTGCAAATTTGTGTCAAGAGATATATCGGTTTATATTTCCTAGCCATTGCGATATTTGATTACCGGTTGCTTTGTTTTTCGGGGAGAATTACTGATAGAAAATCTTCTGTAATTAAACAGGTTAGGAAGTCAATCCAAAGTTCGCAGTTTATCATACGCCTAATACCCTTTGAAGTGACATGTGTCATATTGGTTGTTGTATTTACGATTGCAATGATCACAACGTTCCTTGGACTAACTGACAATTGAAATGTCAAACATCGTGTTTCGTTATATCCAGCGCAATTTATATTGATTCAATGTTGCTGGGACCGAAATATCACTTCGCTTTAAGCAAGTTGATGTATAAATTTCATTATATCCCACGTTCTTTACTATGGAAATGAATGGACCTTTGGCCGGACCATCTAACCACTTCGAGTTAAGATACCACTTCGTTATAACCCAGTTATTTATAACCAACTTTTACTATATTATATATATATATATATATATATATATATATATATTATATTATATATATATATATTATATATTTTATATATATATATATATATATATATATATATATATATATATATATATATATATATATATATATATATATATATATATCCTCGCCTGAAAATCACACAGAAGAAGAAAAAGCGTCTGTGTATATTTTAAAACATGTCAATTGCCATCTGGGTTAATGAAGTATGTTACGATTTTTTATATCCTTGCACGCTATGGAATATAAATCATTAATCAAACAGATAATAGGATGATCGTAGATTAATATAATTATAATACATCATAAGTAACAGGTTTTATTAAATGAGTCAGAAGATCTGTATATAAATGAGAATGAACAAATGAGTTGTTGCTTGTTGCTTAAATAACGTTAATTTGCCATTCGCTGTTACTGGTGACGGGAGGCGTTAATTATACGAATTGTATATATTATCTGGATATCAAGTGTCACTGAACAGAGAACGAGCACAATGTTAAAACACTTCAAGATATCATGAGCTAAGAAACATCCACACAATCAACCATCGTCTGAACAATAGTAAACAAACTCGTTACTGATATAGCACAATCTGTGGACAACATTGCATTTAGTTCCCGTAGACTAACACGAAGTATGTTGGTTTAACATAATAATCATTTACTTACCGTTTGTAAAGTCAAGTTTTCCCGTATTTATCATATCTGGTATGTCTGTAGGAGACAACAATTTATTGTGATAGAGATGTCTATTCCATGTTATTTATATCCGCAGGGTAAAGAAACACAATTATTACGTCCTATCAAATACAGAACTGTGTAATTATATATATATATATATATATATATATATATATATATATATTATATATATCAAACTGTGTTATTCGGTAGTCATAAACCAGTGATGCGTTACCTAAGACTGTACAGAGGTTTGCCGCTTTGGTTGTTTGCTGACTAGAACCTGACTTAATACGAATAGACTCGCTCTTAAACGTTTATTGGCGGCTTGTTTGTCCTCACTAATCTGCTTAGTAAATAAAGTGGACACACATACACACACACACACACACATAGGCACTTACGCACGCATACAGAAATACGTACATACATATATACATACATACATACAATAGATACATATACACACACGCGCGCACACACATACTTTTACTATGATGTTATTTAAATATCCATGAATTATATATAAAAAGAAAGATCAGGAATAAATTAACATTCTGAAAGTAGATTGCTATAATCATGAACATGATATATATATATATATATATATATATATATATATTTTATATATATATATATGTGTGTGTGTGTGTGTGCCAAAAAGTAGAATACGAGTTTCATTATGTCGGTCATACACATATGTTATATTTTTATGTCAAAGAAATCTCTTGTCATTACTAAAAAACAAAACAAACAACAATTATAACGCATATTTAATTAAATGACTTTACCATAATGTGCTAAATGTCTATTGTTTAAATAAAAAGGTTTTGATGTACACTTTTAAGGCACTTCAAGGGACTGCCCCTCAGTTCTTAGACGAATTTGTCGTACCATATCAGCCGACAATGTCTCTACGGTCTGAGTCCGAAGCATTCTTAGCCGTACCAACAACACGTGGAGTGACATACGGTAATAGATGTTTCCAAAAGGCTGCTGCAACTTTATGGAATAATCTTCCAGTAACCATCAGAAAGTGCAAGACCCTTGATACATTCAAAAAGAAGATAAAAACTAATATGTTTGTTTCAGCTTTCCCTAGCTGAATATATTATGTATTTGGCTGGAAAGAATTATGTATTTAATTATGTATGTTCCCATTAATTTAGTAAAGAAAGCTGATTGGTTTTGCAAAGAAAGGTTAATTCTAAATAAATCTAATGTATTTTGATAATATTTCCAAACATAAATATTATTTTCTACCAATCTGATAATTTTCTGATAATAACATTAAGATTTCGAAGACTTCTTTCGGCTTTTGTAATTGGTTTTTCTGTTGGTTTAGATTTGTGTATGTTCAGGTTTATCTATGTTAAGTTAGTTTATACGTACATAAATGCATCCATACATTTACATTTTGAGAGCCAGCACCAAAGTATATTTATAATCTAAAACACGCACACACGCACGCATGCACGCATTCACGGACACACACGCACGCACACGTCAGATGATTTTCCGGAATTACTTAAATCTCAGAGAGTAATAAAGTAAACTGGAAAGACTCTTAACTTTACGGATACCCGAAAAAGGGAAGGCCGCCCCACAAAAAGTTCGAGAAGGCACTAAAAGATCCCACCGGGCGTTGTTGTTCATCCACAAAACAGACAAGTCAACAAAAAAGAAGAATTGGACTTGGCCAACAAAGATTGAAGGCATTAGAAATTATATCACTGATATAAATGTTTGGTTCTTTTATCTGTAAAAAGACATCTGTAATAGAGGCGGAGTTATGACCGGTGTGATAGTTGATGATTATAATAAGAACTTCAATTTCTATTAGTGGAAACGATCACCAGTATTACTGTCTATATTAAATACTTATAATGTACTAAGTATGCCACATTCAAAACGTACAGTACATGTACCATTATCCTTATTGGATGGCTGTCATAACGTCATAAAATATCCGCGTTGCTATATTTCGAAACATAATTACAACAATAAAAACAATGTTATTGAGACTCGTGTAAAACATAATGAGAAATATCCTACTCTAGTATACGGTGATGCTAGACGGACAAAATGCTGAACTACTCCGAAACCGAAAGACGGGAAATGAAGATGCAAACGCGTCAAGTGATAAGATTATGTTGACGAATAATGTCCAAAATACTCCATCTCACGGTAAGATCAATGGCTATGGTCATGATGTAGACGAATAAAACGTTTAGAGACATTATGATTAGAGGCATAATGATTAGAGGCATAAAAGTACACGTTAAATGTCCTACTTCGACCAAGAATTATACATAACTTGGTTTAATACAAAAGTTGTATGATAATAGACAATTTCTGCGATGACTGCGCCATCTAGCGAAACCTCTTTTACGGTCGCGTTCCAATGGACCTCGCTACAAGTTTTATCATTTCTATGGCACATCATTGGTCGTTCTGCTGAACCGTCTGATAAAGGCGTTAGTTTACCAATCACGAATATCACAAATAATTTCACAGTATACAAACGGGTTTAAATGTTGATAAACTCTCTATTATACTTACAAACTTGATGAGTTATTTTCAATAACCCATATTTGTCACCTAATATAGATTTATTTGTCGTTGTTTATGTTTTGTACAGTTATTGTTTACAACATGGCGTATTTACCTTTAATTTATTTTTTACTATTCTTCTGGATTGACGTTAATTTTAAATGGATTTTGGCCAAAGAAACAAAATACGATACATTTTTAAATCTAAATCTGATTATATACGTATAACTTTAGAGTAATGGTACATCAGTCCTTATTTATAATATGTAATATTTAAAGCAAAAAGTCTGGATCTCGGATAGCCGTTGAGCAAATGAATATTCATTAACCACGTTGTTGGATCTGAAAAAATCTTTTAAATAATGTGTAATTATGTTATTATGTGAGGACAAAAGGTTTACTTTGTAAGTTACGTATCTGAGATAATTATATTTTCCTGATGTTTGATTTTATATTGTTCGTTATCAGACATTTTCAGTTAATTGTCACGACATCTGAATTGAAGTTTGACAACTATTGTCTCCCAACTTCGTCCATTTCGGGAGATGAAAGCTGACCTTTCCCGACAAAGAATTTATTAGCAAAAAACAAAAACAATAAGTTATATTTAACATATTGGACATTCTGGGAAACTTACAAAAGATTGTAATTCGATTTGGTCTCGTGAATAAGCAAAATTGTGAATTTACAAACGAGTACATTCGTTATTCGATTGCTACTTCAGTACGTACACGGCTTCACTGAGCCGCAAACCACAGAACTGATTGAGAGGTTATTTTATAACTGGAAGAGACTAAGATGATGATGATGATGATGATTGATGTTTTACGGGCACTTTTGTGTACATGGTAGGCTAAATGGGCCGAACGACATCCAAAGGTAATGAAGCGAAGTCAAAGATGAAACAACCTTCAGATATGCCCACGCCGACATTCGAACACGGGTGGTAGCGATCTGTGGTCCAACACGCTATCGCTAGACCACAGAGGCGACCTAGAAGAGACAAAGACTGGTTTATGTGATATATAACAATTAACATAACGGACATCCCGTTTAAGAATTTTATAACTAGCATTCATACATCTAATGTACACGAAACAGAAAATACAACACAATAATGATAGTCACTTTATTTCAACATAGAAATAAAACGTACACGTTGTTTGTAATAATTATACAGAAATGGCTAGGCGACGTTTTGAATGTAAGTTTTGTATATACACCTTTTAATGACATCCGTTGTTGGCTGTTGATATCAACGGTATGATTGGAGAGATTTTACTCTTACTCTTGAAGATAATACTTAGCGCTAAACAATGAAACGGGGACAAAATTGCTTGCTTGGAAATCGGGCATCAAACCATTTTGGGTTTATTAAATTATAGCAGTTGAAGCAGTTGTTTGTGTGATATTTTACAAATAACTGATCATACACATTAGGTAGAACCTTTATAATATTGTATCAATTTAATAAAGCATATTTTCAGTTACAACAACAACAACAACAAAAATTAAAGGAACAACATCAAATAATTGTTTGAATATTTTCAGTTTCCTTTAAATCAATATTCCATTAGAGGGAATCCATAGGTCGGTACTACTCTATCGACTGGTGTAAGTGAATGATTACATGGAGAGTAAAACATATATTACTATACCTATCCCTATCGCATTATAAACAACTGCGAGCAAACCCGATGCAACGCACTTCCTAGAGATAGGTGCATTAGCAACACATGCCAATGAGCAAAGAAAACACGCATAAATGTGCTTTAGATATATGATTGTCTATAAGTTATATATATATATATATATATATATATATATATATATATATATATATATATATTTTGTGTGTATGTCTTTTGTACTTGCGTATGTGTGTATGTATGTGTTTGTATGTACGTGTGTGTGTTTGTGTGTGTCCCTCATCAGAATTACATAAATATATTATTTTATACGCATTTAACAAAGAAGGCGAACTACGTTTTGGAGAAGAACACCACAGAAAACGAGATCACACCCCCCAGTCCTGGCTATCCAGTATTTTATTGTATTATTTATTCGATGAACTATTAACTGAATCCGGAAGATATGAGAACTGCTCATTTATCGGAGCATCCCTGTCTACTCTTAATTAGGACGGATCATCATGACGGCGTGTTTAGCGTATGTTAGCCTATCCCAAGGACCATACCATTTGATGCCTGTAGCTGGTGAGATATCTGTACTCCGTCCATAACTGCCAGTTAGTATTATATCGTTGATCTCACAGAACCACCATGGAGCCTGATAAGTTAGTGACATGTGATCATTTTTATTCTGGTCATTATCAATACTTGGTGTGCTGAACATGCAGTTACTGTGATAGATGAATTTGTTATCTGAGATTAAAAAAGATATAAATATTAGCAATAATAATTAACATTCGTAATTATGTATTATGTAGAAACTACCCCCATATATATATATATATATATATATATATATATATTTTTTTATTTTTTTATTTATTTATTTATTTATTTATTTATTTATTTATTTATTTATTTATTTATTTATTTATTTATTTATTTATTTATTTATTTATTTATTTATTTATATTTATTTATTTATTTATTATGTAGAAAGGTTCTACAAAAATAAGTTTGAACTAGACAGGCCGGACCATGACAGCCATGCAAATCACGCTGAACGTTACTTAGTTTAGTGGCATATATCTATTGGATGAAGTCTATCCCATTCCTATTAAATGCAAAATTATATACCCTTAATGGATTATAAATAAAATCCAAATATAGCTGGTAAATAGCCTAAATATAGCTTTTAGTAAGCCATTTATCGGCCACTAAACGCGTAAATCGGCATCCGACACAGTGATTTTTAGACATCTACCCCGAGACCGTAGTGTGAAATTCAGCCGCATGATGACGCCAGTGGTAAAATAATCGGTCTATTCGATTTATATAATGTAAAATACTCACGTAGAGTGCTACTTGTGTCAAATACGTTGAGAAGTAGAGTGTAATTGTCTGACTCGGGACCAACCGAGAAACTTCCATACTTAGCATACCGTGCATCATTGGCATAGTTTATGAGATCTACTCTCAGTGTATATGTACGGCCATCACTGGTCAGTTTGTGGATTAATTCATTACCTGTAAATATAAGACATGTTGGTAATACCAAAATAATGAAAATCATTACGCATTTTAAGAAGACGTGAAACGTTTTACAGAAACATAACGTTATATCAAGTTTGGTGTCATAATGAAAACGGTCACTTGTAATACAATAACCTCGTTTTGGACACAAGAAGGCTGTTTCTCTTACGTATACCAATATTTCAGATGTATAGCTTCTAAGACAGATCGAGTGACTTCAATTAGTTGAATTACCTGCCCAAAATTCTCCATCTAATGAGCCAAAGCCAAGTTTGTATTCTTGCCAATCTTTATTAAAATCTACCGAACCATCCTTCCTTACCATCAGTACCTAAAACAACAACAACAACAACAATAACAGCAGTAGCAACAACAACAATAACAACAACAATAATAATATAGTTTTTAACTAACAAGAATGCACTGATCTAACATTATAGATGAAGTAAGACGAAGTACACATGTTACTCTTTGCTGAAGTAAACATACCGTCCAACCTCCACCATCTGTCTCCATATCACAGTAGATATCTCGATACATACACACTGATGTGTCTTTGATGTTAACTTTATAAATACCACTCGACGTCACATCGGAACATTGATTGATAACTAAAAACATGAAAACAAACATTATTTCTCAGGTTAGAACAGTGTTATGCGTTTGTGTATATGCGCACGTATGTATGTATGTATGTATGTAGGTGTGTATGCATGTATGTATTTTTGAGTACATATAAATATGTTTGTATATCTGAACAAAGTATGAATTAGAACATTTTAATCAGACACAGCTGTTATATGGTAATATAATATTTATTACACTCCATATAGAAAGAAGAAAACAATAATGATTCAATAAGTACATCTGATACAAAAATATAGCGTAAGAAAGGAAAATATTATTTTTAAAGAACAAACGACACGTTTACCTGTTGGATACGTAATACACATATGACACAGAGTCCAAGGACTGTCCATGATTACTTTTGGATATTTCATTATTTGAATCTCTTTACAACTCGCCAAACATGGACATTCATAAAAACACATCTGCTTATCCTCGTAGCTGGATCTGTTCTCTAACTGACACGTCATCCAAAGGCCAGTCCACGTGCTAGTTTCGGTCGCCGATAATGGCGACACGTAAAGGCCGTGGCCACATCCGAGATTTGTACCAATCAAAGTGACCGTCACCTGTTCGATGAATTGATCGTCATCGAGTTGAACCCGAAATTGGGTGTATCGTGGAGTGTTGACTTCAGAACTTATATTGAATGATGCGCAGGTTTGGGGGGATTCATCTGTCAGGTAACGTTCTTCATCAGGAATGATGCTCAAATAATCTGAACGTACTGATAAATAACCTGGAAAACAATGTAGTATCTTAATCGCTATTCTATATGTTATCAGATAAAATATATATTAACGGTACAGTATCCCACATAACTTACCGGACGTGATTTTTATTGGAATAATTGTGATAAGAAATAAGAATACTGAACACTTAATCTGTCGTAACCACATTTTTACGTCAGCAACGAAACTGAAATTAAAATATACAGTTTTAAAATCTATGTATATCATTTTCAAAATGTTGAGGAATATAAACATCGTGAATTACTTTATAGCCAATACACAAATACACTTACCAAAGACCTTTGACAATCGGCTTTGACCTTCGATGATTTAAAACTAAACTTTGATCGATCGTTGATCGATTTCCGTCGCCTGATCGATAAGCGTTCGCTGCTGATCAATCTCGATATATGGCTCGTCAGATCGGTATTTACCGATTATCCATCCCTAATGCTCAAACAGAAACGCAAGGACACATACACACACATGCACGGAAATGATGCGATATTCGGTCTACAGTTTCCTATTCCAAAATCGACGGATTTGATATCGATGACGAAGGCTATTCTAGTTAAGCCGATGTAACATCCGGTTGTACAGGTTTGTGATTTATCTCTCTGGGTACAGGCGACTGGAGACGTCCTATCCAATGCGTCTGTCCGGATAGTGGTTCCGTTCGGCATGTTTATCGACCTGTTCCGCACACGCACACGCACACACACACACAGCAGGCCATGCATCCGTTGATCCATAACTCCATTGTGACCATCCAGCTCGTGTAGCAATAGACGACAATATAATCCTCGTTCATCAGATAGCAGAGATGTAATCCGGGTTAATAATTCAAAACGTCGGTCGGATACTAGACAAAGGAAGAGGTTCGTCGACATGCCGCTGACGGGCCGCTGCTGGTCTCCGAGGTGTGACATTTATGGAGCTGATATTGTTATGAGGTCATCGCCGGCGTTATTGTAGATACCATTAAGCCAACATTAGTTGATGATGTTTAGGGCGTTTCATGTTCTAGTATTAATATTATGATCTATATCTCAATTATTATATTGCATGTAATCATAAAGCGTTTTGATGGCATCTATTATTGAACTTGCTGTCTGGCATCTCTATTGATTCTCTTGAACTGAATATAGTCACACACGCATTGATCTATGAATACAACTGTTTACATACAAACATACATATAGGATACTGCTGAGACATTACAGATATTTAGATTATCCTCTTCTGGGTTATTTTAGAAATTATGTTTTTCTTTCATTTAGTCAAACTATAACGGTAATTAATTATACATGCAATTAAATATTTAAAAAAACAAACAAAACACAAACCAGTTTGTAGTTATAAGTGTTGTTTAAATATAAGTGCCAGCGCCTTAACACACACAAACACACACACATTTGATCTAGAGCTGTATATTACATGTACTATTTGCGTCTTTGGAGGGACGCCGTTTAGGTGTCTGGCCTGGTTATCCAGCATTTAAATGACTGTAGCAGGCACAGTAAGTTCTTAAAGCATTACATGTACTCCTGACTCAGGAATAGAAACACTGCCTCGCATATCGAGCGTTGGCATTGGACACAGTTCGCGCGGTTGGTGTGTTTTATATAACAAGTTAACTTGTATATAAAATTCACCTTGGTTGTATGTAGGAATAGAATTATGTTTCCTATGTCCAGTTATGTCCAGTCTGTACTATGACATTCAAGATTAGCTCTAATCTGCTTTTGATAAATAACATTTAAGAACTACAATAGTTAGAGCAGCAGACGTTAGGTCAGGTTTGAAAATTAAAACATAGTTCAAACAGTACGGAAGCTATGACGCGCTAATACAGTCTGCTTCAACGCAGATGTCAGTCTTTTAATAGCAATTAAGATAAACAGTTTTAATAGTAGTCGCTTCGTGACGCCTGCCCGTTGTAAAAACTGATCTTTGAAGACAGTGACAATTGGGTTATATAGTTTATGTAGTGTTTCTTTGAAGAATAGCTATAAATAGGGCTGCTTAGATCATTAAGCTAACAGTGAGCCCCGGTGGCCAAGCGGTTAAGCACCCGGCACTTGGTGCCAATGGTCGCAGGTTCGAACCCCGTAAGAGGTCGAAACTTTTCCAGGAATTAATTTCTCGGCTCACTACATCGTGGGTGGCTGACCACGTTAAATGGCGCTACCGTCTCCACTGAATTATTTAAAATAAAGGGGGACGTTAAAACCCCTCTGAGGACGTAAAACACTCTGGCAGTGACCACCCTCAGGGTATTTCGGCTCCATCTTTCCGTTCTGCTCCCCTGCGAGTGGTGGGGGAGGAGGTTCCTCAACCACTCAAACATAAGCGACAGCCTGGGGATTCTCCCTGAACAACAAAACCATTAAGCTAAACATTCTCACTACTGCCGTGATCTGACTTGGGTGTTTTACACCCAAACTCCACGGCTGTAGGTAATTCGTATTTTGATTTTGATTTCTGGATTCAGTCCCCCGAAGAAACGTCTTTGAATTCAACGAGTTTGAATTCACGGTTCGAGATTCTCTCTGCCTGTGCCTTATTATACACAGCTAAAAACAACAACTCACACACACACACACACACACACAGTTGATCTAGAGCTGTATATTCCATGTACTATTTGCGTCTTTGGAGGGACGCCGTTTAGATGTTTGGCCTGGTTATCCAGCATTTAAATGACTGTAGCAGGCACAGTACGGTATTAAAGCATTATAATTATTCCTGACTCAGGAATAGAAACACTGCATCGCATCTCGAGCGGTGGCATTGGACACAGCTCGCGCGGTTGGTGTGTTTTATATAACAACTTTAGTTGCATATAAAATTCATTTGGTTGTATGTGGGAATATAATTATTATTATTATTATCCCACTGCAGCCTTTGATTACCATACAAAACCTCACTGAGCTGTACTAATTTAAGCTTTTATTATTCGTTTAGCTCACGGACTTCACTATTAGTTTTTATAAAGTGCAATAATTTGAGATTGTATGTTTTACATGGAACATGGAGATTTTGTATTTCATCTGGCGTCAGATATTGTTTGGTAATAATAAAAGTTTGTTGTCATAGTCTAAGGTTATAGTAGTTATTGTAATATTCCGATTTTAGGTATAAAAGCTCGATTTTCTGAGACCCTCCACTATACGCATAAATCTACTGTTTTAGCATTTCTGAAACTTAACATGTATGGTATGGTGTCCCACGGCAGGTTTCGATTACCATGGTGCATCCCACAGCAAATTTCCATTAAACATATTAAAACCTACTTCGACCCCTGGAAATTTCTTTCACTCTTTTTTGGTGTATCCCACTAATGTTTAGCTTTCTCACATACTAGCAGGATTCTCTAACTAGAACACCTGATGCTACAATACCTACATGGTGTACACATATTGTGATCAATTGGTCGTGTTGCAATTTTTCAGCTGGCAGCACCAACATTTTAATTTGAAAATGCATTAAGTCTAGCATGCTGCCACCTGGAAGGTTCCTGTGGCTCCTGACGAATTCTTCAATATATTTCTGCAAGTAAATAACCACAATGAAAATGTTTCTTGTAAGAACCAAACTCTTATTTAAACAACAAATGAACACTACATAAAATGAAATGAACATGAATGTACAATAGTCAGTTATCTACACTTAATACAAATTTGCGAATGTAGAAGTGAAATTATTATGGATAAGGCTAATTTAACAAACTATATAGACTGCCACAATTAATGAGCAAGTAGTGTTAAAATTATTTAAAAAAAACAAGTGAAAATTAATAATGCTGCGGCAATTTGGGTTAACGTTTTACTATTTTTCAACCTAGTACCTTCGGGTATTAGTGGGGATATCTTTAACCACCATGTAGAATCATCAGTTTAATAAACTCTATACATACACTGGCACGATCTCTGAGCAGGCGAATAATGAAATTGACCATGTGCTCACCTGGTGTTAAAAGACAAAGGATTTTTCTCTATGTTTAGTGAAAGTGTACATAAATAGTGAACATTGTTTACATTTGGGTATAGCCATGATGTATGATCACACTTTCCTACTTGACTGCCAGCAAGCTAGGAAAAACGTGAACAGTTGGTTTTACGGCATTGCCGTCCATAGACAGAACATCGAGGTATGCATGGCTGACCTGCAAGGTGATAGAAAACATAGTAAAATAGCACATGGAAATAAACCATCCCCCTGACAGAGTACAACACATAAGAAATGAAGTTGACCTGGAATGTCTTTTTTGCACTTTCGATGCGCTTCAGTGTCACTGGATGAATAACACAGTGCAGAAATCCAGCTCTACAAATGACTGGGAGCATCCTTCAGAGTCCCGATCATGATATTGGGATGAACATTAACTTGAAAGGCTCTGATTAGAACAGTAGTAACGAGGATAATGACATCCACATTTGTTCGCTCAGCATTTCCCTTGAAATGTCGAAGAACATGTGGAAACGCAGCAACAGCATCTTCCTCATTGTCAGCAGTTTCTTCTACAAATAATAATAATAATAATAATGTATATTTAATAAAGCGCCCTTACTAGCAGGAGCCATTCAAAGTCGCTGTACAAATAATATGTAATATAATAATACCCCAAATAATATATCTGTAAAAACCCTGTAATGATTTAAAAGATAATAATTATTTATCTGTGAAAGCAACCTTAAATAGGTGTGTTTTTAGAAGAGACTTAAAATTTCCAAGAGACGACGCATTTCTAATATTTGCCGGCAACTTATTCCACAAAGTGGGGGCTGCAACACTAAACGCACAATCACCATATGACACTGGCACCTGCAATAGTATCTGACTGGATGACCTGAGTTTTCGAGATGACCTTCTAATGGAAACCAGTTCACACAGGTATTCTGGCGCCGTATCATTAATAGATTTATAAGTTATTAACATAATCTTAAAATGGATACGCTGTCTAACAGGTAGCCAATGTAGTTTTTGAAGAATTGGGGTGATATGATCATATTTTCTAGTATTTGTTACAATGCGAGCTGCACTATTCTGAATTCGCTGAAGGCGATTAATGTTATAATCAGATATGCCATATAACAGGGAGTTACAATAGTCTATACGAGATGTAACAAAGGCATGAACTACAGTTACAAGTGATTCTTGTGTCAAGAATGCTTTTAAACAGTGGATGTTCTTAAGATGGTAGTAGTTAGCTCGGCATAAATAACCCCTAGATTTTTTACTGACCCATTCGGGGGTAATCGAAGATGCACCCATCTGTAATGCTGGTGTCTTTAGGGATTTAACACAATGTGGTGATGCCAAATATAAAATATTTGTTTTATTATCATTTAGTTTTAGAAGATTTTGAGTCATCCATAGCCGAATATCGGCAATACAATGTTCTAAATTCTTCAAGGAAGAGGAGAAATTTAATTCATTGTCAGGATCCAGTGATATATACAGCTGTTTGTCATCAGCATACAAGTGATGTTTAACCCCATATCGCTGCGCAATGATCCCAAGAAGACGGGTATACATTGTGAAAACCAGAGGACCAAGAACTGAACCCTGTGGTACACCAGATAACAAAAACTGAATGTCAGATATAATACCATGAACAGACACTCTCTGTGAGCGTTGTTCCAGATAGGATCTAAACCAATCAAGTACTCTACCTGACAGACCAAACATGTCTTTTAACCTAGAGAAAAGTACATTATGGTCAACTGTATCAAATGCAGCAGACAGGTCCAGAAGAACAAGTATTACTGGCTTACCTTGATCAATTGACATCATAATATCATTTTTCACTCGAACCAAGGCTGTTTCAGTGCTGTGACCACTTTTATAGGCAGACTGTAGTGATTCATTAAGGTTATTATTGATTAAATATTTGTTTAGATGGAAAGCAACTGCCTTTTCTATAACTTTAGATAAAAATGTAAGATTTGAAACAGGTCTGTAATTGTTTAGAATATTACAGTCCATAGTGTGTTTTTTTATTAATGGTTTTACAAGGGCAGCTTTCATGGATCTTGGAAACACCAGAGATAATGATTTATTAACTATATTTAAGGGTTATCAGAACATCCAGACAATCTTTCACAAGCCATGTAGGCATAGGGTCAACTGCACAGAAAGCATTAGATGACTTTTTCAGCAACTGTCTGATATCAGTCTCTGTAAAAGGCTCAAATGTATCCATCATGGATATGCAGGACTCTTCTACCAATGGCTTACCATGTGATAAGATGCTGGACTGGAACCCACTATGTATATTTAATATTTTTTGACAGAAGAAGTTATTAAAACAATGAGCCATATCTTTATCTGAGTTGATATTATTTGGGAGGACAGTTTGACTTTTATGTAATACTTTATTCACAACACTGAAAACAGTCCTTTGATTTCCCTTGGATGCTTTGATCTTTTTATTATAATATTCAGATTTAGCAGAGGCAAGGGTATTTTTTTTACTGACCTTGAACATTTCAAAATGAACAACAAACTGGTCCTGATCCACAGCCGCTCACAATACCCTTTTGTGTCTCTTTACAGCCTGTATGTTCTTATTATACCATGGAAGCATTGGTCTGCTTGGCATTTCCTTTGTCCTTAAAGGTGCATGTTGATCTACAATGCATGTCTCTCAATGTATTATCATAGAGATCCACCAGATGATCCACATCATCCGGTGGATTCAATACCAGAGAAGAGACTCGCAGATCAGCAAGAAAAGCCTCCTTGTCAATTGACTTATATCTTCTATATGAAATAACTTCTATATGAAATAAGCTGAAACAGATTGTTTCTGTTAAGATACATTAATGTTAACAAGGAAATGATCAGACAGCATGGAAGACACAGACACACCCTTAATAAAATTGTCATCATCACTGGAGATAACAAGATCTAAGATGTGACCATGTCTGTGTGTTCTTTCTTGGACATGCTGCCTGAGATTGGCAGATCTAAGAATGTCAGCCAGTTGTTTGGTATCTGCATTCCTCTGGCAATCCCAATGTATATTGAAATCACCTAAGATCAACAGATGACCACTGTTGGTAGCAAGAGAGTCAACAAATCCTGAAAATTTCTTGAAGAAATCTTTTTCTTAGTGGGGTGTAATCGGTAGATAATAGCTACAGGAACACTTATCCCCCAGATATAAAAGTCAGTTGGTAATTTTCAAAAGACTTAGCCTGAAAACGCAAATGGGATTCACACTTCAAAGAATCACGGAGAAGAATGCCGACTCCGCCACCTTTTTTTGTGAATCCGAGCTGCATGATGGAATGAATATCCAGCTGGAGTCATATCACCAACAATTTTCTGGTCTGAAACATTACCAGTCAGCCAAATCTCTGTAATGACAAGAACATCAAGATCCATATCCTTAACAACATCAGATATTTCATCAGATTTATTACAGATCGACTGACAGTTAATAAGACCAATACTTACATTTTGTACAGCTGTGCCATTATATGGTGTTATTGGCACAGTGATCAAATTACTGGCATCAGACCCAATCTGCCTTGGATGTTTTCCACTACGTGGGCGCATCGCTAAACAAATGGTATTATCACCATAGGGTCGTAATGCAAGCAACTGATCTCTACTATAATTCATTATAATTATAGAAATAAAATAAGTGAAAAATTAAAAATAAATTAAATAAAACAAAACACGCACAAGCAAAAACCGAGTTCTTATGGGAAAGACTGGAGCGGGCGATAATATAGGGCGTCAAATGAGCAGTTAAAAAGAAAATACAAGAAATACAAAATAACTAAATATAATCAATTTATATTAATATAAATTAAATCTATATTACATAAATGCAAAATACACCAGTTTCACTGGTGTAACTTATCTAATAGCTGAACTATCCGAGAAATATTCCGGTGTCATTACACCGTTCCGAACTGACGTTAGTGAAAAAACCGCCTGGCTTAATTTTCCTGACATTATATAATTATATTATCATGGGCCTATTAATGTGATTTGTACGGCTCAATAAACCCATTTGAATTTAAATACTATAACAGTCTGTGAAAGTAACTTTTATCCTTGCTGAAACTGCAGGTCTAGTAAAATAGTTTAACACCAGACCGGCCGTGCCGACGCTAGACCGAGTGAGCGCAAAAGTTACATATTTCAGACCTACATGAAAATTAAACATTACCAGTTGATCACTGAGTTAATTACGCGGGTCTGTTTGCAGTGCACTAAGATACGTAAAATTAGTTCTTTTGTGGTCAATATCCTTTTAATATTTAACCCATAGTTTCAACATATTGCTTTCTTTGTGTGAAATACATTGATTTAAAAAAATGTAAAAACTTTTTAAATGTCATAATTGTAACTGACAATGGTTTAATAAAACGGCGCGTACCCTTCGTACGTACGCGGAGTTTGTCTCCTGGCAGCATTCAATAACCTTATATATGGAATCATCATGAATATTTGCTACTGTCATTTGTCTCTTAGTAAACTCCGACGTACCTTTGACCAGTGAAATACTGTCATTCATAAGTTGTTTGTGACGTCATCACTCTCTATTTGTTTTCACTGAGCATGCGTGTATTTACTATCCCATAATGAATTATCTAGATGGCTGCCAGCTCAAACTGCTCCATGAAATACAAAACCTATTGCGACGTTTCTACCCACACAAGCAATTTATGTATTATTTTAATTTTTGTACAGTTGGCTCCTTCAATCCTTTTACAAATGTTCACTTGTTTAACAAAGACGTATACCCGGAAAACACAACAGTAATTCAAATAGAAAAAGAAAACGCTGAAATTCCCGCTGACGGAGTTTAGAAATCTAGTGTGTATGCACGACACATTTGTCTTCGTTTTAAAGGCTTATCTGCATACTGTGGATCAGCTTAATTTGGCGATAGCCAAATTTGGCGATTTCGTCATTTTGAACATATTGGTGACAGCCAAAAAATGGCGAATTTTAGTCCGTCAAGAAAGTTGATTTTTGCTTTCTTTTCTAGGCCATTCGGGGAAAATCATATTTCAAAGCACAACTTATTTACCAGCCATAACCAAATCTGGACCAGACTTGATCATTGGCCTTTATATTGCCCAGATATTTCCACAAAATTTCCATCAGGTTTGAAGTATAAATTTTCAATTTCTGTGTTAAACTTGTCAACAAGTTTATTTATACTTTACTATATTGCTCGGGGTTTATGTATGTTGATTTAAACTTGTCACTTGATACTGATTATTGGTATAATATCAACATCGTATTTGGATTTCCACTATATACAGATACCAGACAAGTTACAGGTGATCCAGAAGGGAACTCTTATCGGATTCCGAGTGATTATTATTAACTTTATTTAACATTTTATTCTGGGATCGCTTCAAATCTCTTAATATCGTCCTGTATAGGTCTATTGTTTACTCCAGAATCGCCACAAACAGGCACCCGTCACGCTCGATTATCCCAGAAATCACCCGGGTCAACCTCGGCATAGCATGACTAATTGCTACGGAATAGTCACCAACGGGTCCCTAGAATGCCCACATAATGCACCAGGTGTGGAACTGATCCTCTGCCAAGCGGATATGTGTCTCTGCTGGATCCGATGATAACACCAGTAACATACAGAAATTGCTGGAAACTATTCTGCTAGTTCAGGATAGAGTTACATCCCTAGAACGCAAGGTCACTACACTAGAGGACGAGAACGTCAAATTGAAGTCTGTTATCACTGAACTACAGGATATTGAAGATGGAAACACTGCTGCATCCAAAGTAGATATTCCTGCTCAGAGCATAACCTCGGTCGGATCAAATCCAGACGCTACCGTTATTATCAGTGATATCAGCTCAAGTGAGGAGTTTAGTGACTCTGATGCAGATTCCTCAAACTTTCAGTATCAATTCCGGTACAGAAAGAAACTAACTAAATTAAATAAGAGACAAAAGAAGCAGAATACCATCAGCTGTGCCACATCCGCTCAGCCATCAGCAGGAGGCATCCGCAGTGCTAGAGGAAATACGAACACTACCATAACAGATATGTACATCGGTGGCGTTCATTCATCACATAGTACAAGTGACATCACTGAACACATCCAAAACATGGGTTTTGTGATCATACACCAAGTACGGGAACTATCTCGTAAAGACAGCTGGTGTTCATTCCGTGTGGGAGTGTCAACAGATGATGTGTGGACCATCTCCTGTACAGACAACTGGCAGCCTGGCAGCCTGGCATTAGATTGCGGCCTTTTCGTGCGCAGCGTCAACCTGGAGAAGCCACAAACCGGGCCCATACCATAACCAACACAAGGTATGATAACAAACAACCCCGTGGAACCTACAGACACACTCAGTACAACATACAACACATCACATCACGTTGCCCTCCCACAAACCGGGCCCATACCATAACCAACACAAGGTATGATAACAAACAACCCCGTGGAACCTACAGACACACTCAGTACAACATACAACACATCACATCACGTTGCCCTCCCTCAAGTGCCTACAACAGAGAACGACACCATGACGCCGAGACCGCCCACGGTGAACAGTGGAGAAACAGCGTGCGTCCAAGCTGGCGAGAGGCCAGCAGAAACTCAAACAATTAATCACACGCATATTATTTATCTCAAACTGAGATCGTTCAATGCTAAGGATTTCAAGCAATCTTCTGACTATATTTTAGATATGTTATGTAATACTGATATTTTATGCATTTCAGAAACATGGATCATGTCTCATGAAATGAATCTTATTCGTAATATTGTAGATAACAGATTTCCTGGTATGTTTACTGTATGTAATAAGTGTGGTATGTCGGAGTTCGACAGCAATTACACAATCCGCCTTTATGGAGGCGTAGCTGTAATTTGCGGGAACATCTCATGTTTGTTGTTCTCTGATATTGATGTTGATTCTGAGTGTATCATTGGTATTGTCGTGAAGGATGTTAATAGTAATGCTATCCAAGTTGTTTTATCTCTATATATGCATTTTTATTGTGGTCCCGCTACACAAACTGATTGTTTTATTGAAACTATTGATGCTCTCCAGGTGAACGCTGGATAAATATGCACATGTAGCTCATGGGAAGATATTGGGGGATCTCAATGTGAAGCTTCCTCGTTCAACAGACAATGCTAAGTGATACTCAAAGGCTGGGTATAACCAACATAGTCGTATTATGTATGATTTTATCTCTTCCAATGAGCTGATATGTCTTGACTTAAAACATCATCAAACAACTAAATACGCATATTTCTGTATCAAAAGTGGGACATCCGCTTGGATAGACCATGCTCTGTCTACAAGTTATGATATAGAAAATGTACAATAGTGCGTTATCCAGCCCCTGGATGACGGTAATGTAAGTGACCATCTCCCCATCTGCACGAGGTATAGAGTTCACGTATCCAGTGTAAAGTCTACATCCTCTCAGCCGCAGCCACAGCAGCCTCAGCCAATAGTGAACTGGTCGAACTCTTATAACAACGTTAAATATATTTTGATCCGTAAGCTACAGGAACAAGGCCCACTGAATAATTCATCAGCTGTCAGACTTTGATCTTTCCGTGATGACAGACTTAGGGTCATGTGAATTTACGGATGATTAACTGCGTATAAAAGATACGGTGTCCCAAAAATACAATACACTTTGCGGCCAAAAGTTGAAATTTACCATTTATTCTGACAAACTGGAGAAGTGTATTATTAAACTAAAGCGCAACAGTTCCCCTGGTATGGACTCTGTAACGTCAGAATATCTCATCAACGGCAACTCATCTCACTTGTGTAGCTGCCTCGCCTCTCTATATACACAAATGCTGGAGTACAACTGCGTTCCCACCTGTTTCAACACTGGAGTGATAATACCGATCCCGAAGAAAGCCACTCTCGACCCTAATATACCTGAACATTACCGTCCCATTACATTAAGTTCCACATATTCCAAATTATTTGAATCCATTATCATACCTGATGTCACTTTAAACAATAACCAGTTTGGGTTTAGAAAGGGCCGTGGTACTTCAATCGGCATTGGTCTTTTAAACGATCTGTTATGTCATTATAAACAGTCTAAGTCTCCAATGTTTATCTGCAGTTTAGATGCAGAATGTTTTTTGATTCTTTATGGCACGATGGTCTGTTCTACAAATTACAATCTTTTTTCCCTAATGTATTATGGCGTTTTTTGTACAAATGATATTGTAACTTAACTGCAGTTATTAAGTGGAATGGTCGTGTACACATTGCTTTTATGTTTAATGTCACTAGAGGTACCAGACAAGGCAGTTTATTATCGCCGCTTTTATTTAATATGTTTTTATCTGACCTTTTATATGAATTAGATAATGCAAATCAAGGCTTAGGTGTTGGTTCTCGCTTGTACAACTCTTTTGCGTACGCTGATGATGTGAGTATTGTTGCTTCTACTGTGCCAGAATTACAGCAACTCATTAATACATGTTCGGAATACAGCCTTACACGTTTTAAATTTGGAATTAAAAAAGGTCAAGGTTTAATACCAGCCTACTATGTAAATACATGGGACAAGGAGCCTACGTTGTATTTAGGTAATAACCAAATACACAATTCTGACGCAATTGATATCCTGGGTGTTATGTTTACATCAAAAACAAACTTCAATCAGCACGTTGATAATCGCATTACTAAAGGTAGAAACAGTTCTTTTTCACTGTCTGATGTAGGCATGTGTTATCCCGGTGTTATGTCCGACACGAAGTCTTATTTGTTTCGCGCTATTTGTCAACCGACATTATTGTATGGTCTCGACGCTGTTGATTTAAATAACAATATGATTAAAAAATTAGAAAATGCGCAAGGTGGAATGATGAAAAGAGTATGTGGTATTCCCAAACGTTCGCACCATACACTGTTATTACAGGTGTTAAATATATCTTCTGTTAATAATATGCTCATAAAATCAGTCACCTCATTGTATACTCGAATTTTTTAAGTTAATTCTCCTTTACGTGACTTATGTGTATACGATTTAACTACATTTATGGCTTCTGGTAAAACTATTCCAGGTACAATAACACACCGGCTTACACAATTAGGTTTATCACCAGTCGATTGTGCTTTTAGAAAATAAATCCGGTGCCATAGCATGTGCCGTGATGGAGTTATAGACTCACTTACTCAACTTATACATTGTGCAAATTTTATTAAGTCATGGTCGGACGAATATTTAATGTCGGTTCTATTGACCAAAGCATTTTAGTTTATACTGATATTTAAATATTATTATTGTATACAGTTTTTGGTATGAATATGTATGTAATGTATTTTTTTTCTATGTATTTCCCCAATCTTGGGGGTTGAAATAAAAACAAGTAAATAAAAATATAATGAGTAATTCCATTCCAAGCAGATCTGAACTATTAATTGACAAACCATTGCCATGATTGAATGACAACAAAGGTAACTGATATGCAAGCTAAAGACAAATTGCAATTAACTTGATGAGAAGGTTACATCAAACTGTATATAAGGATGTGTACAATATAATGTTTTCATATTATTTTTCTATTTTCAGCAAATGAGTATAAATTATAACAAATCTTGCACGCAAAATCTATGCTTGGTATGGTTATCAAGTCAGTGACCCCAATCGCAAAATTGCAGACACTCAGCTAAGCATTAATATCACTAGACTCAAACCTTTTTATTCAAGTCAGTGACTCTAATCGCAAAATTGCAGACACTCAGCTAAGCATTAATATCACTAGACTCAAACCTTTTTATTCAAGTCAGTGACCCTAATCGCAAAATAGCAGACACTCAGCTAAACATTAATATCACTAGACTCAAACCTTTTTATTCATATCCGGAAGGCATGTGTCCAAGATTTGACTGGATAAAGAAAGGGAAGTCATTTAAATATGTGTTTGTTGTTAGACATGTCACAAGTTAATAAACAAATCGTGTGTTTGGTTATTTGATGGGTAGCTGCTAGTATTAGCCTGTAGCTATGTACTCATTTTTATTGTTTTTTGCATTAAAATCGACACTAGACCGGCCGGTCGAGTAGTATGGCACTGATACTAGACCGGGCCTTGAAACACTGGTCACGGTCGAGCGGTCGAGATTTAATGTCGCACACTGCTATAAAATAGTTTAGAATTCGAGTCTATGCCTATAGGCCCAAATGGTACTTAAAATCGGCCACCCACTGTCCTAGACCTATTAAAACTAAGACTAAGGGTTCTCTTTATCTATATGGAATAAGTACCGCCATGTTTTTACAAGAACTTCAAGTAACCTATTTCAGATTTTCTCTGAATGGCGTCTGTCCTGTGCCTAAAACGTTTATTACTAACTGCGATGGTTCGACAGTCATCTTTGGTAAATTTAGCGTATACGCTTCAAATTTGGCAAAATATATTTCGAAATCGAGGAATTTTGTAAATTTCTGGCCGATCGACAGGTCGACCTCAGTGTTCCTGGCCGCCATTTTTCCGTCTCCGGCCAGTTAGTAAAACAGGGACTGCCAGTGTTCAATCGGAACTCCGGACTTCCGGCGATCTTCGCCGGGTGCGCAAGAAGCAAAATGTTCACTGGGGAACCGGCGGCCTGGTAAATAATAACTTCCAATAATCTAACAGGAGACACGAGTGTTTATCAAGGAACTGACACACTGATAATAGGCTGATTGATTATGATAAGCTCCGAATGTGAAAGTTACCATTTTAAAAATAGATCATTCCTGTCATCTGGTCACATTGTTTATCGTCTGTATATGTTAGTTATTGATTTGACGCTTCATGGACATCGAACGTCCGACCTCCCGCACAGCATGAACTTGAGCAATAAAATCCCACAAGCTTACCCGTTAGACCACAGAGGTGTTTTTTTCCCTGTTGATGACGGGTATAATTTATTTATTCACACATTCACAAAATAGTTGCTCCATTTAACCTTCATATAACCGCGGTTATTCCACTCGGATACGCCGTAAGAGGGAATTAGATAACACTGGGGCCAAACTCTAACTCACATTTTCCTATGTTCTACCGATCAGATGGAAAGCTTTAAGATTACATAAACATAGAAACACCGAATAAACGCAGGAGATTATTGTGTCATTATAGTCCTACAAGAAGATATTTGCTTTGAGAGTATTGTTGTACTGATAAATTTGGTAAATAAACCATAGGAACAAGATGTATTCGCTGACGCTATAAAATTAGTATAGGTACTTTCATCTTCAAATAACGCCAAATAACTGTTATCTTAACAAATTATCGCCTTTTATTGCTATTATTGAATATTCCCAAAATAATTGATAAACGAATCATACGAGTGTTCTGCCATTACAAATTAAATAAGACAAATATAAAACGATATTTTGTTGTTATTTCTCAAGCTGAAACTGACAACATGTCAAATGTATGCGAAGCTCCATTCGGTTATAGCCTTAAGTCTTACTTTCTACGATATGTCTACCAATCGATGCAGTTGAGCGACTCCACACGTATAAATTGGTCGTTGCTAAGGACGCCATGTCTAGGGAGAAAACAATATTTAGATATAATAACCGACTGTCATATTCTGCTTTTAGTAGCTTGATTCCTCAGTAGTTAGCAGTCCATTTGCCGCTCCTGTGGTTATTATGATGAACCTATGAATATTTTATAGTATAAGGTTTTTTGGTGGATTTATCATCACCTTGGGTCATAGTTGTGTTCTTTATGTGACACAAGAAGAGCTAGCTGATGTGGTCGTCATTATGGTATTAGATGAAGGATAGAATAGATACACCTGGGCATTTTATGATTAAAATACTGTAATTTACAATTATCTTTCGGCTTTGTTATAAAGGTTAAATGTCAAGTTAAAGTGGCCTCCAATAATATTTAGTGTTATTTCTGTATTCAAGTAAAAAAATCAATAAAATAATGCGTATATTAGTAGTGCCTTGGAATAAATACACAAAGGGGACAGGATTGTTCGCCGTTCACTACCTTTCGTCTAGTTTTACATTCGCAATAGGGAAGCATCGACCTCAGTAGCTTCGTCCTTGTTTAATGGTTATCAGTGTTTTATTTTATTTATATTTATTCACAATATATTTATACAAGATTAGCAACGTGTTTCATATATATGGATTTTTCTGTGTTTATTGAGTGGTTGTTGATATCTCATCCCCCACCACTCACAGGGGAGCTGTACGGAAAGATGGAGCCGAAATACCATGAGGGTGGTCACAGGCAGGGTGTTTTACGTCAGGGGGTCTTTTATGTCCTCCCCTTTGAGATTAATTCGGTGCAGACGGCAGCACCATTTAACGTGGTCACCCATCCACGATGTTGTGAGACGAGAAATTAATCAAGCTTTTCTTCTTATCTGCTGTTTGTTAATACCTTTTTATTCACCACGCTGCGCCACTCTACCTTATAAAAAGACACATTGGAAAATCTCGTATTCGACAAGTCAGTATAGTTTTATTAAACTTTGACGAGCATAACTAGATCGACTTGTCAAAATTATAAAAATATTTTATTAATTTATAATTCTAGCCTATTATGATTTAGTGAGGTTATTAGCTTTAGTGAGGTTATATGTTTTAGTGAGGTTATGAGTTTTAGTGATGTGGGTGATGATGATGATTGGTGTTTTACGGACACTTCTGTACACATGGTAGGCTAAATGGGCCGAGCGAAGGCAAAGATGAAACACCCTTCAGATATGCCCACGCCGAGATTCGAACACGGGTGGTAGCGATCTGTGATCCAACACGCTATCGCTAGACCACGGATACGCCCGTGAGATTTGGTGAGGTTATAAGCTGTAAAATGGATTCAGCGGAAATGGAATATCCAGAAGTAGGCTGTGACGTTGAAGGCCAAACTTTGGCCGAAAATATTTATCCCCCAAATACGTTTATTCTAATCCAGAACGCAATACCCACTAGGAGCCAGGATAAATATGATGTTGACAACAGCGCTGCTATATACCATATAGTAAATGTAATATATCATTCGGATAACTTTGTAATTAAATTATGTTTACTATCTGAGCAACCATTTTAGCTCAGACTTAATATTTGAATTAACTGATATTATCACTTAGACAGCGGTATTTTAAGGAAGTTCTATTTACCAATCTATGTAGGGTTCGTGAAATATTTACCGAGTGTTTCAATAATTGGTGTCTGATGGTGTACACATCTATTTGAGGTTAGAGTTACTTGGAAATGAACATTTTCAACAGTATATTATATCTCGGGCTCTGTACGCGTTGTCAAATGGCAAATATTCCTTTTGTTTTTGGAGTTATTGTGTCTCCATCAAAATGTTCCGTCATCAATGTATGTCATAATGCACCCACTAATCAGATAGTTAAACGATAACATTATTGAAGGTAATCGATTAAACGTCTAAATTAAGGTTTGTGGCTATATCTTTTCCAAACCCAAAATATACAAAACGGGCAACAAATCCATCCTCGAAATCATCACCGAAAAGAGACATCAACTAATTAGTGTAATAGTGATATCACTAAACAATTAAAATATATGTCATTACTCCGGAAGGACCAGTAACTTTGAAAATCTCTTACCTTCACCAAAACTCCTGGTCCCAATTCCACCATTTATATGTATATTATATATTTTATTACGACGTCATTATGTAGCAGTAACACATTGATAGTTGTAAATGAATAGTATCAAGTTAGTATCAGGGGATCAACTGCTAGCATACATTACATATACGCAACAGCCAATCTAGGTGTAGATGTCACCATATCTCCCAATGTGGAGCGTCCGAAATTGCTAGTTCCGGCAATAAAAGGATTTGTGTCATTATAGGAAAACGAAACAGTTCTCATGGTTAGTTTGTTGGAAAGATAGAAGGCCATATTCCTCTAATCTGACAGCCTTTAAATTGCAAATGGAGCTCGGTTTGGAAAGCCAACGAAACGACAAGGAAAATATCAAAACGAAATATCGCATAAGAAACGAAGTAAACACTCGCCAAGTTATAACATGACCTCGAGTTAATCTTAGTGTTTACCAAATATCTAGGAAGAAATTACAAAAAGCAGAAAACATGTTACTGATAAGACAATTCGGTGAAACTGTTGGTTGGACTGTGGGACTGACGTAAATGTCGAATACTGCTTCAAAGAATTCAGTAATAATGACATAGGTCGCTACGATAGGTAAAAGGTTAAAGTATCCTGCTATAAACCTCCACAATAAGGTTAAAAAAGAGTTAAGTTTGTATGATGTGTCATCAGAGAGTCGCCCCATGGTTATATGTTTCCGGTTTGACCGTTGCCGAGAGAGAAAACCACATTGACTGACTGACTGACTGACTGAAACTAACGGACTGACTGACTGACTGACTGACTGACTCACTGACAAGATAACTTCTTCACAAAGTGATGTTAACAACTGGTTACTCTTCTGCCACTTTTCACCACTACACAATGATAGATGACCGAAGGCTGGAAGCTGATCATTTATCTCGTACCTCGGCCAAGTCATTCATCATACCAGAAACCCATCAGCGGATTTGATCTTTACGAAGCCGAACAGCCACCGGGATGTCGGCTACTGACTCTGACCCGCATCAGTTGTGGGGCAGCGAATTATCGGAGACAACGTTTGATTACAGAGACACTGCGTGGAAAAAGGTGTCGCTGTTTTGCCGCCATTTTGCGTATTCCGTAGGTTACGTAGGAGTCAAGTAATCTCCAGAACTGACGGAGCGAAATGACGGATGAAACACTCTAGACATGACCTCGTTGATATTTGAATTCCAGTATTACAAGTCGGTGGCCAAAAGCGCTAGTTAGGTGATGAGGATGCGACATATAAAATGAAGAGCAAGATCGGATTATTATGTGAGATGTATAGTTACGGTGATGAACAAATGAAGCCGGGGACGATTCGTCAGATGATACGAACGGTATCTGATAATTTTCACCATGGGTTGACTTTTACCAATTGATCGTCTAATGTGTCGTAAGATGACACCGGAATGCCATTATTATATGATTTGTTTTGTGATTATCTGTTTTCCATCTCCTTATTTTCTTGGCCCGTTTATTTGTTCGCCCTATAAGTTAGGTAATAGGATATGCCAATAACTATGAAAGGATGTTTAATTGACAAATTGATATATATTCACAATGTAAGGTAATGTTATATTCATATATATATATATATATATATATATATATATATATATATAATATGGGGGGTGTATGTGTATGTATGTGTGTGTGTGTGTGTGTGTGTGTGTGTGTGTGTGTGTGTTGTGTGTGTAGGTTTATGTGTGTATTCATATACATGTTGTTTGTATGTTTGTTTAGAGGTGAGGTATCACCAAAGGTTAGTATGTTTTTGTTTATCATTTATCTCTACACTGTGTGAGTGTAATATTTAATCTCATAACCTACGCATTCAACACAGTTCATGTCGCGAGGGACTATGATCCAGATACGAGATGTTAATACTTCCGGATTTACACCGGTTGCTGCCATCTGACATTCTTCTTCTGTTTCTTCGGGTTTCGTCGGACCTCTACGTCACTAGATTCGGCATTGATGTCATCATCCACACGATCGATCCAAAGGCTGGTAGTGGCTGCATCCGGCCGCATCCGCGTACCGGATTCCGGAGAGTTGACGACTCGCGCATCATCCAGGTGGCAGTCGGCGTCCGTAAGTGGCTGATCCTGATGACAACAACAACACGTGGAATGTATGAAGAAGACGAGTACGACCGGCGTGATGGTCGGATTGCTGAAGGCGAACACGGTCAACGCTTTGTACATGGTGTACGATACTCGTAGTCCGGGGTCTATCAGCGTCAGAAGAAACAAAGGGTACCAGAATACCACGAACATCGTCGTTAATAGTACGAGCAGGAAGAGCTTCTTCGTAGTCAGGTGTTGCACGGAAGCGATACGCCGTTTCTGGTTCCGTTCGCTGCGCTCGCGCATCGGCGCTGTGGTTACCTTTGGATCGATGCTGACGGTAGCCCGTATGAGCGTGCCGAGCCGATAGTACGAGATCCGGCGTATGTCGACGCGTAGTTTCCACAGGTAGGCGCACGTACAGCAAAGTGCCATCGTGATAAGCAGAATCCAGAGAACGTGCAGCACGTAGCTCCTGGTGACGCCGTAGACGAAGATGCACAGTCCGAGTTGGCCGTCGTAGCTCGGATTTCCCGGGATGAAAGCCACGCCGAGGTTCATCACGATGCTGCTGAACCAGATCGCAGAAATCCCGAAGGCGACGCAGCAGCGGTTCCGGGACTCGGTGACGTTGATCACGAGGTCATTCAACTGATAGGACTCGTTCATGACCATAGCCAAAAGGTTGAAGCTCGATGAGGTGACGAAAAGGATGTATGATCCACCGATTAGGCCGCAGAATGAGCGAGCCGGATCTGGGCCGATCATCGAGTGGGCCAGCGGAAGGCAGTATGTCGACTTCAGTAGATCCAGAAGACATTGGTGGAAGATGAAGGCGTTGCACGGTCTCCTCAGTCGGGGCACCAAGAGCACAGCGAGCAAGATGCCGCAGTTGCCGACGATCCCGACTGCGGCTACAATTATCAGGATCGCCGACTCCGCCTCATCCGGTATCGCCTCGTAGCGGATGTTACCCGGGTTTCGGGTCTCACCGACACGTGACGCCATGGCTAAGGGGGCGACGTCGGTGTCGTACGAGCCAACCTCGTGTCCGCTTAACCAAATCTGAAACGTCGACGTCGTCAAATTGTTGTCTGACGCCATCAGGGTTATTCGGCGATCTCGGTTATGACGTCATCACCCGAATTTTACGTCATCGGGCTGAAAATAGACGAAATCCTTTAATAATAAATATGCATTCGTTAATGTCATCAGTTTCTAATCAAATACTATATCGTACTAAACTCCAGGCATAAAACTTATTTACAAAATATGCAAATTGAAGTTATTTTGGGTTTCAGATGAGATATCAGTTGGTGTCGTTGATGAGGATTATATTACGTAATCTTCGCCTCATTAAAATGATAAAGTATTAATTAACGCGAACAAAAATAATAAATTAAAAGAGAGGTACGGCTGATAAAAGGTTTTTATAACCGAAACTAGGGTTCTTTGGACGGAGTTCAATATCTGGATCTGCACATGCACACACACACACACATGCATATACACACACGCACGACTAATGATTTCCTGAGCCAGTGGCTTTCTAGACATAACTAAAGTAAGCAGAACGTAATTAACAACACCACTCCAATAATAGGGGGTGTTCTCATAACAACTGTCTAACTTGAAACAGATTACAATAAATGTGTCAATTGACACCATTGATAGAACTAATCCCGTAATATCTCCGTTGACACAGAATAATGATGGTTTTAAATTATTTATTAAGGTCGGATCATCTACATGAAGTCACCAGTCTAATTAAGGAGGACAAGATAGACATAATGAGGTCAGACAAGCGTATAACATTGAGGAGAAGTAAATTGACCAATCTTCTATTAGCTACGGTGTTACTATAGCTAATACAACATTAACATATGTATGAAGTGGGACATCCGGGTATTACGTAATGTCAAGGACATATTTACTTAGTAACCAATTGTTTGAGGCAAGCTTATCTGGATAAAACTCTATTTTATCGCTCTTTTAAGGAAAATGTGATCGGTGTAATGAAATAGTTAACAGAACCCAAAACGTAATATCTGTATAGAATAAAACAGGTTTAAGACTAAATTCTAAATATAACAGTGATCCAATTAATTTTCACATTAATGGTAATTTTCATGACCTTAATGGAGGTATTTTTAAAAAGGCTATTGAAATAATTAAATCTATTACTATGTATATAAATTCTAATCATCTGTACATTGTCTCACGTGGTCAATAAATTGTAATGTTTGTTAACACGCCGAGGGCCTATAAAAGGTCTAACATGTCACTCAGGTTAGAGCTATGAAGCTGTGCCAAACAAGCGACATCTTGGAGGATACTCCCCGAAATACAATCAAGCAAGGTTAGAGAACAACTCGCGACGCCAGACCAGTCGGACGTCTATCGATACGGTTCATATCGACCGGATTTCTTTTGTTATTCGAACCTAGAATGTAGCTCAGGTCAGCATCTGTGGTTTCGAAATGTTTTTTATATAACGGTTTCTTTTGGATAACAGAAAATTACTGTTGAATGTAAACTGTGGTGTCAAAGTAGTTATCTTATGTATGTAGTAAGTCGCCATTGACCCCACACGCACGTGTTGTTTAGTGCAATCTGTGGTTTCAAATGGTAGGTTTTACGTGCTTCCGCTTTTGTACGTAGCCTGCGCGTAGCCGCTTTCTCGTGGGTGTGACATATTTGTCACATACGAAAAGTGAATTAGCTGGGCCCCACAGGCTGATGAGTAGCCCAGACAGATGTATATACGTATGTATGTATCGATATATGGAGGTGTAGAAATTATATATTTAGATTGATGTATGTCTAGTTTATGGAGGTAGAGGTATCAAAGGATGTTTCGAGTTCTTGATGTTCTGCCCCAGTACCTCTCTCTCTCTCTCTCTCTCTCTCTCTCTACACACACACACACACATACACACACACACACACTCTCGGTGAGTGTGTGTTTGGTTTGCGCGCGTTTCCCATTTATTATCTTAACACAAATTGAACCACAAAATGTATCACTTTCTCTATACAATGCAAACGTTTCATCATCTGACTCTTAAAACTCAGCAACAATTACATCAATAGTACAAAAGATTAACAGCATTAACAAAAACCCTATTTCATTAGGCAAATTAGATATATAACGTAATCCATGTAATTTATCGCTGACCGAGTACCAAAGTACATTCTTCTTTCACTAATAAACCTCTCGACGATTTAATTATACATTCTTAGTGCTGTATATCTAATTGTTCTAACATTTTTAGTTTGTTCTAATTGTATATTAGATGCCTAGAAAAGATGGCTGAAATGTTAAATTATTTGTATAGAGATCGTTAAATTGAACATATATATCTAATATATATATATATATATATATATATATATATATATATAATAATATATATATATATATATACATGATATTATTATTATTATTTCTTGTTGTTGCTGTGACTTTGATAGAATATTAATCGTAAACAAAGCTAGTCATGTCAACTCTTAAAACATATGTATCATGCAGCCGAGAATATAGGCCCTAGGTAAATCCATTTATTGATGGCTGAAACATCGCATGGACGCAATGGAATTCGATGCCACGATTTGAGCTGAACGAATGATAGAAATTATGAAGAAGACGATAAATTGTAGACTAAAACGGAATGTTAGAATGTTATGATTAACGACGATGACTCCTTTATATGATCACCAACTAATTAAATAGGGCGCCTCTATGGCATAACTAGTAGCGCTGTTGGCCACTGATCTATAGCAACTGGGTTCAAACCCTGGCCGGCTATGTTTCATCTTTCACTTTGCCTCATTACCATTACTTTTGGAGGTCGCTTGGTCCTTTTACTTTAACATGTGCTCAAAAGTGGCGGTAAACCAGCAACATTTACCTTTTACCAACATATTAAATAAATACTATCTGTGATCGATTAAGGGCCCGGTGTTGGATAAGAGCCCGGGTTAAACTGGGGGCTGGGGTAATAACATATCATTCAAGTTTGAACATTGTCAATGTTTATAGTAATTATTAAAATAGTGAATATTTCATGAGAATATGATGTACTCATAACTTCTCTCTATCAATTAAAATGTGTTCAGCCTTATCGTGTACTTATTATGCGTACTTTATATTATGTGTACTGACTCATCGACTGACTGACTGACTGACTGACTGACTGACTGACTGACTGACTGACTGACTCACTCACTCACTCACTCACTCACTCACCCACTCACTCACTCACCCACTCACTATCTCACTCACTCACTCACTCACTCATCCACCCACAGGAGGTCAGTGTTAGTAATGTACGAAGTATAATGTAGACAGGAAGTCAGTGTTAGTTAATAATTGTGCTCATTACAAACGGTAAGTTTTAAGAAATTTATATCATTTAGCAATTATTTTAGCAATTGTGTTACCTAAATGTCAATCAGTCAAGTATAAATAATGGAATATAATGTCTGTAAAGTTCATATTTCGGTTATCATTATGTCTATTCGCAAACGCAAAAGAACGCACTGGATTTCGCTGAATTGTTCGCGGTGGAACGTCCGCTAACTCTTGCGAACAGAAATTTGGGTGGCTCCCTCTGGAACAAAAACTGAGGATCCAATAACAGACACCTAGCCGGATTGATCATGGATAAGATAATATGAAACCGAGAAGATCCAGTGTTTATGCCATCTCTCTTGCTCCACATATTTAATATCTCACTGGTTAGGCTTAATTAAGATTCAAGTTACCCAAGAAGTGCAAAATCGAACCCTCGTGGTATTTTTCAAAATACCTTTTACAAATAACAATTTAGAAAATAACAATAACAAATGTTACTTAAACAAGCAGTATCTCACTACACGTAGATGTTGTGATGTGATCGGGGATATTTTATTACCGGCTAACATTTCCGTCGCCTTCGACGATTTCGGCGATCGTTGGCTGGTGAACGTGCTCCAACGAACCGAATACCTGGATTCCGGCTACAAAACCATTACCTCTGAGGATTTATCAACAGACGTCGTACCCGTCTCTGTTCAGAAATGGCGATAGTAACATCAACAATAGTCTCTTTCGTGTCCTACTAAAACGCCATCTATGTGTACGAAAGGATACCTAAACTTACCTGATCCGGAATCACTTCACAAAGGTGCCCATTTTAAGACCGATTACGCAATCGTAGTGCCACATAAACCATCCAATTCCCGACACTGTCTGGTCGCAAACGATGTCGACGTATTATGCCAGGTACAACCATCCACCGGAGGTGTCATCGTCGATCCGCTAAGGGGGGGGGGGGCGTCATATCCAAAGAGCCGATGTGTCGAGATATCGCCAACGATCAGGAGCAAATAAACGAGTTTTAGCTATCCAGTAGCGGATGCTGCCCCCTGGATACACTGCGTTCGGTCGAGAATAGTGTGGTTGTTGTTGTTGTTGCTGTTGTAGTTGTCATTGTTCCTAGATGACAGTAGTGTCACTGAGCGGGGGCTAGCCAGCCAGTCAGTCGGTATATCCATTGCTGAGGTCTAACTGGAGAATGTCACATAATCCGGATATCGATGGCAGAGAGAGATCCGGAATCGTAAACATAGACGGCAAATAGGGAATCCAATCGACGTTCTATAGGTCTGCCGATAAACGTCACACGAACCCCCCCCCTCACTAACCCGACCCTGAGGGAAGCTAGGCCCCGCAGGCGTATCAGGCCGAGTTGACTAAGTCAGTACGCTGGGTGACGCCGCACCCGGCCCCTGTCGACATATCGACGTAGCCGGCAAAGGGCGCTTAATGCCTCCGATCGAGAACCAGGATATCCGCTACAGCTGAATTGAAGGCAGCGCCACCTAGATCCGGTAATAAGCGGATATGACGGCAATTATCTGGATCAAGTCGAAGTTAGCTGTCATATAAGTTGAGGAGGTGTCGGTTTGATTATACGTCAGTGAACTGTAATTACCGGATGTACTTTAGGTCGTCTGACAGCTGACACATGGATCTCTTCTGTTATCTCTCAGCGACGGGTCGTCTAGAGTTATTGTGGAGGAAAGGCGGCCATTATTATAGCAGTCACGTGATAGTGACGTACTAAGGCGATGAATGCGTGAACCGATGAATGCGTGAGAGACGAATGGATAGTATCCCGGAGGCTTCGAACTGAGAACCTTTCAGTTTGTGCTGCTTCGATCTAATACTGAGATACTAAGACTTCTATTCCTAAATGCTACTCAATCTTCATATTTGTTTAATATGAAAAGGACGAAAACAAGGCAGCCATCCAAAAGCCAGTAAGAAAACCAGCAAACCAATCAGCAAACAAGCAAACAACAACAACAATCAATCAATCAATCAACCAACCAACCAACCAATCAAAGAACCACATAATCAAACCAGAACCAGCCAAAAAACTAACAAAACAAACAAAATAAGTACAAAAAACTAAACAAAAACAAACAGGAAAAAAATAAAATAAAATACAAAACACGAAGAAACAAACGAGAAACAGGACACAAAATAAACTATAAAAGCTTTAAAAAATCAAAGAAACAGGAAACAAAATAAACTATAAAAGCTTTAAAAAATCAAAGAAACAGGAAACAAAATAAACTATAAAAGCTTTAAAAAATCTAAGAAACAGGAAACAAAATAAACTATAAAAGCTTTAAAAAATCAAAGAAACAGGAAACAAAATAAACTATAAAAGCTTTAAAAAATCTAAGAAACAGGAAACAAAATAAACTATAAAAGCTTTAAAAAATCAAAGAAACAGGAAACAAAATAAACTATAAAAGCTTTAAAAAATCAAAGAAACAGGAAACAAAATAAACTATAAAAGCTTTAACAAAATCAAAGAAACAGGAAACAAAATAAACTATAAAAGCTTTAAAAAATCAAAGAAACAGGAAACAAAATAAACTATAAAAGCTTTAAAAAATCAAGAAACAGGAAACAAAATAAACTATAAAAGCTTTAAAATCAAAGAAACAGGAAACAAAATAAACTATAAAAGCTTTAAAAAATCAAAGAAACAGGAAACAAAATACAAAAAAAAAACAATCAAATAAACAACCGAAAACATGCCAACTATAGTTTCTCAAGACGTGATCCTATTTCACACATTTTACATTTCTCTCACCTAATAACGAGACATTATACGTTAACTTGCTGTCGTTAACTTTCTATTTGATGTTAATTGATGTTAACGTTTGTTCAGACTTGCCATCTTCTGGGATCACTTCGTCAAACATCATCAGCACATTGATAGCAGTATACCCAACTCGATGTCGGTTTAAATAAAAAGCCTCTTAAATCAAGCTGACCAGTTCGGGTGACTAGAGGCCTATTTACCTCCATCGTTATGGATGCCAAGTGATTTCGAATAATATGATACGTTTCGTTTATTCGAACGTATTACATAGACTTCTTCAGTTGATTGTACTTCTTGTGGATTAATGAAATACAGGTATATGCTTAATTTATTATAATATTTTATGTGACAATTATCAAACACTTGTATTAATTTATCCTGACAAAGTACTTTAATCAGTTCAACAAAATTGTAATTTCCTAAACGACAATATGTGTTCTTGTATTGACCGACCGGCCGACCGACCGACTGACCGACCGACCGACCGACCGACCGACCGACCGACCAACCGACCGACTGACTGCTTTTTTCTCTCTCACACACAAACGCGAACATGCACATTATTGAAAACTTATGCCCTGTCACACGTCATGGGAACAACATATCATGGCATTAACCAATCAGCTAGATCATAACGGGGTCTCACTGACCGTGACTCGGTCACGGTGACCCCCCCCCCACAAGGCTCCCCCATCACTATCGATCTACTTTGGCCGGGCTTGGCATGTTAAAGTACCCGTGTCACGATATGGCCAATGACCGGTACAAGTCAGCAGTATGGGCTTCTTCTCGCAGATAGCCGCGGCTTACATTACACCCTGTCTCAGCGGCGATAGCGTAGTGTCAGCGTCATTACAGACGTCGAGTAATGAATTCTGCGTGACCACGATATTCTCAGACAGTGTTTCGTTGAGATGAAATGCCCCTCAGGGCCCATTATTGAGCTGATATACGACCTCGTATGTTCTATAATGGAGTACAGACAAGACGCCAGCCATTGACCTGTGTAAACGGCTATCGAACTTGGTCCTGTGGATGGCGACAACTTAACGGTAAGGCGCGGTGTAAAATCAGGAGGTCCCCGTTTTGAAACCCCTCCGCGCCAATTATATCCGTACCTGGTTGAATGGTGATGGTAGATCACTGAGGATCATGGAGAAATAATTGCAACTGAAATGAAAGGACACCCAGGGGAGTCGTAATGGTAGGGGAAAGCACAGGTCTTATACGCCATTATGAACAGCGAGACGAGGGGCTGGCAAAAGATACATGTATAGTATATATACAAATGATCATAGTGTACTTCGATCTTACGAGAAGATTTTGTAATTCGAAGTCGAGAAATCGACGGTACATATGACATCAGAATTATGCCAATGTCAAAGTTGCTGTTTTACGGTCATTACTGTGTATATGGTGAGCTAAATGGACCGAGCGAACTTCAGCGGTAATAAGGTGAAGTGAAAGATGAAACATCCTTCCGCTTCAGACATAGCTCGGTTGGGGTTTGAACGTAGGTTTTATGGCCTATTGGTAGTGGTATTACTAGCTAGGCCATGCGGATGCCTCTCAACTATAACTGATTCCGATTAATGGTTCGATATGTGAGGAATCTGATTAAAAATGGTTAGATATCGATTGTATGATATATCATATTACCAACAAGGAACTGTTTTAGCGCACAAGAACGCCCCCCCCCCTCATTATAGGTCAGTACATCCGTGTCTGGTTTCAAGATTCTTGATTTATTAATACTGTACATCTTATTTCCGTAGATAACTGTCTTTCTGTCATAGTTCTTCAGATATTACCTGTAAAGAATCTAAATAGAGCACCTAGTCATGCATGGTTGGATTCCCAATTTATCCCCGATATGTAAATAGCCATCTACTATCAACAGCTAACCAACATTATTGGAGACGCAAGCTGCCGGACAAACGAGCCTCACCTGTAATTATATTCCTTTTATAACGGTACTTATGTAAACATTTTTTCTCTCCTATATTTGCTAATCTGTGTAAATAGTCCTCTGATGATGTGCTACTTCATCTAGCAAAGTGTTTAATAATTAACTTGTGGGGATCGTTGACTGAAGATTAAGAAAACGCACGATATTTAATATTAGACAGTAAGGTATCTATCTATCAAGTCGTAATGCTGGTCATGTATTGAGCATCTGGTGTAGAGCCTCCATCCTGTGTAACAATTAGTCGGCTTGTCTGGCCGTGGATGACCTAGAATCGACGATGGGACTCTGCTAGGACATCCTTCAGGCTTCCGGATGGCATCACATGTCACATCGAGGCTTTGTATCCGGACACCTCATTGTACGAAGGGAAGGGACTAGAGCATGGACACCGGAAGCGGGACAATCACCGTGATTGATGTCATCTAACGTGGCTCCCGGGTGTTGATAAGGTTGAATGACGTAAAAGATTACGTCGACGGCCGGAAATTGAGGGACGTCAGTTGAGCGTCAGGATTGAAACACGTCCAGTGAGGAGAGGGAGGGGGGAGTGTGAGGGGGCGGGTTACGTGACTTGTATATGGCACAAGAGTTGATAAGAATGATGAAATCCAGACATTATTGGCCGATTTTTCTTAATACATTTTGTGTAATTGTGTAAGGGTTCCATTAGAAGATCCAGCACGTTCCTGCATGGTATTACATAGCTTGGTAGCTGAGACAGCAGTGTCACGTGGATCATGTATGTGAGAGGGGTAGAACTGGTCACACTCTCAAGGGTCAATGGTGATGGCACTTTGCACGAGAATGGAACAGGGTTGGAACATTCCTATATGACAGCTGTCTTCCCGGCATACTTCTTCGTATACATAAATCCATCCTGTATGATACTACTAGTAGTAATCGTTGTAGTTCTAGTAATGTTTAAATCTGGTAATGTTACTGCGATACAATACTTGCCTTCCTCATAAACATTGGACTAGTCGATTCCCATGGATGGAGACAAATATGTGACATACAAGCAGATTAACAAATCTCAGGCTTAATAGATTCTGACTGTGAAGTGCAATTAAATGTAATTGTCATTTGAATAAAAATGTATTTAAATAAAAACTATTTTAATAATTTAAGGACTTAATTTATTAATGGGAGGAAACAATATAAAACAATATGGTAAAATAAACTCTTAATATTTTATATTCTTAATGTGAGGGGGTTGTGTACTGTGTATTTGTTCAATCGGTATTAAAATATAATCACCGAGAGATGGATGATGGTAATCGGTAAGAGATGAGTCATCTGTGTGAGTTGGTAAATGTGCACATAAAGTAGAACGTAGATGTTTTCCTTCCATTGAAAATTGGTGGCCATTGGTTCTTATGTGAAAAGATGAACTAGTTTTACCTACATATTGTTTTTACCAGAAGTAGCACTGTCAAGAATAAATAAGGTTTGAAAAAGAGCAATCTATATATTCCGTTAGGCCGAATGTTTTTGTTGTTGTTGTTTGTTTTGGTATCAGTGCTCGTAATATTCGAACAATCGCTTATTAGATCACACGTCATGTAGTTAATAAAATTGCATGGTTTTTAATCACAACAACGGGTAGTTAGAATAGCTGTATTTGACAGAGGTTGTTTTATTTGCCATTCCCTAATAGTTTTGCCTTTAATACCATGCATCCATTTTTTTGAGTAATTTATTTTATAGAAGTTATTCTCGTTAGAAATTATTCAGAAAAATCACATCATTTCCGATTTTAATAAACCGTTAAAGGTATGTTTGGGATGAAAATAATGTTTTTGTGACATCTGAAATTGTATTATAGGGTATTGAATATAGTGGTATCTAACTAATTGACAGAATAAATGCAGATAGAAGATATAAATTTAATGGGTGGTTCATGTGTATTAAAAATATTTAGAAACTGTGAAAATGCCTGCTTGGCATATGACCATGTTATGAAAACATCATCCAAATACTGGTAGGAGGTAGGCGTTTTTAACGGACAGTTAAGTAATACCTCGTTCTCAAATTTTGCCAGGTAAATATCGGCGTAGTGTGGTGCCCAACCCTTACACATAGAAGTACCTATCGTTTGGATGAACCATTCATCACTAAATAAAAGTCAGTACTCTTCAAAGATAATTCTAAAAATTCTATAACTGAATCATATATGGGATAATTTTCCATTACGTCAGCGACACTTGCAATCCCTTTGTGGGATCTACATTAGAGTATGTACGTTCAACATCTAATGCTATATATAGGCAAAGTTAAGGCTTTAATTTTTTCTACAAATTGTGTTTTTTTGAAATGATTATCTATGAAAGATGATATGTGTTTGGATTCACTGTTACAGTCAAATACAAATGGTCTTCCTGAGACATTACCTTTGGTATTGTCCAACAACCAGGTCTGTGTGAATTGGAGATAGCATATAGAAATATCGAAAATGCAGCCTTTTTTATATAGAAATTACACTTATAGATTTAAGTTTATTTAAGATGACAGTTATTTGAATCGCGTTCTCGGTATATATATATATATATATATATATATATATATATATATATATATATATATAATATATATATATGTGCCTATTCGTTTTTCGTATTTTCGTTTTCATTATTTAATTGGCGATAATCTTCTGTAATTTAATTATTTTAGTCCATTATCATTACTAGTGAACCGTTATTATCTTTGTAGTGACTAAATCTTTATTTTTACGTAGGTTGTTTATGGTTAATTAATCTTCAATTGTTAAATTTAGTTTCTACCCCCCTCCCCTCCAAAACGCACACACACACACACACACACACACACACACACACACACACACACACACACACACACACACACACACACACACACACACACACACACACACACACCACACACACACACACAGAGCGATGTTAATCATGTAGCTAAGTGTGCGGTATGTATATATGAGGTGATAATAACATATATGAGTTGATATTGCGCTAAACTGTGAAATAAGATCTGTCAATGTGTAGTCAGCCGTAGATGTAATGTTTTCCAATTATCGCCCATGTCAGTTCCGTTTGTTGGCCCATGAAGTTTCTAAGACATTATTGGATGTTTGTGTTTATCTAATACTCTCTAGGAATAGAACCCTCCTCTTATAGATAACCAGGTACATAAATATTATTAATTTTATATTATTATTATTATTATTAGTAGTAATAGTAGTAGTAGTAGTACTAGTAGTATTGTTGTTGTATGTTAGTTACATATTGAATCTTGATAAAGCCTAGAGCGGCATAAGCATAACAATATTTCTAAATCCTCCTTCACTCTCTCTAGTTATATTCCTGGATATGTATTTATGCGGCTATGCATCTTACGATGGCTACATCGTGTCATCAATTGAACAAAAATCCTGTCATATTTGTAGCGTTCATTAGCGCCATTCATCGGTATCGTGCCATTATTTGAAGTAAGACACACACCATCGGAGAGTTACGTAATCACACGAAACGCTCATTATATGAGACTGCGTCATCCAAGCCAATCACTCGGTAAGCCATTACAGACACTGAAAGACATCAGGTTCAGTGGACAATTTCATGGCAAAATGAACGAAATGTCAAAACAAGTTAAACCCGACGAGAAGTAAACTTGATATTTCTGTTTCTAGATGATCCGTCCGGAGCCAGAGAGTACTGCAACCTATTGTCATTGGCATCAAAACAAAGTGTTCCCGAAATGATTGTGACGTAATGTGTTAGAAAGATTGACTGATGTATGTGATTATCTCTGTTCTGTACCTTCATTATCTTTATTTACACCGAGGACGATGAGATGAAACAAAAACAGTCGCAATGTTTACTTTAGGACACTTATCGATTATTAATATCACCTAGTTATAGTTGATTTGTAGTATATCCGATAATAACGGGTTTACCCCCCACACGTACACGCACATGAATAAACGCGCATACTTCACACGCATCCACCCACACACACACACACACACACAACTATTTACATATCGTGTGCGTTCATTTCAGTCTGGATATTTTTGCTTCTTCTAAAGTCGTATATGAATCCCGGAATTAATTTGAGTAAACATAAATGTATTAAAAATAATATAAATTGTCATCAAAACTCTCTAAATAGTGAACCCCCACTTCAATATTACTGATAGTTTGGAACCAGAATCATTCAATGTAGTGATAGTATCCTAAAAACCGTTCTTTATGGACGCCATCTATTGTCACTGTACTAAACTCTGAACCAGTTACTGACTCAGGATTGTGAATATTTACGTTTTATATTGTGGCCTGATTGTGTCACGTAACAAATGACATCATATCTCGAAGGCTTACCAGTATTTGGTAAAGCAACAAAACCGAGAATATTTGTTTTTATTATAGACAATAACACGGTTTTCTGGTTTTTATGTATCCGTTGACTATAAAACGGAAATGAGAACGGGAGGGGGGTATTAATGGAGACATATAGACAAACAAACAGACAAACAGACAGACAGGCAGACTTAGGGACGGATGGACGGAGATATATATATATATATATATATATATATATGTGTGTGTGTGTGTGTGTGTGTGTATGTATGTATGTGTGTGTGGGGGGGTATAAGAGAGAGAGGGGGGTTTGCTGAAATTGGTGAAATATGAAACAAGGGAGGAATTGTGATGGAATATAGAAACAAAATGATTTACTTTATTGATCGACCACAGTTCGATATAATGTTGATGAAAGACACCGATGGGTAGAAGTTTATATCAACAAATGTCCTGTCTCTGGGAGAGAATATAAATATGGGAGATTATTGATTTATTGATCTTTTGGGGTTAAAGTTCATCTTTCTGTTCTGAGTGTTAGCTCCAGATTAAAAAAAGTAGATACGCATGCTAGCGTCATGATGACAGGAAAAGATAAAGATACACATACACACGTACATGCGGACACACATACACACAGACATACAGACATACAGACAGGGAGACAGGCAGGGAGACAGGGAGACAGGCAGGTAGGAAGAAGCCAGAAGGACTGCTGAGTTTTTCTGAGTTTAGTAATCTGATCAACTGTCCTGTGGTTGCAGCCACACTTTATGAATCTCTGTATTGGGATTTTACCTCTGCACGCATGCAAAGATCTGCACACCTGCAAATATTCGCTGTTGAATAGCCGGCTAAAAATAAGCTATTCAATTAAACTGACCCCGCTAACCCGTCTTTATCATTTTGTAATAGACACTACACATCATCTAGGAGAGTCTACGTCACTGTCACAAATCTATGTTATACAATTCCTTATTGATTGTTTTATGTTTCTTAAGGAAAAGCGGCCCACTCGTCAAATCGATAAATGGTTGATAAGTTTTCGATTAATCTTACACAACTCTTCTGTAAACAGGTTCAACATAATTTTCCCATCTATTATGTTAAAGTAGATATTCAGTAATTATATTACTTGCATCTAAGACGACACAAGAAGGCCAAAGACAAAGGGTAACATCTCGAAGAAAGTTATCTTAAAAGGACATTAATATTAGGTAAAGAATAACATCAACAGTTAATAATACTGATTTGGCTGTCATATGTCAAATGTATATTTCTTAGGATCAAGAACGCTATTGAGATATTCGCTAGGTCACCAGATAAAATACTAGTGTTATTTGGGTCTGTGGTATGTTTCATCCTTCAATGAAAATCTTCAGTCTGGTAGGTTCGATGGTGTGATGAGAGCCCCTCAATTCTATTCCTCGGATGAGACTAACGCCAGAGGTAGATAACGCACTCACTCATTCTCGTAAAAAACACACAATTGTGTCAAAACAAATTGTACGAATCAATATATCGATTGGTAGTTTCATAGCCTAAAGTAATTCTTTGGTGATCAATAAATATTTCTTGATAGGTCTAAAAACAATTAATTATATTGCCATTTGTCGTTTCTAGCCGACTTTTATCTTGCAAGTTATACACAAATTAAGCGTTGCTAGTGCTCACACACATATAGTGGTGACGTTACACACATAACCAACCGAACAAAGCATTACCAAAATCCACACATGTTAATAACGTCAGCACACAACTTTAACTGGCTAGATTTGCCGAATGAAAACGAACAGAACCGAATATTCATAATCTGATATGTATATTATAGAAATGAGAAAAGGCTGATCTCGTTCTACGATCACTTTAGTCCACATTCCAGAACAAATTAACTGGTGCAGAAAATGAAGTAACGTAGAAGATGAAACACTATTCAGATATGAATAGACCAGGATTTGAACCACAGTATTAGAGGGCTGTGGTTGACCACATTACGAGTTAGGCCATGGAAATGTTGTTTAACAAAGTTATAGGAATCTGCTATTCGGTTTGAATATGGATAGTTTCTTGGCCATAGATAGATTTGTTTTCGTTATAAATGTGACATCGTTTATTTACAACAACATCTGTTTTAATTAAATGTGATGAATATATCCAACAAGCTCAATGTAAGCGTGAAAGAATGGAATAAACATTGAGAGAACTATATTATATTATCAATATGATTGAGGATCTGCCCATTATATATATATATATATATATATATATATATATATTGCTAGTTGCATTGGTATCTTATTATACAGCTTTACATATTGTGATAAGGATTAATTTTACATTTAGCTATATATGTATTCTCGATGATCGTTTCCAGCCAATAACCGTGCATTCATTTGATTCGGGTAAATCTTTCTTCATTATTTGATATCACTAGTATTTGTTATTAGCACGCTTACAAAAGAGCAGCGTTTGAAACGTCCATAAGGCAGCATTATAAAAACTACAAGCCTGGTAGTTAGCCTATACACGACGTATAAATCGTACCTTTATACTTCGTAACATAATTCAACAAACGCGGAAAACATTAACTGTTTGAGAAGAATATGTGCTCTTATGAATTTACAAACAAATGAATAGAAGATTGTCACATATTTGACATCAATATATATATATATATATATATATATATATATATATATATATATTATGTGTGTGTGGGGGGGGGTTACCTATTTTGGAGTAATTAGCGAGAAACAGGTAGAGGATAAATAGTAGATAAATATAGTCCTCATCACTTTGTCAATTGACATAACATTCACGTACGTTTCGGAAATTAACTCAACTTTGAGATACTCAATAAGTATAGAGATTAAGACAAGAGAGATCTGAGGATTAAATGGTGACACTTGTATTATCTTAACGCTCAGCATAATACCAGATATAACTATATATTTTATGATAGGTTATAACTAACATTTTCCTACTGTAAGGCGGACGTCTAACATTGTCCTACATGACACACTAACACCTCAGCCAATATACTGTATTATTTTAGATCTTATTATTATTACCACTTACACCCATACATTAAGCTGTATGTTATCATATGTAATTAAGGAAAGAGAGAGAGGGAGAGAGAGAACGAGAGAGAGAGAGAGAGAGAGAGAGAGAGAGACAACGAGAGCGAGCTAGCGAACGAGAGAGCGAGTGAGAGAGAGAGAGAGAGAGAGAGTGTGTGTGTGTGTGTGTGTGTGTGTGTGTGAAGGAGAGATAGGGAAGAGGGAGAGATAGATAGATAGATAGAGAGGGGGGAGAGATAGACAGACAGACAGGCAGACAGAGAGACAGACAGGCAGACAGAGAGACAGACACACACACACAGAGAGAGAAAGAGAGAGAGATATAGAGAGATAGACACACAGAGAGAGAGAGAGAGAAGCCGCGAAACGATCACGATCAAGAAAAAGGCTGAAATGGCAAATCAGAGCAAAGGACTAAAGCAATATTTTTATTTACGTTGTGGCGTCTTTTGTCGGGAGTGTGCTCGGAATATAAAGAGAGACAATTTATTACGAGTCAAGTAACCTGTAAAACTAATCACATAAAACAGTGGCGATAGAGAGAGAGAGAGAGAGAGAGAGAGAGAGCCTTGCATTAATATCTAGCCCTTCCCTTAATCAACCTGGGGTCAAGAGGTCGATGCCCATATTGGTAACGAGGGGATTTGCCGAAAGAATTAGGCGATAGTTTTTAAAATTAGTTTTGTTCTCTTGTCCTTTGTCATACTTCAGTGAGACGTTAATATGAGGTCGATCAGAGGCCTCATCATATTGATGAGCTATTGGTCTGAGTTAGCTAATGCGGCGTAACAAAATGGTATGTCATAACATATCCTAAACCAGCTTGATTGATACACAAGAGACTGGATACATGTTGATTACCCCTAGTACCGGCTATATCGTAGAAACAACTGTAACGTAGGAAAGCTAGCTTGAATGTAAATGTTGCCGTTTTACTGCTGTTTGTATGTATAAGGTAGGTTAAATAGGCCGAGAGACCCGCAACTGTAATGGAGCGAAGTGAAAGATGAAACACCCTTCTGAAATAATAGCCCGAATGGGGTTTGAACCCAGATGCTATAGATCTGTGGCGAACCGCCCTATAAGTTAGGCCACGGAGGCACCCTAGAAGGCTTGCTGGAATAAATGAAATAGTAAAATAGATGGATAAAGGAATGATTGATTCACTGACTGACTGATTGACTAACTGACTGACTGACTGACTGACAGTCTGGTTGATTGATTGACTGACTGACTGGCTAATTGACTGAATAAATGAATGAATCAATCAAAGAAAAGTATGAAAACATAATTTCGAGGCATAACATTATGGAAAGAAGCTATGACTATATATATATATATATATATATATATATATATATATATATATATGTGTGTGTGTGGGGGGGAGGGGGAAGGGGGAAAACACATAATCAGATCACCTAATCACTCAGTTGATCAGACAATCAGCTGTTCTAGAAGCCTAAGAAGTGACGATTGTGGTAGAAATACGATTTCAGTTTGATATCACGTTTTGTTCGACTTAAGAAGAGTAACCGGAGACGCGAGCTAACTGTAGACATCAGATTAGATAAATAGAGCTAAACGACATCGAGTTTAGTCTGCTAAAACGAACCTTCACCACAAACACTACCATCACAGTTATATGACATAAAGCATAGCGATTTCTCTTTTAGCAATATGTTTGACACACACGACATTCGCCATAAAGGCTTTTCATGAATGTCTGAAAACATCGATCCCTTTCCACCTTCTCTGGATATATATATATGGCCCGACTTGCCCTTTTGGACCGATTTTATTGTATACACGAGAAATAGATTTTCCCGCGTTTGCCTACATGTGTGCTTTTCTTTTTAATATAGAGCTAGCACAGACAGACTCGCTTGAGAATGGATAGAGATAGGCCGAATATTGAAGACGTCATTTCTGTCATTCACACACGCGCATCAAAACATCCCGAATAACTACAATATATTTAGATTTAGCGGCACATATTGTTAGTTACGTCCTTTGTCCTTTGTCCTTTCAGGTATAAATATTTATATTCGAAAATGATTGCTGTCTCTCAGTGGCCTGCTGGGACAGACACGCCAAGCTCAAGAAGCAATAAATACACTTAAGCTTACACGTACCAGAAAAAACACCATACGAGATTGACTGTAATTTCTCGTTAGTGTTTACATTATACGAGTGCGAAAGCCGCTTACGACGTTTAAAAAGACCAACCAGCACGGTTTGATAACAAAGCCATAAATCCCATCATGGGAGATTTGCCTTTTCAGCAAAACAATGAATAATCCAAGTATTTTTTAAAGTCGTAACCATCTGCCTCTTTCTCTCAATATTTAAATCTCTCTACCATCTCCTAATCGCCCACATAACGGAAGTCAACCCGTAATAATAAGGGAACGTTGAGATCTAGAGAAAGAATGTTAGATAAGAACGAAATATTCAGATTATCATAGATCGACGAATGCTAATGACAACAACGTCAGATCATCTAAACCGTGGACATTGAATCGTAATATTGAGCTTAATATAAAAATGTCGCCAGCTATATTGAGCTTTCTGAAACATTTGGCATTATTAATGGGATATTTGATCTTGTTGACTACTGACATTGAATGGCAGCGAACAGAATCTTGTATTACATGTTATATATATATATATATATATATATATATATAGAGAGAGAGAGAGAGAGAGAGGGGTAGTGGTGGCTCCACGGAGAGATTGTGAGAATATACAATTTCCATATGTTACTTATATGTAAGCCGTTTCATACAAAGACGTTATACATAATGCATGTAGCTGTCACCTTCCAGGTTCGATATATATGTCCATATCCGTTGGAGCTAGTATCTTAAAAAACGATCAATCACAGAAACCCTGGAGACAGGTGGCAGCACTAAACGCTCCACGGCGGCACTTCCGCCTCTTGGCTTGGACGTGGCCACTTCACCGGCAGGTGGCGCTGTAGCTATCACTAAAAGACGATGATTAATCATAGTCCTAATATAGGATATTAGCGATACCGTTTGGGGGACCGTCTCAAATATATGTCAAGCGAATATCAGGTTAATGGAAATAATGAGGTACATATATCAGACCCAGTGCTTTGGTGTACATTAATGACGACGGATCCTTCTGAAATAACAATTAAATCCAATTAAAATATGATGAATAATCAGAAGGCAATATGATTAAATATAATGCAAATAGAGCTTATGATGTATAATATTTATTACCCGGCTCTTTTTGTGTGTGTATGCATGTGTGCGTGCATGCATGCACAATTCCCTCTTTTATTTTATGTTTATTTGGTCTTTCGGCACGTATAAATACACACACACACACACACACACACACACATATATATATATATATATATATATGCTTGAGTGCATGTGTGTTGCATGTGTATGCTTCAGTATTGTGGTATAAGACAGTGGTACAGAGAATCGCGAATAATAAAAATAAACTCCGGACGATTAATCAGGAGACTGGATCCAGAGAAGTGACTTTACATGGTGAGTATGTATAATAATTTAACACTCCATGTGTTTTTTTGTGAGTAGGTATATATATATATATATATATATATATATATATATAGATATATATATATATATATATCAGGGATAGGTACCTCAAAAATAGTGTGTTGATTTAAAATACGATAGCCCAGTTGTTCTATAAACCAAACATTGGTATCTCATGTGCCGTTTCATCCATATAATAAATAATATTTCGGATGAGATTTTTATTGTTGGTAAGAACCAATCCTCTGCTGAGAGCCTCTACCGTGATTCGGACATTACAAGTGAATACACCAGACTGATTATTGCTCCTAGCTATATGAGCTGAAGATCAGCTGTTCCGTATTATGACAATGATCATATACACACCTGTCTGATTTCACCTATACACCACCCTACAATCACGAACACAGCCACCTATTATTAGCATGCATATCTTATTACCATCATCAGCCAACCGTGTCAAGTACAAGTATTATTATTATTAATCTTTCAATCCCATAAATCATGGATAGCTCACTCCGATCCAGACACCTAGATACCAGCGTTAAATGTGTATAATAAATATGTAGACGGAGGAAAGTCCCCCCCCCCTCCGGCCTATGTTAGAGATAAGACAAGGATCGTTTGTTTACAAAATGCCGACTAAGTTAGTCAGCCATATACTATAAAAATAGAAAATTGTATGGCAGAAGATTACCGGCAGCACTTCAATCTCGTAAAATATTTAAGTATCACCATAATAAACACCAGTGTTTTAATTTGATAAAATATCTCCTTTGTGTTTTCTTTCTCATTTCTGAACACCTTATACCATGAGACATATAAAAAAGATAAGTCGTGTGTAAAAGACTAAACACGGTGCGCGATTGTCATCATGTTACTTCCCCCAGATGACCGTGTTTTGGTTAACGGGCGTGTTTTGTTCTCTACTAGTACGGAGCCCACATGGGTCTCATCACCTCGGCCAGTCAGCGAACCCATGTCCCATCCGACTGTAAAATCCACTCTACAGCTCGGCCACGACGATCTGACTATAACATTATATTATACACAATGTGTACACAAGCAGACACTCCAGTTTGATGATGGGTCTGTTGTCTGTGATCTTCTGCCGCCTAAATGACTCATTTGGTGAGAAGAGTTGTTGTTGAGATGAAGAAATCCTGGGTTAGTAATTGTCAGCCTGGGAAAAGTGGGTGAGAAAGAATAAACGAATGGCAAGCTACACTAAAGAATAATGTTTTTGTTTTAATATATATAATATTAACAACAATAACAATCGTATGATGTGACGCCATTTTCTTTATGTACTTACTACTATGTAATGTGGATTAACACTGAAAGCGCTGGCTATACATTACACAAGTATAATACAAACACTGAATTGATTTATACACCACTGAACCGTTTAAGGTGACCTCATTTTTTAAATCTTCTCTACTGCGTCTCAACCTGTACCAATGGGAGATCTGGTTTAATCCTGATACAACGTCAGGATCCTTTAACAAGCTTATTTAGATAATGAAATTAGATAGTCTTCAAATTAGATACCCCTTCTGGCAAGATATAACTAAAGGGAAGAGCCATCTACTGGAACAAGCTGCCATTTTATAGGACTATTTTTGTGTGTTATCTCAAAAGTAACAATATAAGACTAGATAGTAGTCACACATTGTGTTGTACTTAAAACGACATAATAGTAAGGTATAATAAATAAAAAACAATGTGTACCTTACTCTTCTGGATATTGTTAAAACGAAACTTTGTTTGGAATCTCAATAGTTTTGAGATGTCAATAGAGTTTACTCTATTAACATAACTATATAAGGTATTATAAGTCATGTTTATGTACATATAATGGTTTTTGAAGTTGAGTTGGAAATGTTTATAAGTTTTCATGTTTGGTAATGACAAGATAAAAAGGTGTTTTTATTTTAAAACATCGCTGTTTCATTCCAAATCTAAAAATGCTTTATTTCATGTTCCAAGTTAAAATCTAAATGATATTTAACCTAATAGTAACAGACTAATTAGACACTTACTTGCTGATAGTTGTTACATTGTTACATAGTGAGTGTGGTAGTTGCTGTGATAATTGTTCATTACAATCAGGATATTCGGGAGATGACTTTCATTATCTCTCAGCTCTAGTTGTAATACGTGTTCGTTTTCATTAGTCATTCTTTTTAGGACTGAAGGCCATATATATTTCATGTCTATGTTAGTAATAATATACTAATTAGGCACTTACTTAGTGATTGTTGTTACATATCGAGTGTGGTAGTCATAGTGATAATTGTTGTTCAGTAATTATTTAAACTCGACAATAGTTGATGTTGCATGCTATCTTTGTTTACCAGAAATGTTTACTTTCCTCTGTGGTTGAATAGTTGACGGATG
>JAODUP010000638.1:0-157500 GCA_025642065.1 Paralvinella palmiformis | reverse complement strand
AAAGCTTAATCTTGATGGCTTAATATGCTAAATCAATAATATTAATCGAGGATCAAGACGAATATAGGCAGCAATACACGGGTAAGAAGGATTAGTCCTAAAATGGAAGTACTATTTTAAGCCGTTGAAGTTTTTGTTCAACAATACGTATTGTTTATTGTTTAATATGTATTATATAATTTTTTATTCTTTAAATTGACGTCTTGTTTTTGGTTTATCCAACATGAACATGTAGTTTCATTATAGATGGAAATTCTTGATCTTGACTTGCAAAATTTAATTTCGTGAAGAAGCTAGAAAGTAAACGTATTAATGAAATTGAATTTATCTTTTGACATGCTGTCTATTTTGTTTGTCGGAAGTTCTGTCAAAACTTGGACACTATCAATTGATCATGTTACAGTGAAGACATATCTCCAGGGATTATTTAGAGGGTACAGCAGGGATGACAAATGTCCTCTGTAAGCGAAGATAGCAAAAGAGTTATGTCGAGTCTCTAATTAAATCAACTGTTTCATGTTGATATACGTTAGACAATGATACGTATGTATGCCATATATGGAAGAAACAATTGGTTTATTTGTTTGTTTATAGAATTCATGCATATACTGAACTCGGATATGTACAAGCTTCAAAGAAGTAGGGATAATTCTATATTTGTTTTAATGTATCCGTCATTACCGATTTGTTTGGCTTGTAATTGTCATTGATCATGTCATGATGGTGTTTAGAGTGGTTCAATAGTGAGATAAAATAAAAGTTTGTCGAACCCATACACCAAGGATAAAGGTTGTTTGAGTCCGGCGTACGAAATGTTTTAGATTGATGTACATATTGGCTTAGGAGTGGGGTAGGTGTTGTCTTGTGTATAAGGTGTCTTAGTATCAGATCTCTTGGGTACGATCTGTAGAGAATTCGTTAGAATAAAGTTCATACTAGACCTTGAATAATATAAGTCTATTATTGGACTTAATAATAAACTTAGATGTTTCAACACATCGATGGCGGCTTGATGACTCGTAGGCATGTGAAATAACTTGATTGTCTTTCACTTTTAGAATTCTTATATTTGTTCACCACATATTATCACATATAGAAATAGCGACGAAGAAGAGGGAGTAAGTGAGCGAGAAAGATAGTGTGTGTTTGTTTGTGTCTGTGAGCGCTGTAAAATAATTATAGCTGAACCCATTACCTTCAATCTTCATATCACCTTGTGTTCCTTATCATAGCGCAATTCTGATGATGGATATACATTATTTATTTCTGCAATTCTGAAAATTAAGTTTCACAAATGTGTACACTGGATGCAACCACCACCCACTCACCTACTCACTCACCCACTCACCCACTCACCCACTCACTCACCCATCAACCCACCCATATACTCACCCACCTAATTGCCCACCCACCAACTCACCCACTCAACCATCCACTCACTCACTGACCCACTCACCTACTAACTCCCTCACTCACTCACCCACCACTCACCTACTCAATCACTCGCTCATTACTGTTTATTTTATTACAACTGATAATATTCAATCAGCCACTTAATTTTAAATATAAATTATTATATATTTTTTGTTATATTTCTTGATCAAACACTTGATTTAACAAATTTGTTTTATTGTATAGTGAAGGTAAATATAATTTATATAATACATATTCCCAAACGTTCATTCATCTTATTACAAATATAAGTTATATACATCATACCAAATATCGATGTTACTGAATATTTCTGGTTGATAAGGGTGCTTCGATATTGATTAGAGCACTTTGCTGTAATCCTCTGGGCTAGGGTTCGATTCCTAGTTTGCAGAATGGCTTCTTATGGACTCGGTCATCAGCCGTATTTATCAGGTGCAACTAAACAAATCTCTTACTTCTTGTCATGGTAAATTATAGTAAATTAAAGCATTAATTAGTATTGAAGAAACTTCAATACGACAATAAAATAGCTTTATCTCATATTTGCTATTTCCCTTTCTACCTTAATAAATACATTTGAATTCTACATAATCATAACTTAATTTGTATTTCACCACAGTGATAATTATAAGATGAACAATCATTACTTCAAAATTAAGATGGTTCTTTGCAGAATTATGTTATAGGAGGCTAGAATATACTATAAAAAGTTTGTTTCAAATGTTAACTGTATCATTCTGTATATATATATATATATATATATATATATATATATATATATATATATATATATATATATATATATAAAAAAACACGTTTTTGCGTAATATAATTTGGTTATCATTTCATTCAGAAGGAGGCTATTTATAAGTTATTCATCAATACATTCTCATCAGTTTAGTATTGTAGATTATCTTTAATTTATTTAACTTGTAGCTTTGAGTTCATTATAATTAATTATGATAATGTTTCCCCCTACTATCATTGTATAATCTCGGATGTTCACCTTGTTGCTGCGGAAAGCTGAACTCCCCCTCCCCCATTTCAAGCCTCAAGCTATAATTTTCGAGTTACTTGGAGGCGTATAATTAATGGTTCAATATTCCACGTGAAGTGTGGGTGGGCAGTGATAAATATTTAACAAAAGACACTTAATAATATTGTCTTTTATATGTTAACATTAAGACTTCCCGATTAGATGTTGATGTATAAACATCTGGATCAATAAAATAAAATATAATATATTAGATACCAAACTCAAGGAATTGCCACTTCATTTTATTATTAATATATGGAGCTTTATTTAGTAATATTCCAAATTGTCATTTTAACTGTCATGTTAGTTGTCATTTTAATAGGTGGACATGACAACAATATCATCATTTTGAAATGACCATTCAGTGTTCTCAACACTTTCATTATATGTTATTGTGAATGAAAACTACATTAAAAAGCATGTAAACGGAATTGTACATTGAGGTAGACATTTAGTTTGTAACCCTTATATAAAAACCTTAGAGAAGTTTGAAATAAAAACATTCTGGATGATTCTTTTTATATTCTATTCTATTAGCAATTTCATTATTGAGTTCTTTCTGAATGTGAGAGGTTTGTATCAAGGTATTACAACACTTTCGCTGCTGCAGCAGAGGAAAATGATACTTCATCTATAAAGCCTTGTAAGGACAACTGGTCTGGTACAAAATTGCGATAGGAATATCATTTAATCTGATCGGCTAAAGGGGATCTTCACTAGCTCTCCATTCTCATCGCTACTATCTCCGAATTCTTAGAAATAATCGATTCAGGATGACATATCCAGGCATACTGTCATGTTAATGATCCATCTAGATTCTTGTCTCAGTTTGCCTTCCAATTAGGTCCGAAGTACTGGCTAGCTTGGTGAAATATATAGAGAATCTAATACCTCTTCTTTTCCCTAAACCAAATACACATAAAAGCATGAGGCGTATACTTATATATGTTACATTATATATATATTTTTTCATTATATATATATATATATATATATATATATATATATATATATATATATATATATATATATATATATATATATATATATATATACGATACGACCGAGATGAAAATAGGCACTTCGAAATGCTGTCATCCAGAAAAAAGGAATTTCCTTGAATACGAGGACACTCTCCGTTTGGGTGACAGCTGCAATTCAAACATGTTAAATATGTTCATTTTTAACTAAGTGCTTTGTCGTTCTAAATCATTCTGAATTTAATTATTGAATAATTTAATTAATCATAAAAAGGCAATGGCTTTCATTGGTATCTCTCAAATGCTAAATTAAGCAGTGGAGTTATGAAGAACCATCTATAAAAGGATAGGATATTGTTTCTGTGAATTCGGTGTTCATTCCTTTCTATATAAGCAAATGGAAGAGTGTTTGTCATTAATACAAATTCTTAAAATATTTTCAATATGATGTGCAACCAGACGACTAATCTACGTACTTTATTATATATGTTTTTGGATAATGGATAATCCGTACTTAGTTTATTATACACAAAGAACTTCCTTTTTATGAAACTGATATTGCTTTATATAGCTTGACTACGATTTCTGACCACGAGACAGACGACATACAGAGAGAGAGAGAGGGAGAGGGGGGGATAGGGGGGGGAGAGGGGGCGAGAGAATGAGAGAGACAGAAAGAAAGACAGAGAGAAATAGAGTGTTATAGAGAGAGAGAGAGAGAGAGAGAGAGAGAGAGAGAGAGATCGTGCGACACACACACACACACACACACACACAGAGAGAGAGAGAGAGAGAGAGAGAGAGAGAGAAGGGTTGAGAGAGTGAGTGAGTGAGTGAGTGAGAGAGAGAGAGAGAGAGAGAGAGAGAGAGAGAGAAGAAGAGTAATGGGGGAAGTGTGTATGGATGGTAACCTTCCTTGGGTTATTTAATCCAATAGGGAGTGACCATTTTACTGTCATGACTAATGTTGCTAATAAGCATCAAATTTCTTAAGAGACATTTCCGCAACAGTTGAGTATTATTTTATGAATATATTAGCTTGAACCTTTATTTTTTATATCATACATATATACACATACATTGGCCTCGTCCACTACTGGAATATGTGCTGATAATGGTAGACAAGTCAACAATTAACAATGTGACTGTTGTTGTTGATGAAGATGAAGAAGATTATGATGATAATGATGATGATGATGATGATTATGATGACAGTTAGAGAGAAAGAGAGATAAAAAGCGAGCGAGCGAGAGAGAGAGAACGAGAGAGAGAGAGAGCAAACAAAAAAAGGGAAAATCAAACAAACAAACGAACAGAGAAATACTTAATTACTAAGATATTAACATAAATCTTGACTGGCTTTTCCTTATTATATAGAATAATCTTTAAGATATTAGTGATACTTCCAAAATATAATTCTTATTCTATTTGTGATAATCATATGATGGAGGATTGAAGATATACCTTTTTCTATAATAATTATAATAATTCAGCTGTTGTTACAATAAGCTATCACTGTCCTTGAGGTTTTGTTCAATCGGTAGCAGTGTTATCAATTCAGAAGTTAACATTAATCTGGTAATAGATATATATAACGGAGCAGTCAGTTGTTTGGACTAAACTTGTTTATTTGTTGTTTCTATATTATTTAGTACAATAGTTTATGGAACATAATGTAATTAACTCCTGTGATACATTAGATGATATTGTGAAGCTTTCAAAGTGCACTATCTTATCGAAAAGTGTTGTATCATGAAGCCGTGGATAACACCTAGAAAACAGGGATAAATATCATTTCAATATGATATGATCATACGCATTTTTGTTACGATTGAAATGACCCCCTGGCCTTTACAGCATTGTGTGTTTGAAAGTTTATAAATTTAAAAACTGTATGACATTTACTAAAGAAATGGAATATATTTATGCTAATATACTTAGACTATACAAAGGATTTATGGATTATATTATTCAATCTTTCATGATATATTCTAATTTTAGTATGTGGTTTTAGCTATTTTAAACACGGTCTAATCCGGATAACTCGAGAAGATCCTAATCCTATGACTATTGCCATTGCGTGTAATAGCTAATACTTCCTTATCTCAAAGATATGGATAATGCTATTAAGCAACCAGTTTAAAAAACGTCATCGTTATTGATAGTTTACTACTGAAAGCGCTCTAGAAATTAGTCTTATGTATATTAGTCTTTCAGTTCCAAATGTTCTATAATAACTAAAAAGTGCAGTTGTTAGGACTAATTTTATGAACCTTGGATATTTTCATTTCTCTGTTATAAATGGCGCATATCTTGATTCTTCCATTACGTTACGCTATACCCAAAAATTAAATCCTTAACGTACTTGTCAGAGGTGAACAAAAATATTTTCATACCAAAATAAATCCAAGATATTTGCTAAATTAATGTTTAGTTAAAATTTGAATATGATACGCTTAGAAAATATAAAGTTAAAGAAATAGGAGAAAACATTATATTTGTAGAATACAATCTTCATGGAATTAGAACATAAGCTGATGAATGATGTGGGACGAAAACAGTGAAGCTTTAATTAGAAATGTCTGTGTTGAACTAGTTACCAAAAGGAAATGAGTGTGACTTATTAGCAATCCAATTTACTTAAACATGGCTTTCAGTATTTGTGTCCTTGTCACCTACATAAGAGGTTTTGTGTAATAACAAGAACAACGATACTAAATGGTTATTGCCATTGTCTGATGTAAGTTAAAGTTGAACTCTACACACTACATAAGATACACCGTTTATTTAGAGGATGCAGGTAAATAAAACTAATAGTAATTATTACATGAAGTCTTTGATAGTGATTGATGAAATGGAATGATATTCAACAAGTTACATCATCGTTTCTGTTCCACCTTCAAACATGAAATATATAGTTTAAATATTATTTATTAATCCTCAAACGCTTTAAACGTAAATATATGAGTTTTAGCGAACAGTTACATTTTAAAGCGAAACGGTGTAGCGATGCAGCAGTTTGTCGAATTCATGAAAGTATCACTAATGTGGCAGTATTGATCAATTAGGGTGCCTGAGGTCTATAGGTGCTCGAATCGTCTAGTGTTGCGAATATTTTGGTAAATACCATCCAAAGGCTTTCAGTTTGTTTCAAGGGAAAGTGTATCAGTGCCAAAGAGGATAACCCGTATGGTGATTGTCGCTAAATCTAACGACTGGCATATAGTTTGCCTTTGGTTTGCGTATTGTGGACTATAGAAGAAGTGGTTTGGATCTTCTTCTGCAAAGCCACAACTAGATTTGGCATCATCTACGACATGAAGACAGAAACACAGATGGGCATTCAAACTACTACATTTGATTATGTTTCTAGCCAGCTGAATGTTTTCACTTCTGACATCGTAATAATAGAGTTCATATCTTGTCATGTTCCTTAATATGAACTTAAATATTGCAAGACTAGAAACCCTTTTTCTTCTAAACTATGTCCGTTCCATTCATTTACCATATTTGATAGAAACGGTTTGGGAATGGTTGATTTTCTGCATATTGGCATGATCAAATTATTTAGCCTACGTAGTGCAAGCCTGATGCGGTCCCCAACTCATCTGGTAGTAAATATCCTGGGTAACGAGGATACAAACCATTGACAATTTGATAGACTAATACGAATCTGTAGTTCCTTCTTCTACATGCCAGAGTTGACCATCCAGTATCCCTAATTAGCAATATGGTGCTGCAACGTGCCGTGACGCCAATAACCACACAAGCAACGTCCTTTTGGACCATTTCAAGTCTATCCAAGTTTGTGACATTGCCGCCAGCTCAAATGTTGTCAGCATATTCCATAATAAGCCTAATGTATGTAACTTATACTCTCTCTAGTGAATGTTTGGTGAGTATATATTTGAATGGGGCATTCTACTTAAGACACAGCTGGTTGTGTTCCCAATGGAAGAAATATCTTTATTCCAAGATGAATCTCTGCTAATTGTAACTCCAACGTATGATGTGTCAATTTGGTTAGGACTCTTTCATCCATGTAGATGGTTGGATGCTCCTCACTGTGAGCTTTGATAGAGATTATCAGAGACTATGATTTGTGGCGACAGAATGTCACAAGCCAAGGTTTTGCCCAATGACTTATTGCTGTTAAATCATCATTTATTTTGTTTGCAGTGTCTAATCGATTATCTACCTCAATGAACAGAGATGTTTGGTCTTCAAATATTCTGATTTGACAGTGTTTTACAACATATGTTATGTCATTTAAATATATCAAAAAACAGCAATGGTTCAAGAACAGATCCTTGGGGACGCCACCCATCACCAACGCCCCGGTAGATATTTGGCCATTTAACACAACGCTTTGGGATCACTCTTGCAAGTAGTGTTTGAGCCATGTTAGTAAGGTGCCTGAAATGCCACATTTTCCAGCTTAAGTAGAAGCCCTTTATGCGAAACACACTGAACTGATAGTTATTAAATAGTAATTAGGTTTCCTGTAGTATCTGTTGAAATTCCGACAATTGTTTTTTTCAGTATACATTTAATTTCAACCATGCGTCAAAATGGAGTAATTGAATTTGCTTGCAATTCGATGGATATTTGTTCTTATCTCTGCTGATATTATCCTATGTATATGATATAACCAATACAAGGATAATTTATATATGTCGCTATCATAATATTGTGTCAATTCATGGTGCTCTTCTGTTCATGTCATTTTGTGAATTGTTTTTTTTCTTCAACATACACGATATTTTGACACGAGCATTATGTAGCAGGGGCAGAGCAAGTCCACACTCATACAATATGTTAGCCATCCCCGTGATGTTACTACACCCCTCTCATCTGTTCATATACACAACTCTGACAGCTTGGTACACCATTCGTGTTACCATAGCACAAAACAATCTTAATAAGGAATTTCGCATTTATATTCTTTGTTTACAATTGCTTAAATTAGTAAAATAGGGTTATACAAACACCTTGAATTAAGTGACGTTTCATATCAGAAGCATTTGAAAATTCGAAATGAAGATGAACTGTTCCTTTTATTATATATTATTAATATCAAATATATTAAAATATATTTTCACATAACCTAAAAACTGTGACAAAGTCTTGTCACTATTTACTTAATTAAATGTTACTAATTACATTGTACAGTGGTTATAAAGTTACCCGAAATGTATAGTCTACGGCAAACATCTGTTCAGACTTCCTGAGATAATACTATTTTATGACGCATTTTGTCAATGTGAAAACGGATGAATGTTTTCTTAGGGCAGCGTATTTTATATGACCATCATATAAAACAACCCTAAAATGTATACATTCCAGATGCTCGTGGAAATGTTTTACAACGTGTCAATTCGGCTGAGCAGGGTGATGTCCCGAAATGCCATCAGCTAGATTTCTTTTATTGTCGTGGGATTTCTTTGAATTGTGGGAATTTCTTTCTCTCGTAAACATGCTAAACCTATTGTTTCATGCAAAAAGTGGTTGTTCGAACACCAATAAAACCATGCCCAGAATAGTTCGCTGGTTGACCTTTACGCCAACAAGGACCAGTATATAAGCAGCTACGCTGGCCAGACAGGCCAGTCTTGGGGTTGTGAAATTAAGCTACGTTTTTCTTCATACATCTTTAGGCTCAGATTCTAAAACTTAGCAATAGTCATTTGATGCTTTGAGATGCTTTGTATTTCAAAACTTGGACATTTTTGCGAAGGGTTTCTACTTTATTTGATTTGATCACGTTTCGGTTTATGTCATCACAACGAGAAGTACTTGTTCTGTATTGTTTGAGACAATTGATTGTCACATTGCATTTATTTCGGTTTATGTTATCACAACGAGAAGTATGTCTTTTGTATTGTTTGAGACAATTGATTGGCACATTTATGTTTATCTTAGTTTGATTTGTTAGTGTAATAAATTAGTTTAGTTAAATATCACCGGACTTGTGTCAATCGATTACCTACAAGTAACTAAGGATAGGACTTGGTTACAAAACCTATTTTATGAGTTTTGTTTATTGCGATTTAAACATTTTCCAACTTGCCAAAGGTTACAGGAATAATCCACTTTTCTACTGAATAACCAATTTATCTGTATTACCTTTAGATGTTTGTATCATTTAAAAATATAAACATACAAACAAATAGAAATTTATATATTAGAATATAAAAATATTAATATGTTAGAAGGTTACATCAATATTTATATTAAATCACATTACGTTAAGGCAAATTATAAACGATAATTATTATTTATCTGAGAATGCTACCTTGAATATGTGCGTTTTTAGAACGGATTTAAGGTTTTCAAGAAATGACGCATTTCTAATAGCTGCCAGTAACCTATTGCGCAAATTGGGGGCTGCAACACTAAACGGACAATCACCATATGACTTGAGCCGAGACACTGGCACCTGCAATAGTATCTGACTGGATGACCCAAGTTTTCGGGATGACTTTTTAATGGGCAGCAGTTCACACAGGTATTCAGGTGCCATATCATTGATAGATTTATAAATTATTAATAAAATATTGAAATGGATACGCTCTACAACAGGTAGCCAATGTAGTTATTGAAGTATTGATATTATAATATGTTCGAGTATTTGTCACTCTGTGAGTTGTACTATTCTGAATTCGCTGAAGGGGATTGATGTTACAATCAGATATGCCATATAACAGGGAGTTATAATAGTCTATACCAGTTGTAGAAAAGCCATAGGCTACAGTTACAAGTGCTTCTAATGTCGAGAATGCTATTAAACAGTGGGTGTTACTGAGTCATTAGAGGTAATGGAAGATACACCCATTTGTAATGTTGGTGTTTTTAAGGATTTAACACAATATGGTGATGCCAATTTATTCAAGGAAGGGAGAATTTTAATTAATTGTAATGATAACATAATATTTGTAAAGCACTAAAACCAGGTAACCTTATTCTGGGGCGCTGTACACTAAAAGAAAGAGATGTTTAACAAAATGACTACACTTGATGAGTACGTTAATAATTAAATGCTTGTTTGAATAGGAATGTTTTAGCATCTTCCTTAAAACATTTAGTGATTTCGAATTTCTAATATTACTAGGCAAGTTATTCTACTGTGTTGGTGCATCAACATTCAGTCCATATGAGTTTGTATTTAGGCACGACAAGGATCAGTTCACCAGATGATCTGAGTGTTCTATTGTTAGCCTTTTCATGAAGCAGTTCTGTCAAATATATAGGTGCTTGACCATTTAATGCTTTGTATGTCATCATGAGTATGTTGAATTGAATCCGCTTAATGACTGGAAGCCAGTGAAGTTCCTTCAAGATTGGCGTGATGTGATCGTACCTCTGACGCCCTGTGACTATCCTGTCTTGAATCTGTTGCAACCTTTCGACCAGTTCATCAGACATGCCGAAAAGAAAGGAATTACAATAATATAACCGTGATGCAATAAAGACATGGACCACAGAGATAAGTGCATCATGGGTAAGTATGGACTTTAAGCTCCTAATGTTCCGTATCTCAAAATAGGACGCCTTGCAGATTCCAGCCACATGAGTCTCCATATTTAGATGTTGGTCGAGTCACTAGGTTAAATCAAAGTATTATTAATTTGAAAATAACTAGAGAGCTTGCTGAAATACAAGTAACTCAGTTTTGTTACTGTTTAGTTGTAGTTTATTTTTAATCATCTAAGACTGTATGTCACCTGCATTTTATAGACACTCAATAACCTCTTGTCTCTGTTCCATGTCAGTTACATCACATGCCACATATAATTAAGTATCAACCTTCAGACTTATCGTGAGATCCCATTACTTAATGAGATGTTGATAATCTTCGTTAATACGGGATTTAAAGAGCTGTTGTTTTGATATTGGATCTAGCACACATGGAACACTTGAAAGCTGAACTGCTACCTTCCTCATTTGTTCCTCTCTAACGGGCTGGAATCGATCGGAAACAAAATATGTGATTTTATTCGTCCCAGTAACATTGTATTGGGGATTATCGCGCGATACTGACTCTAGTCCATTTCTAATTTTGGCTATCTTGTCATGAAAGAACTTTTATTTGCAGATTATAGTAATTCATTAAGGTTGTTATTGATTAAATATTTTATTTGATGGAAAGCAACTGCCCTTTCTATAACTTTAGGTAAAATGTAAGATTTGAAAGATATAATTGTTTAGAATATTACAGTCCAAACATACAGCTTTCATGGATCTGGCGAAAACACTCAGAGATAATGATGTATTAACTATCTTTGTAATCGGGCTTATCATAAGATTCAGACGTTCTTTCACAGTCCTTATAAGCACAGGGTCAACTGCATAGAAAGCATTAGATGATGTTTTCAGCAACTGTCTGATATCAGTCTCTGTAAAACGCTCAAATATTTCCATCATAGACATGCAGAACTCTTCTACCAATGGCATATTCTGTGATAAGGTGCTGAGAAACAATGGGCTATATCTTTATTTGAGTTGGTAATATTTGGAAGGACAGTCTGACTGATTTCGTTAGGATTCTTTGATCGTTTAATTAAAATATACTGATTTGGCAGAGGTAAGAGTATTTATAATTTTAAAGGGTAATTATGAATTTTACTCACCTTGAACATTTCATACTGAATATACAAATCGGTCCTGTTACACACCCGCTGACAATACCATTAACGTTTATTGAAGCTGGGGAAAATATGACTTAACTGTGGTTATCGTTTGAACTCTTAGCTTTGTAGTCTGCGGAAGTGACGTTAAGACGTAGACACCTTTAATTGATCACGTCACCACGACGAAATGTTCCCTCCGATTAGCTAGACGGAACATAAATAATGACACGTGTCGTGTGTCACCAAAGATAAGAGATGATCTATATTGAACCTGTAAACGAATTCCTTTTTATGCTCATATATGGTGATAAATGACACCAGAAATGGTTACGACATTATAACAAGAATTGATATAATTTAGACTTCGCATAATTACTGAAGCTTCAACTAAACAGGAGGTAATTATATTTCAGTTAGTTGAGTATTTGACCTCAGTACAACATAATGTTTCATTAAGAAAACTAACTATGGAGAATCATAGCTTTTAAAATGTAAATGTTAAAATCAGTACAGTGAAGATACACTGTTACCAACCTCGGGCTAGTGTAAGTGTCTGTGTGTATTTGTATTATGTGTGTATAGTTGTGTGTATATATATGTGTGTGTGTGTGTGTGTGTTTGTGTGTGTGTGTGTGTGTCTGTGTTTGTGTGTCTGTGTGTGTATGATATATTAGATAGATAAATAGTTAGAGATAAAGATAAGACATACAAATATATAGATAGATACATAGACATATAGATAGTTGAGGAGATATATAGATAGGAGAGAGAGAGGGGGGTAGAGTTAGATATACATACCTATAGATAGGTAGATATATATATATATATATATATATATATATATATAGATAGATAGATAGATAGATAGATAGATAGATAGATAGATAGATAGATAGATATATAGATAGATAGATAGATAGGTAGATTGAAAGGTATATGGATAGATAAATAATTGGGAGAATGATGTAAATATCTATGTCCTTTTCTAACTCGTAATTCCTACCTTCCTATTATCTTCAATGAACGCAATATCCTATTATCTTTATCATAGCCCAATTCTGACGGTGGATATATATTGTCTGTTGATATTGATTTATTTATAAAATACTGAGAATTTATATTTTAGGTGATCTGGTAGATGGTATTGACATAGCAAAGGAAACAGGAACTTCTATAGCTAAATGTTATCGATGAAATAGTTGATCCTTCACAACAATTGAGATGCTTGCTGATCTTATAAGATGAAAGTGACAATCTTTAGGATTGAGATCCAGTTGCAATAACTGCCAGGGTTCTATAATGATTCTTTTCAGGATTTAAAGTCGTATAGATAATGACACACAAAAGAGCAATATAGGTATAATAATAAGAACGGATTAATCCAAATGCAACAAGTTAGAGTCCAATTGTATATTTAAATTATGGAACAAATAAACCACAATACAGCAATGAACGATTATAAATAAAATTAACAACATTTTATAATAATAACAAAGAATCATAAATCAAACTTAAAAAAGCATAAATAAACTTAACATATCCACAAATATCAATTCACGCTTATTTGAATAATTTGATATTTTCTTAAATAGTATATTATTTACCGATTTCTTTCTTTCTACTCCTGCTAAATTGTGTATCAATTTAAACACATTTATTATTGAAAGCTTTCTCAGTAAACGCGTAGGACATTCTATAGCGCACCTTTGAAGGCTGTGGGTTCAAATGTGACTCTTATCTGTGTTTGTGGGATGTTTCCGTAGGTGATCGCTCCTCGGTCATTTGTACCAAGTTTGACCATTTCCGAAACAAAGTCACTCACTGACTTACTGACTCACTGACTGACTAACTGACACTGACTGACTGATTCAACGACTCAATGACTCTTTCACTCTTTCACTCACTCATCCACACACACACACACTCGCCCACCCACGCATCCTTTCAGGATTGATACAAACATACTACAAGCGAATTATATACTACATCGATGACTGGGGTGCTATAGGACTAACACATAGCACAAAATGGTCTTATTTTATAATTAGGACAAAATAAAAAAATAAACTGTTCGGTGATTCCGATCAAGTTTATTTAAATATCAATGTTGTCTGTGTATTTATAACAAATCCAAACTGAGATGATGTCATTTGATCTTTCTACGATGATTATGTGTAATATGCATATCGATAAATACAATTAATCAATTTCCGAACAATAGTTGGATGCAAATTGAAGACAGACTATATATCAAGTCAATTCATCACATCAAGCTGGAGATGGAAAGAAAATGAAATATCTTTTTCTCAGAGATATTGAAATTAGTTTTGCGGTGTTTTGTTATTAATCTTTAAATTTAATTAAAATTTATTTTGCTTTGCTGTAAAATTATTTTGTTATTATTTAATTGATTATTACAATTTTAATATTTTACATTTTCGTTGCATACATCCATTTCCTTTATTATTTTTTGTTACATTATTATTAATTATGATAATTAATTATTTTATCAATTGTCATTGTCAAATCCGGGATATTTATGGTGCCGGCGGAGAGAACTTCAAGAATAAAGTGCCCTATCAGTGCATGCCCAGAATAACTCTTTTTCGTTTCATGTTGGCAAATAATTAATGTTTCTTTATTGCATAATACTGTGTGGTTTGCTTACCCAGACTAAATCTCTAGATTCTACTCATATGAATTATTACTGCCCTCAATATCTTGATCTGACTTTGAGCGAAAATATGACACCGGAATGAAGTGGCCTATTGATAAGCTGTTTATCACATCTTTATGCGAAATTTGAATAAAAGTGGATGAATAAATTTCTGCATCCATAAATACAAATATAATATGCGACATACTAAACTGAAACAATAAGCTTTTCCTTGTAGTTTATTTAGAAATAACTTAAATTATAGTTGTTAATATATTTAGTTATTTGCCATTTTCATATAAGGATATGTTATCTATAAGTTATTTTGAAGTTACTATTAAGCATTCTAAACCCCCCAACATATGCTATTGCGAACACCAGGTAGATTTATATACATGTACACATTTGCATGAACAACATGGTTAGGTTGTACGCAAAATTATATTAACCATGACCTCGACGACTGGTAGACTGTTTATTTATAATAACAGAGATGACATAAACGAACATCTGTATTTTATAGTCACTGGATTATTTCGTAGTGTATTTGTGTATATATTAAATAATAAAAATGAGAAAGTTTTCAATCTTTTACAATTGAACTGATGATGATGATCACGATTACGTTAATTATTGAAGTAGAAATAGACAACAAATAGATATGCAAATAACAAAACAAACAAATAAACTCAACACACAATGACCACTTTATGTTTAATAACCTTTAAGCTTTTAGTGTTACTTCCCAAAATGTGATGATTATTATATTTAGGCTAATCATAGTTGTGAATATTCATTAGTTTTGGTTTAACAACTATGATAATTCAGCTTTAGTTAAAAGAATTATCACTGTATAGTAGCAATGTTATCAATCTAGAAATGTGATATTATATATGTATTTGTAACAGAAAAGGGAACATCTCGAAACTTATTTAAAATGTATTAGAAAGTCGTATAGAAGAGCACTTAGAGCACAGTGATCCCCATGATAGCAATGAGTCCGCTTATCAAAGAGGTTACTACTCTCTTAAGCTTTTCAGCGACATTGCTGAGACTCTTGATGAAGGATCCATAACTACATTAATTAAATCTGATTGATTTATCAGCAGCCTTTGATGTAATCGATCACTCGATACCACTGAAGAGTTTATAATTTACTTTTGGCTTCAAGGAAAAGGCTATAAACCTAGGTAATATTGTACCTCAACGACAGAACTGTGATCCAGTCGCCGATAACATATCACCAGATATACGTCTTAATTTTGTATAGCACAGGGATCCTTCTTAAAAGCAAGGAATTACTATTTTATGCTAAACCAGTTGGTGAAATTATTAGATGGCATAACAATAAATAGGATTCTATTAGGATAATACTCTAGGAATGGAGAAGCAGATGAATTCTGTATATAAGTCCCGTTATTGTCAAATAAGAAACATATGGCTTATTTGTCGGTACATCACTGATGCATGCACTACTTTAATCTAAGCCCTTACAATCTCTAGACTGGACTATAGTAAGGCATTGTTATCTAACCCCCCCCCCTCTTCCACTCATCTCTCTGTGTCAAAGCGCCTTCAGCAAGTGCTTCTCATGGGGTTCAGTTCATCATTATATATATCTTGTTTCCTACATTCTTAATATATTCTAAATACTGAGTGGAATAGAACCACCGTATCTAAGCGATCTGATCCAGAAGTATATACCCGTGGGACTACTTCAATCTAAGTCATGTCCACGTTTAACGGTGCCAAATACCACATAGCAATCCTTCCAACTTCCAAGCACCAGTTGCCTGGTTGAGGAATAAGTTGCCTACTCATATTAATCTTGCAGTAAGTAAAGAGATATTTTGGAAGGCTCTTAAAAGCCACTTATTTAAATTGGCTTATACATAATATCTATAAACCAGTGTTTTATCTATAACATGTTTTTGTGCTACGTGAACTAGAACACGTTTTAAATCTATTTTATATGTAAAGTTCCGTAGAGCAACTCCTGTTGAATAAGGGCTTATTATTATTATGTAATATAAAAAGGTGCAATATCTTTACTGATAAACTGAAACTAAGTTTTGAAATGTTATATATTCGGCAAAGTTTACGAGGATATTACGCGAACAACATTAGTTCAACTAACTGCCGTTAACCGTCTATAAAAAAGTAGGGAAATATACGCAGGCTGTATAAATTATTATTCCAAATACATATAATAAAATGAGTTAATCAGTTTTGAAACGATATTTAATTGATGTTTTTTTTCCTGTTGAGTAAAGCGACAGACACCATAAAGTAATGGAGCCAGTCTTCGTATGTTTCTGTCTCATTTGACTCCGTATTTGATATCCCTAAGTCTCCCGAGACATTCGGTGAGGTTTTTTTTGTGTTATCAGATTAACAAGAGATGGGTCGGATTAGTCGTCATTTTAGTCTGTTAATGTGATATCATCAGGTTTCTCGCGTCCGAAAAACTCTTATTGACGTTAGTCAGTTGATTGACATCGATACTAGATTAGAGTAATAGCCAAAAGAAGCACCGCAACAGTAGTCGAGGCACACACTTCTACATGCATCACGGGTTTATGTCAACCTAACTTAAATAGAGTTTTACAATTTCAGTCATTGATCTAGCGTCAACAGGTTCTCTGTTTTAAATACGTATTCTGTCGGATATGGTGCACCAGATACAGATAAATCCTTCCTTCAGTCGAGGTCCACCGCAGTATTGTTTGTCTAGGTGTCATAAGTCGATTGAAATAAATGGATTATGATGCTGATAAAATGGCAACGTTTGTTATCAAGATGACCTTCATTTAGTCCCCGTTTCCATCCATATAAAGTGATATATTTAGAATTTAAGACCATCGAGGAATGTCACATGAAGGATCAATATCCATGTCCCGAAATGAATATTTCATTTGCAAAATAAATATGAGAGACATAAAGAAACGACTTGCTTAGCTGACAGTAAACACGAGCATATTATTGTGTATCCCTTTCTAAGAATATTCCATGTCCAACTATTGCTAAAGATAGCCTCAATCATGTTAAGAAACAGAATATCTTGGAGAAACGCACCTTGGACACCAGACAATGTATTTTATGGAATGTATTCACCAATCACACAAAACTCAATGATACATAACTATAAATACAATTGTAGTGTAATTTATGCCTATCTGAAAAAAGGATCGTCTAACTATATATTAAATCGGCTAATTGTTTGAATATTATGAAAATACCACTATAAATATGAGCAGAATGCTTACGATTATTAACTTTAAATATCGTTTTCTGAAACTGCGTAATTATTTTTAAACGATCAAGCACGTCATGCACGTCCCTTATACATTACAAACCGGGTTCATAATTCCCACAATCTAATCTAAAGCTAAATATCTGTATTAGCATTATCCGCAAATAATTAATGCAATTCTTATCAATGGAAATTCAAGATATATTATCTTTGAAAAAGCTGTGAACTATATCATTTACAGAAACCGTCTTTATATATATATATATATATATATATATATATATATATAATATGTGTGTGTGTGTGTGTGTGTGTGTGTGTGTGTGTGTGTGTGTGTGTGTGTGTGTGTGTGTGTGTGTGTGTGTTATCATTTGGGGATCTAAAGAAAAGTACAGATTATTTTATAATCATCAATTTCAGGCACTTATTCTCGTTAAACAGTATTACTTGAAAATGTATTCAGACAATATATCATATAAATATATAAAATATATACTTTTTCTACTCTCAGCAACATTAATAGTTAAATCTAAACCATAAAATAATTAATTCAAGTTTCTTATGTTTGTTTTCGTGTCTATGAATTATGATTACTGTTATACGTTCCTTATATTCTTAAATATAATGTTATGTAAATAGACCCATTGCATGATGACGTCAAAAACCAAAACAAACCAGGCGCGCTTTGCATTGTGGGATATATAGGGGGGGGGTCCGCTGAGCGATAATACCGTGATAATCCCGCCATTTTAACATTAAACGTCAATGTTCCGGATCTGTTATAATCATGCCAAAAACTGACTCCTCGTTACTTGTTTCTAGAAGCATGCAAAATAACAAAACGAAATGTATATCATATTAACTCAATTTTATTAATTCATAGCACACCCACACACACACACATATATATACACACTACACACACACTACACGCACACACACACACAAATAAAAAAATACAAATGAACTTCTCTTTTCGTATTTTTACAATTATTTTTTTGTATTTGAACTGATTAGAGAGAAAAGTGAGTAAAAATGTATTATTATTTCTCATTTGTTAATACAGAAAACGCTGTTTCATGTGAGACATACAGTGATAATATCAAATGTGAAAGCACCTAGATTTGGATCATTTCTCAACAAGATTTCGAGGTTTCATTGCAGCACAACGAATTATTGATTTTGTTTGATCATAAAAGCAACCCGTTTGGCATGAGATAGGTGGGCACTTTCATTTGTAAAACGAGACAAATTTGATTGTGATCCATGCGAAGAAGACACTAAACTCTACATCGTTATCTTAATATTAACAGGCTGTCTAACACGGATTGCTAAGTTGTATTCAACTAAAGAAGCGTAAATGTGTTAACGAAGGTCCCATGTCGTTCTGACCCAATAGATTAGTTGGCAAGCCCATTCTCATTAGATTGTTATTATATCATGGAAGGATAGATAAAGATGGATGGAAGGATAAATGTTGTTTAACGACACATCGGCACAATTTAGGCCATTCAGTCTCCTGGGTGACAAAGAAGCAATATATATATAAATATATATATATATATATATATATATATATATATATATATATATATATATATATATTGCTTATTAGCCTATTCAGGTAGGTATTTAGGTATTCAAACATCGTTAGGAATTATTAGGAAAGGAATGTCAATAACTTTAATGGGAAGGTCAAACTAATTTAAGAATCTCTGATGTTAATGATAATAATACAATTCAATATTCTTAGAATACCAGTATTAATATTATTATTTTTTCAATGTGTAAAAGGGAAATAAATTGTATAAAATAATAAGAAATGGCAAGAGGTTTAAGAACAGGTAGCACTAACCGTCGACATTTGATGACTGCAGGATGTTAGAAGACAACCATCGCTGGCTCAGAATAAGCCTCATACACATACGATGAAAACTGTTTCTTCTTTATATTGAATTTCTCCCAAGACGTATTCACGACAACTGAGTGATGTTTGCTGAAGTCATTAAGTAGACGCATGGAAAATAATATGTTTAATACGGATATATGTACAAAGTCTCGGCTACCATTGACCTATTTGCTTTTAACAACAAAAATGACCTAAACACACACAAACAAACACATATACACACAAACACACATATACACACAAACAAACACACACACACATACGCACACACACACACACACACACACACATATATATATAATGGCTGAAGTGGCAGTTTTTTACGTGGCTGGCCACCTCAAATGAGGGAGACGCAAATGGTCTGTAATTTACAGCTTAGCTTCCCCACGGAAACTAATTCTAAATTTAGAATTTAGAATAAATGGCATGTTCGGTGGAGAAAACCTTGCCAGTTGCCTGGTTGGATGAAAAAAAACCTTACTATGGTGCCACGGCCGAGACGCGAACCTGCGACCTCTCACACAGAATGACCATAGCCATAGGTAATTAGTCTCACGCTCTACCTATGTGGCAAGGAGGCGATATATATATATATATATATATATATATATATATATATATCCCATTATTACAACTAAAATCTTCTCATTTTTATAACCATCATCGTCATCATTGTTATGCCCTAAATTATTATCGCATATATATTAATTAATATATTCACTAATATTATGAAACACCTCACAAAAGACATATATCTCCCTGATATTTTGATGACTGTTGATAAGCTAACGGGATATCCCAAAGGTATTGACAGACCTGATAATTTGTCTTTTTGGAAATGACGTAGAGAAAGTCGGTTTACCTTTCCTGATGTAATAGTATAACAGTACAGTACTTTAAAATTAACCTACATCCTGAAGAACTAATCGATAAATGAATCCTCAATGGAAGATTTCACAAAGTCAACATGATTCTATCTGAAATAATTCCACTGTAAGATGTTTGCATATAACATTTAATGCACAAACATAATGTCCAAATTAGCTTACTTTGTCCTTTGAATGCATTTAGCGTACTATGAGAATGAGAAATAAATAGTTTGATCACAATAATCTAAGTAATTATTAAAAACAAATATCAAGAACAAAAATTAAGAGCGATGACGGATAGCATGAGTTTGATATATAATAAATCATTATCATTATCATTATTGACGGCATTTGTATTATTATCATCATCATCATCGTCATCATCATAATTGTCAAAAAAAGGGATAAATTAATACTAGCATTATTAACAAAAATAAATATGCGATTAATAATGGTGCTGATTCAGTACTCTATCTCTGTTGTTTTCAAATTAAACAAATAAAAAATGTTTATTGAAAAACAAATTATTGATAACATGGTAATTACAAGTATCATTATAGTATTGCTTATCTCTAATAATTATAACTAAAGACCTGTTGTATGAAATTATATATCAAACAAAGGTATCTTGATTATTATATAATAGTTTACTCTGATACGATGATGATACATTCCGTCGGCAGACTAATCACATACCATCAGACAACTATTTAGTTCTAGAAACGCGTGAAATTCAGTGATTTTGATACTTGATATTATTTATAAACCTAAATTTATACACAATATAATTGTTTTCAGCAACTATTGAAGTGAAGTAATTCGTTTTCCACAAACATGCGTATGGTCGAAATTTGAAGCTATAAACGGAGGCTAAAGGCATGGTTTCCTAAATATTACACTATATATATATATATATATATATATATATATATATATATATATATATATATATATATATATATAATAAACAACACATGACAACAATGTACGTCTCGCAGTTTACACAATATTTGAAGGGAACACAAATATTAGAAGCGGTTGGTATTAATTATTATTAGGAGATCAGATCGATCTGTTTGATGACTCTCGCTAAATATCATCACTGTGCCGTATATATCCACGATAAAACGAGATTAATATGTTATATTCTCCATATTTAAAGATATTCATGTCTGGCGTGGATTAAGAAATATACAGTTTGTTATATTTACAGCCGTCACATTGGTCAGAGATGCTCTGGATTATCCATACTAGTGACCTTACTTACCCCTTTACTCGGCCTGTCTCCTACTAGATGACGTCATCGTCGGTTCATTCACGCAAATCTGACAGTTTGATGGATGATTCTTGTTACAAGAGTATAACACAATCGTCTTAAGGAATTTCACAGATAGTTTTCTTTAGCCATTTCAGTAACATATGAGGCTGTTTGGAGCAATTATATTGTAATAGTCGTAAAGACGCTTTTGTTCTGAAAATACGTAATCGCTTTGGCTGAGCCCTGTTAACATTTTTATAACCGAATAATACAAACGGCTTGTGGTAAGGTATGTCTTTGATTTCAAAATGACGGCGCCCACAGACAGTATATAGTATATAGTCGATTAATCAGCACTTTGAACTTGATTATTTAATAAGGTGTTGATCGCTTTCATATTTTGATATTATGTTATATTAGTTATGAATGATATTGCACTTCATAATTTATCAATAGGACTCGAAATTATTGTGACAATTAAAACGATTTTGTTTCATTCTCATTATATATTATTGTAGTTATCAGGTGTAACAGTTGGTATAAATATCATTATTACCATATGATGACGTATACACAAAACTATGGGCAAAATTATAGAAAGAAAAAGGCAAACGGATATATAATTGGAAAACAAAAGTATTTAAATTGTAGGACCTCAGTAATATTTTCCCGTAACATTTATAATAATTTAGTTTTAGTTACACTACGTTGTAGTAAACGTTCTGTTTTTCTTCTCGCGTTACCAATGCCATAAATGAAGTATGTGATGTTAGATTTATCATTGTTGTATAATTAGATACATTATTATTATAATAGACTTTCTGCTAAAATTGTATTCTTAGAATTTTGTTCAGTTTTTCCTCTACCTGTCAATACTATATAATTTACTGTAATATCATATATCGAAATAATATAAAAACATAGCACTAAAAATCTAATAGATGCACTCGATAAGTCAAAGGTGTGATATCATAATGCTATACATAATATATACAATTTAGTGCCAAATCGTTCAGTTTAATATAAATGATATTAATATATACTGTGATAATAGTCTTTGTTATGTAAAAAGAAAATATCCATTATATAATACAAATGTTTCTGATATTTTCCCTTTATTAGATGGTCAATATTTATAATGTTGCTTCAATAAGTTGAACTTGAGCTAATTTGTACTAATATCCTAAACTCGAATAATGTTTTAGGGAATATAGTATGATACTGTATCCTTCATTGTCTAAGGATAATTCAGTCTGATTTTAGGATCCTATCTTACACTGAAATGCAATCGGTTTGGTAAGGCTAATCTAATCCTGACTAAACCTGGAATCATGGCATTTTCTAACAGGCTTATTTAGACAATATCACGAACTGCCCCCGGAAGAGCATGATCTTGAATCAATTACCATTGAAATCAACAGCTAATATCGTCTTCTCTGGAATTGAAGTCACAACATAAGCATTTCATTGATAATGTTTGTCCAATATACTAACATCAGGAGTCACTAATTTGGTTCGTTATTGCTATTGTCTCTCTATGAGACTAATAATATTGTTTTATAGCAATCTTCTTCTTGGTAATGCAATATCAAGTGCAATAGTTTGAAAATAACTCTTGCTAAAACATAAAACAGCCCGATATGATTTAACGAAGTATCAGCATTTCTATTTCTCTTACATAAATATCTCAATCATCTAACCAACGATATCATTTCGTTGGTTTTATTACTTTAATATCAGGTTTTGATTGTTGCATTATGTCACATGATAAATCCCAACGAAATATTTAATATAGTACAGGACAAACATCTTCCAAATAAAGGGCAAAAATCTTGCTATTTAATCAAATACTAAAAATAACATGTCAACCGTTTCAGTCACAAAGTAACAACCTTTTATCGAGTATTTCGCGCCTGAAAAGGATTTCTATAGAATCGTTGACGGGGAATATATCTGCGTTTGCCTATAAATAGGTTCAATACAACGGTACATTGAGAGGATGGGTAAACACAATATGATGAACAAATATAATGTCATAGGAATACGAGAAATACATTCTAATATTACAGAATGCAACCGTCACAAAATCAGGACTTCAGTTGGTATGTTACAAAAATAGCGAAGCATTGATTGAGTGTCTCAATGTGATACTGCCTAAATAGGACTGAATGTGACTTCTTAACAGTTCAATTTACCTGAACACAATTTCTGGTACACATTTCATTGTCAACTAACGCAGTCGTTTCATTAAAAAAACACTGAGGACAACGATGATACTTGGTTAGGGTAATTGTCTGGTATCAGTCAAAGCCTCGTCCTGTCGATTCAATGGCATAATATCAATCAAAAAAATCTTTTACTGTAATATATGAATTTTTACATTACATCTTTTCTATTAAATATGTATTAATAATTGAACTAGAATCAACATAACATGACTGGATTAGGTCATCACGAGTAGGTCATCACGAAAACGGTTGGTGATAAGTAATAAATTGCTTAATATTTTATTGGCGAGAGATAAAAAAGATCACTGAGACTGAGTACTGTTCTCATTATTGCCGAATCGGTATTCATCTAGTTTTCATTACAGTCTGTTGATGTCTGGTAACGTAATAGACTCATTTATTTGATTGCTGGCCACTTTGTAGATACTAATGGAACTTTGGGTTTGAGTTCGAAATCTTATGATAGACCATTAATTAGCAAGACGATTGTGGAATTATAGTTCTTACTACTCAAAGTTTTTAAAAGTGAAAAGAGAAGGTGCATTTTATTGAAGCAATTACACCTTTAGTTGTTATCTATGTGCTTAAATATGCATCATATGTGCATGTGTAATAATTGGGCTATTATAAATATAAATACTCTCTCTCGGATGGCTGCTGTGTATCTATGTAGTTACGTACAATAATAAATCTTTATGTTATGATTGTTGAAAGTAATGGAGTCAACCTCGAAACATCAAAGGAAGGCTATTAATTCAAATCATATCTTACTAAATGATGTCACTTGCGGTTGAGATATTTAAAATCGATGATAATCCAGGCGCAAGACAGATTTAAATTAATATTCATTAAATTAATATTCATTAAATTAATATTCATTAAATTAATATTCATTAAATTAATATTCATTAAATTAATATTCATTAAATTAATATTCATTAAATTAATATTAATTAAATTAATATTCATAGGTTGGAGCGATTTGATTGAACTTTTGCACAAAATCAAGACACTATTGTTTAATATCTAATATATTTCATATTGACAAATATATTTTCTTTATTGTTCCTTCTGTAATTAGTGTTTCACTTTGCTTTTATATCAATTATTGGTGTCAGATTTATTTGTTGTGTGCTGTATAGACATATATTCCAGAAATGACGTGTTCATGTTATGGTAAGAAAATGCAGAATATCTCTCGGGATTACACAAAGAACGATAACTGTCCTGCGTCAGCAAAGATAAGAGAAAATCTACTCATGCTTATGGGTGATAGAAAATAGAAAACTTAGGCGAAACAGAGACGATAGTTATGTTTTTAAGACTTCGTTGAACTACCAAAGTCATTTAAGTAAAATAGTTCTGAAATAATTAAATATTGGTTTCTTTAATGCTTCGCTTCAACTTAGCAGATTAACTATATTAATTAAGGAGAAGCGGAGGTTTTATAATGGGCACATTACTACTAAACATCCCTAAATTTGTCTAAATGTTATTTTACTAAGATATATATCAGGTATATTTGAGTGTGTAGTAAGGATTTAAGAATAGCTTAACATAATTTAAAAACTATATACCTCTAATTGAAGTCAGACAAATACAGTTATATTTACTGTCTTTCTATTCTTTTTTTTTAAATTTTCAATGGACTACCGGATTCTTGACCCTTAAACTAGTAATATAAGGGTAGGGTTATTATTTGTGTACAACTTAATAGTAAACAGACTCCAATATCATGTATTGGCTATAGATTAAAAGTTCTCTATCATAGCTTATTTGGCCTGAAATATATCTCTATTCTTGTCTCCATCCCTACCCCCATCTCTCTCTCTCTCTCTCTCTCTCTCTCTCTCTCTCTCTCTCTCGAAAAGGAGATAGATCATTATAAAATATCTAGTTACTATTGATTATTGAGCTGACTGAATAACATAATTGATATTATATATCTATCTCACTAGAACTACTATTTTAACTGAATTAACATTATATTTAGAGATATGTAAACATTTTTATAATTAGTAGATCAAGGACAGGGATTTCTTGAATATATCATTTATAGTCAACGTTTAACATTTCATAATTAACTTTACAAAGTATACCACTTCAAACAATTATCTAATGATGATTTTGATGATGTTGATGATGATGATGATGATGATTGCTGTTTTACGGGCACTTTTGTGCACACTTCTTTGATCTATGGTCAATATTGATCTCAAAAACATTCAAACAAATTCACGTCGTACAATTGCATCAAAGTCTTTTGTACATTTTCATTTCAGGAACATACCAGAAAGTGCGTCTTGTTCTTACAAAGTAACATGTAAACATTGTAGGATGTTTAATCATGATTACTTTACCATGTGATCGTAATCGATTACATTCAGAAGGAATGTAATCGTAATCGTAATCTGGGTATTCTCAAGTAATCGTTATCGATTACTTTGTTCCTGTAATCGCCAACCCTGCTACTACAACAACAACAGATAATAATAATAATAATAATAATAATAATAATAATAATAATAATAATAATAATAGTAATACAATGTTATATAACTCCCTAATGCATGTGATTTATGTAAGACGTTTTACACTGATAACATAATGGTGTTGTATGTTTCCTTTAGTTATTCATATTATCTTCTTAGAGATACAACTTGAATCAGTGTGCTAGTAAATATCTGCCCTATGTATGTCATCTATCTCGAAGACATGTTAACTTTTAGCTCAAATATTAATATCCTTTCAGATGTATACGGACTAATCATGTACACTATTTGGGGTTAAAACAACATTTAAAGAATAATTTCGCAGCGTGAATATGAGAGTTTTGTCACTCAACGAAGATGAGTCTGCGTCTAAGAACCTTCCATGAAATATATTCATCTTTCTGTTTAATAACTATCGTTTAACATGATAACTGTATTTCTGTAGAATGGGAGCTCAAGTTCAAATTTATTCAATATCTTATAACTAACAAAATGATTCCAATATCATGTTCAAAAACAGAATGTTGTTTCGCTATATAACTAGAAAACACAAACGAATTAGCTAATATAATCAATAAATGTATATATCAACATATGTACATTAAACTTCAAATACCTTTAAGAATCTACCGTTCTTAATTATTAAAGGATAGCATGAATCTGGTCAGTGAATCTAGTAAAGAATATGGTAAAATTTTTGCTTCTTATAGATGTCCGATAATCTCAAGTTAAGATGGTGTATTCTTCATGATTAAAGATGATGATGGATAATCAGGATTTGGACAGTTACAGGTCATCGTTTATCTATCCGTCGAAACTATAGTATCCCATTTCGGTTTGATTATTATTATTATTATTATTTATAGGCCATTTATAGGCTGTTCCTCGGACACTTGCATAGAATCCTATCATATCCAATGTGTACACTCGCATTGGTTCCATTCATTTATATGTTTGAATATTTTATGATTAATTATGACAATTATATTTAGGAACTCTGTTTGTGAAATTATGGATGCTCATAATCTTCCAATCCCCAATCTTCATCCCTCCAATAATTTTCACAATTAGTGGAAATAGATAATTTATGTTTATATCTTGCTTAATATTTTCGGGTGTACCTTAAGCATAGTAATTCACCATACGGTGATAACCTGAATTACTACTATATTTTCTACTTTTAGCACTATCTGATGTTGATAACATGATGGCACAATGTAGTAATTTATACACAGAAAAGATCATTAACACTGACCTAAACATTTGTTTTGTACTTAAATTTATAATCAAATATCTTAAATATTACAAGGTTTCAAATAAACTCATTTTGGTTTTTCTATGTTTCTGGGCGTCTCTTTCTCGAGAATCCTTCTACAGATGTTGGTTTTGTCCGGATTGATCACTTCACCTTTAGCGTTACATCAAGTGAGATAATAAAGACTACCCATACAATATTTTGATCAAAAATAAATCACTTTCTGCCTCATTATATTCTTACCGTATTATCTTATTACCTGATTGGAAAACCTTTTGTTATCCCTTCACTCTATTCACTAAAACGATCCAGGATGGCCAATCCCATGATATTGTGACGTTGATTATCCATAAACATTAAATGAAAAACCAAATAATTGGAGCATATATAAAACAAATGTTCCATCTTCAAGCACCTAATATATTAACAAAGTTAACATCTGGTTGATTCTTGCAAATTTGTCTCTCCTTATATGTAGTCATTTACAGAAATTGAGATAAAAATAGACTAGATTAACCACCAAGAAATTAATGTTTATCACACCTTAACTGCATCTCAGTTGCCTCCCAAATGTCTGATTATATTATTTAATTGTAAAGGATTTACTTTATTCATAGAATAGGAGCGTGGCCTTCATATTATGAGTCATGTAATTTCTGAATAATATCACACAGAAAAGGATTTTATTTTATTTAAAAGGAAGCCACTATCCGCTATCATAGGTCTTACATTGCAAACTTCATTGAACTATTCGTTGAACTATTGATACGTGTCTAAGTGTCTAGTTGACCTTATTCTTTCTGAATATAATTAAGAAAACATGGAAATATAATCTGATTACGAACATAATGTTATTGACCAGCTATACCTGTAATATTGAACAGTAAGGGACACCTAAATAGACAACGTTTTGATACACATAACCAAATTATATGTCTCAGATGATCATTCTATGATTCTTAGTCCAGCTAAGATTATTAAGCATAAAGATATTTCTTTATATCAAAATAAATACTGTTATTATTATTTTTCACATTATCCGTATATAAAAAGTCAGTTACTACGTCAGTGGGGGGGGGGTACCTTTTGACAGAACACAATACAGGATATACGACGAAATATTTGTAGAAATGACAATTCCTTCATCTACTGATTCTGTTTATAACTTTATGACGAAAGCCTCGCACACGTTAATGATGTTTATGTATTTGCTTTACTTATATGTATTAATAAAACCTCTTATAAAATAAACCACACAAACCCCAGCATTAATTATTTAATTAAGGATGTTACAAACTCAAATAGTAGTATTTTGTTAGCTTTTTGATTTTATGCTACAATCAATCTTGATAATTATCCTAGTGAAAGAGACAATATAGCGTACGTCTTTATCATCACGTCATCAAGCTGTTAGACACTGGGTACTGTTACCTCTCCCAGGTCCTTTATTTGAGTATCAAGCGTGCTAATCTCCGCTGGTAGATGGCTCGCGTGGGTCTCATCAGCTCAGTTAGTCGGTGTGTCCATATCCGATGTGATTTTGATTATTCATAGTACAGAAATGCTACTAGGTGCTGACTATGTTAACATATTGTACATATTGTACATAATGTGCATCGATATTAACAACCTGATCTGATGATGAATATGTGGCCTCGTCTGGAGATTCAACTTAACTTCGGTCGGTCGGTCGGTCGGTCGGTCGGTCGGTCGGACGCTAATCATTGCCACTGGTGGCAGTAAGCTCATACAAGAAAACCTTTGTCGATTCACTTTAAGTCACAAAATCTTATAAGGACTTGAAGGGTATATTATAATGATAGTTGCTGATTCCTTATATTAAATTTCTCCCTTGACAGCTGAATGATGTTTGACAAAGTTATTAGTTAGACGTCACATAAACAATATTTTTAACAATCACATATGTACAAATATCTCGACCACCGTTAATCTATTAGCTTACAACAGCAGGAACGACCTAAACAACTACCTGTGTTTGAGAATATGTCCAGGTATTTATAATACTAAAGTCGTTTCAATAAAACATGACAGATTCTGTATTAATAATTAGTTATTGTAATTGTTTGCCATTGTCTAAATATACTGGTGACTGGACGGTATAAAAGCGAGTGAAAGCTAAACATTTTACAGTAAATAGATTTCCAACAAATACAAAAGCTTAAACTTTTTATATAAGGAATTATTTAATAAAAGTACTTAAATGTACTACACGATTACTACAAGCAACATTAAATAATCGGATTATAATATAATTAGAATCCTAACAAAAAATAAAACAAAAGATCCGCCCAACAATACACAGTTAGAATAAAGGTATAAATATATATATATATATATATATATATATATATATATATATATATATATATATAGTATATATATATATATATATATATAGAATATATATAGAATATATATATATATATATATATATATAAATATATATATATATATATATATATATATATATATATATATATATATATATATATATATATATATATATATATATACTTCCATATTTGAGTTACAATACATTTTAATAATGTTATAGTACTAGATGATTATCAAAGAGATTGTGTACTTTTATGAACAGTGTCCCAGTCTTCATAGCCTCCTGGAATGTTAGTTCGACACGATGAGACATGCACTGAATCATGACAATTGACTCTTGCCTCTCTTTCCCTCTATTTCTCTCTCTCTCTCTCTCTCTCTCTCTCTCTCGGAATGAGAATATGGCAATGAGACCGTTATTCAATCCAGTGTTGACACTTCCTCCATATCCAGCAAATGAGACCATTTTCAGAAGAAAATCTTCTCGCCTCATTTTCGAGAATTTCAGTGTTCTCAAATTATCGCATTAAAGATACATTTTGCATCAGCAGTCTCACAATCAACTCAACGAGACCCAGAAAGAAGCAGTGCACCTCGCCTTTGATCCAAAAATGGACGCAGACAATCTGGTTCTCAACTACTAACATGTCTGTTGATCCAGCTGACATAATAGTGATGAACTTGGCTGTATGCAACAAGCCCTCGATGTCATTGGCTCGATTTACTTCAGAAATGACCACCATGAATTCCGTACAGCTCTTGGAATTCCCATAAGTACAACCAATATCTATTCCTTTCGTTTTATATGCCTCACATAGCTATTCATAATATGTCACTGGTCTCGATTTCTTTGCTATGCTATGTGCATCGATTAATAACTTACTCAGGCGGTCAAATGATTTTACGTTCATCTGCTGTATAGATCTTTCTGCTGGATTTTCACCTGGTTTGGCATTTAGATGTTTTAAAATATATGTAGCTAGCTAATCGCTAATTTGATGAGTACACAGTCCGTCATGTTTTAGATTCCGACACCCTATGACAAATGATCCATTTGCGTACTTCCTGTATTAGTCATGTTGCTTCTGTTTAACAAGAAGTCCACAAATCGAACAGCATGTATAGCAGTGCACAACCGGCATCACTAAAACTAAATAAAGTCACAATATATTTGAGACATGGAAGATGGGAACTATGGCCCTCTTTCCACAAAAGAGTTTAATTTGCATCCCTGAAATTATTATAAGTAAGTTTACACCTTACGTGTATTTAATAGTTGAATTTGATTTTAGCATCATAATATTATGCTCTTGACTAGACATTTCACACCTCAAATCAAATAAATAAAACTCTGAAATATGTTAGTCGGTTCCCAATACCTAATCAATTCTGCCCCATCCAATAAAAGCACAGAATCATTTCAAGTGTAGTTTGGTGGTTGACATCTCATTTCGGAAAGTCGGAATGCTGTATATTATGAATCGATAATATTGGTAGATCTGAAATATTTAGGCTTACCTCTTCGGTGTCATTGACCACCAGCCAGGAAAATTCAGCTTTCCATGAGGAAACTATTTTTCTTTTCCTCTTGGTGGCATGATATACTTTATTTGTTACTATGAAGTCAATTATTTATAGTTCTTTTGGGGAGGGTTCGATCCCTAAATAACGACGTAATCATGATGTTCCCGATAGATTGGCGTCCAAGAGTGTGAGATTTAAATTTTCCGGGTAATGAGAGCCACGTCTGTAAAAGAATTGCTGGTTGGTTGAAAGACGGGAGATTATATTGATACTTGGCCAATCAGTACCGTATTACGGTAGCAAATAATGTGTTGAAAATAACAAATACAAATCTGGGTTTGTTCATTGAATAAATTATTTTGCTATTAAATTATTTTAACCGTATTGTTTGCCGTGTGAAGCGTAGCATAGGTCGAATATCAGCAGGACCACCGGGCCGGCAACTATAGAAAGATGTACGCCCGGGTCAAGAAGTTTCGGTCCCGAGCACTCGGGCCGCATCCTATTTCCAACACTGATAAAGACGCATTTATTTGGTTGCTGCCTCCTTGTAGATAATAATGGAACTTTGGGTTTGAATTCGAAATGTTATGATAGACCATTAAATAGCAGGACGATTGTGGAATTCTTGTGATTATTACTCAAAGTTTTTTTAACAGTGAAAGGAGAAGGTGCTTTTATTTAATCAGTTATACCTTTATGTATAATTTAATAAATTTATCAAAGTATGTTATATTTTGTTTTATACGTTATGTTTTAGAGAGTAAAGTGAAACGTCCACGAGATAAAAGTAATTCGTCTGGTACTAAAAAATAGTACCAATTGTGAGTCTGAAGTATGGAACTTCGTATCTGACCTTGATGTATACGACATTGATTACTATATGATAAATATGTTATAATGGCATGATAAAGATATATTTATGAGTACTATATCACCAATTAATCATTGCCCTTGTCTCTAAGGCAAATATTTCATGTACTCATAATCAGCTCAACTCTTGTTTTTGTGGTATGTTTCACTCTGCAGATAATAAAAAGATAATACTCAGTTGTTCATCAACCCAATCACTTACTTAACGAGTCAACTTATTTTATAACACGCTGTTTACTCTTCGATGTTCTACTTGCTGATATGCTCCTTTTGGAGATATATTAAAATGACAACTAATACAAATATATTTATACGCTTAAAAACTGTTTAGCTTACATAACTCTAATGATATAAGTTATAAACATCAAAGATGGTGGCATTAGTTCTCGTCAACAACATTCAGCTAAATACCTCTTTTCTGAGATGTCAAAATCTTCAGCTTTGTCAGATGGCCTATATTTTTGTGCTAAAGGTAGGCTAAATGGGCAGAACCACCTCCAAAGGTAATGGGGCGAAGTAAAAAATGAAACACCTTTCTGACATAGCCCGGCTGGGGTTTGAATCCAGGTGCTATAGAACTGTGCTCAACGGCGGTATTAGTTAGGCCATGGAGGCGCGCTCCATCACTAGGGAGCTAATGGTTAATATTTATAGATTTCATATTTGTTGTAATATAAATATTTATAAATGTGAACAACAATATAACTTATAATATTATATTTATATTACATCACATAAAACTAGAAGGAGGTCATATTATGATTTAAATTAGATCATTTTACTGAAAAGTATTGCGTAAATAAAAACCGTTTTCACACGCACATACACACACGCGCGCACGTGCACACACACACACACACACACACACACACACACACACACACACACACATATATATATATATATATATATATATATATATATATATATATATATACACAGACATATTAATTCACACGTTCATTTATTGTGAACGCATATTTAAGGAGTGTGATAATAACAGGTATCTTCCATTTGAGCACGTTGTTGTGGATAAAGGAATGATACTTTAAATGACATTGTCATTCATAGTGTCACTCTATGCTTACGAATTGATAAGATAATATCATGATTGAGTCGATCTAGAAACATGAAAGGAATGTATTGATTTCACATCTTTTCTTGTTACCCCCTGTCATATATTATATATTGAAAAATATAAATTATTCTTAAATTTGGTATTTCATTTCGATTTTATCTTTGGGTAACTAGTGCAAGTATCAATATTAGATAATATGATGCTTCAAAAGTAAGATTTAATTTGTATATAAATCACAAACTATTTCCCATCTTTGACGAAGCTAGGAAATATTTCAATTAATGATATTAAATTTATTTGAAGAACTTTCCTTTGTTGTATGTCACATCGATATATATTCGAGAAGTGATGTGATAACTAGAGGGTAGGAAAATACAGAACATCTCTCGGGATTAGGTAGAACACAAACAAAGGACAACAACTGTCCTGTGTCACAAAAGATAAGAGAAGATCTATGTTGGGCCAGCAGCCATCTTCAACTTCCTTTCATGCTAATGTATGATAGAAAAAGAAATATTTAGGCGAAACAGTGGAAATATTATACAAATAACTCTTAACTCATTCATATTACAAGCTCTGGAGATAATCTGATATTGGATAGTTTAATGTTTGTCTTCAGCTCAACATAATAATAGAGCTGAATCACAGCTTTCTAAATTTGTATAATACCATCTGTATGATGATTATCCATTGTTGAATGTGTCTAAATGTAAGGTTGCTCAGATATGTATCATGTAAATTTGAACGTGAAGTAAGGTAGCAAGAATATTTTAACATAAGCTAAGAAGGAACTATATCTACTTGAAGTCGGACAGTTACAATTATATCTGATATCTTTCTATTACTTTCTGATTTTGAATGACCTATTGCTATGTTTCGTATTAAACCCTTAAACCAGCAGTATAAGGCTAACATTAGTCAACTTATTTATGAACATGGACTCCTATCATATGAACATGGACTCATATCATATGAACATGGACTCATATCATATGTAGGCTATTAACATCTAAGTCTGTCTATCATTAAAATTAAAGCGATACCAAGTAAGATGTATGTAAACATTTAATAACATTTAAAGATTTACTTTATTTATCACTAAACGCACAAAACAGATATGACTTGAGTCGAGGCATAGGTGTCTCAAATAGTATCTGACTGAGTGGCCTAATATGACAATGTAGTTAATGAAGAATTTGAGTGATGTGATTATACGATTTTGCTACTTCTGTTAGTATGAGAGCTGCATCGTTCTGAATTTCAGTAAGAACATTGGCCAATATAACAAGTCACAAGTGTTTAGTGTATCAGTGGATGTTCTAAAGGCCGACATTTTCATGACGATTTACCAGACGTAAGATCATTATGACGGAAAATGCCAAAACTCCAAGATATTCGTCGAAATAATACAAACATATGCCGTTACATAATAATAATAATAATAATAATAATAAATAATAATAATAATAATAATAATAATAATAATAATAATAATAATAATAATAATAATAATAACAAAGACGACAGACAAACAAAAACCTCCTCTGCCAGCTTAACTTTTCCTTCTTGTATAAAGTAACTCTCGGTATTCCATGTCTCATATAATTAATATCTCGTCGTTACCTATTACTTTGTATAGTATATAAGGAGAGGGCTTACAGGGAGAGATATAGTGGAAGAGAGAGATAATTATATATCATCACTAACCTTTCATAATCAGAAAAAATGAGTAAGCCACTAATTATCGAAATAATAGCTACAGCTTGAATACATGTCCTTTCTAATTATTAAATTCCAATTATCCATGCTGTGATCAAGCTTAGATCAAAACCTATAAATATTTCCATTAACAAAAGTTGCTGACAATCCGGGATCGATGTAAGAGATGGAATATTTGTAATTTGACAAAATAAAGAAGTCATTACAGTCATTTGCAAAAGTTTAAGACCAAACACGATTTTCAGGCATTTTTATCCTTTGACATCAGATGACGTAATTTAATATTTTTATTGGATCATCCATTTCGGGTCTTGGAAATAGTAAGCCTATCGAGAATTTGTTGGTTGTTTGTCTACTGCTGTCGGTGTCGTTGGGTATTTTATTTTTCGGTCATCTCTACATCCATACAATGGGCAAATATTCTTCTTTGAAAGAGTTTTGAAGAACACAAGTAGTTACTTTAAATGGATAAGGATACACAGAAAGGGACATTGGTGCTAAATTGCGTTGCTTCAAAATAACGATGCACAATGCTATCATCAAATTAAATGCTGATTGCACGTTTCTTGACAAGAAAAGGTCTAGTCGTCCAATAGAAGACTACGCCCAGTGACGTCCGCTCAATTAGACAGGTAGTAAGTAATATGCTCGCCTTGCCAATATATGCGTGCTATATTGTGTGTACAGCAATAAGTTCCAGCACTGTTTTGAGACGTCTCAGCAAAGAATTTGGACTGAAGTCCCACAGCCCGGCACGAATGACATATCTGACATCAATAATGAACTCTTGTACACTTGCTGGGTGGAAGAGTGTTGTTTCTGACGAATTCACCATGGAGGAATTTGTACGACATATTAGACGGCCATTGGGTAAGCGTTTTGACATGAAATATGTTGTAGCCATGATGAAACTCTCATTTAGCCAAATGCTTTGGGATATCATATCGTGCCGTGGCGCTGTGGATCTATATTCCTTTCCGCCTAACACCGCTATCAATGGACCCAAATACCTTAAAATTTTCAAAGAGAAGCTGAAACTGCACATGCACGTCCACGGCTCCATGATCTTCATGCAAGATGGCACTCCTTGTCACCGATCAAAGGTAGTCACTGACTTCCTGAAGACAAAATAGATATATACTAGTATGTCTCGGGAACAGTCACATATCAAGCCAATCGAGAATCTGTAGACTATTTTGAAGAATAAGGAAGTAGCATACAAGCAACCGTCAAACGCTGAAAACCTGAGGCAAGCAATCCAGGAAGTTTGGGACACTGAAATCACCCAGGAGTACCGAGAATCTCTGGTATCAATCATGCCGCGTCACATCTAAGATGTCATTGACAGCAAAGGAGGACATACTAAATACTAATTAGTTGTAACACTGACACGTTTTGATGTCATCAAGTTTCAAATTGTGTTCTGTTTGGCTTCAGGTGAAATATACTCATATAATTTGGTATGAAGGCCAAATAAAAACACAGGTTTGTCAATTATATTTTTAAACTCTGTGTGGTCTTAAACTTTTACAATGACTGTAATTAGTCAGGTCATTGTTTCAACCGGTATACTTATCGTTATAATCATAAAATGCTAAATGTTGACTTGAATTTATTCGATATTCCCGTATTAATCATAAACCCTTTATTATCACTGTAGCATTTTTCTTTAAATATAATTTTAATACACATGAAAATGGCACTTTAGTAAAATATTTATGACTCAGAGATTAATAAAAATATTAATTATTTTATTACTCCAGCCTAATAATCCAAACTAATCCTATTTGGTTCAGAATAATGCATAAAACCAAAAATGAAGGTAATTTTCCAATTTTCCAATTTTTTGACAAAGATTACAGGTAAAATAATTGGTAATTCATTACGATCGGAATTCTCGCTAATCCGTATTATCTCCACGTGACTCTCATTTACTCATGGCTACTATTATAATTGGTGTCTAGGATTCGTCATAATTTTAATTATAATCAAAACATATAACTACTGCTACATTAAACATCGATATAGCCGTCCTGATATGAATGATTTAAGTTAAACTATTTAGTATCAATCTTAGTCACACTATGATATAAGACATATGACATAAAAAAACCTATTATATGACATGTGGCTAGTTATTAATATCCCACAATCACATATTTGAGCCATATTCAAATAGTAACCCGGAGATCTTCAACGCAGTGCTCTACTATTATGTTATGAATAATCTAATTACAATAATATAAAGGCAAATATTATATATATATATATATATATATATATATATATATATATATATATATATATATATATATATATATATATATATAGAGGCTGATATGTATTTTAGATCTGGCTTGCAATTTTCAAGAATACAAGTGTTTGCTTGTAGTATGAATATTATCTTATAAATCGCATCCTTACTATAGGGTACAATGTTTTCATATTAATGTTGATCTTTTATTATTATTATTATTATTATTATTATTAATAATACGATGCTTTAAAATCTAATTTATTATTAACTTAACCTTCCTGTGATATATCATTTTAATACCGAATGATGTCATTTATCAGCAATTCCTGTAATATTTCCACAATCGTTGTCTTTTCAATACTGTACATTCCTTTGTGTACATTAATTTATATTCTTTTTGTTCACATTTTATGACTAATTCTGATAATTTACGTTATGTAATCTCGATGTAGAATCGCGAATGTTACTAAGCATGCTACGAAATAGCTCCAAACCTAAATATAAGCCCCTCACTTAGTGTCTAGTAGTAAGTGTGATTATGGTAATATGTCACAGATTAGACAGATATATTTATACTATGATCACAGATTACTGACAACTCTTGTCTTGACAAATATCTAACTGAAAAACTGTTGATAGTGAAATAGTTCAGGCTCTTAAAAATTACTTTCTAATTTATCTATCACTAAATACAGATATAATATATAATCTAAAAAAGGAGTATATTTTATATTATTCTTACAGATTGAAATAATCAATAATATAATTTAGTTACTTACCTATGAAAGCTGACCAAAATCCTTTATAAGGTTTGACCTAAATATTTGTTTTAATACTTAAATGTATAATTAAATATCTTCTAGATTAAAAAGGTTTCAAATAAACCGATTTTAATGTTTTGAACTATAACCACTGGGCGACTATTTCTCTACTTTTCATCTACAGATGTTTTGTCTTGTTCACGTTAACTACCTACCCTTTAATGTTACATCAAGTGAAATAATTAGACGTCCTTTTAAATGCCCCATCAAGATAAATAGGTTTCTGTATCATTTTCTTCTTATCCGCATATCTTATTCAATGATGGCAACCTTTGTTATCTCTTCATTCTTATCACGATTACATTTCAATTACTAGAAGGAAATGATTCAGGATGGCCAATCCCGTGATATTGTCACGTTGTTGATCCATAACCAGTAGATGGAAACACCCAATTAGAACAAATATGAAATAAATGATATATCTCAAAACTCCTTTTTTATTAGCAATGTATTATTATCAATTGTAATATTGATCAAAGTAATGTAAATGTTTTTTTTATCTCTGCCTTTCTATAGAACTAAATCAAATATAGGACATACGAGCAAATATTTGTAAATTCCTTCATCTTTATAGCTTTGTTTAACATTTATTGGTGAAAGGAAACGATATTCCCTCACGATTTAAAATTAAAATAAATATCATTTTTAAATATATTAACGATGTTTACAGTAAACTTCGATATTTATGAAAAATGTTTTTGATTTGGAGCTAAATATTGCTTAATCCCACATAAACAAACAAGTACTAAAACAAACATGCACACACAAGGAAAGATAAAACATTACATACACGCACGCACGCACACACATACACACACATACACACACACACACACATATATATATATATATATATATATATATATATATATATATAGAGAGAGAGAGAGAGAGAGAGAGAGAGAGAGAGATGCGAAAACACACACATACACATACAAATACACACACACACAATTATTTACACACGCGGTAATGTGGCTTAATAGTAGAGTAATAGACTAAATTAAAAGAGTATCGTGGTTCAACTGCATATACTACTCACTAAGAGTTAATGGTGGTTCACGTTTTGAGAAAACTAATCTTCAGTGATAATTAATTAAATAATTCCATTCTAAGTACAGTTTACAAGCTGAAATAGTTGTATTTTGTTAGCACATCTGATCTGCTTTCATTTTTATGCAAAAAAACACAACGTTGATAATTATCCTAGTGAAAGAGACAAGATAGCGTACGTCTTTATCATCACGTCTTCAAGCTGTCAGACATTGGGTAGTAAATGTTACCTCTCCAGGGTCCATCATTCGAGTAACGAGCGTGTTATTCTCCGCTGGTAGATGGCCCACGTGGGTCTCATCAGCCCAGTTAGTCGGTGAGCCTATATCCCGTATTGTTGTAATTAGCCACCATACAACTAGTCTACTAGGTGCTGACTATGTTAACATATTGTACACAGTGTGTGTGTGTATCCATATTGACATTCTGATTTGATGATGTATCCGTGGCCTCGTCGAGAGAGTTACTATTGAGATGATCATATTCTGGTTTCGCAATTGTGGAAATGAGAACAGAGGGAAGGTGTAGGCTGAAGTGGGGGATGGAAACCGAAGAGAGGCGCGCACACGAGAGAGAGAGAGAGAGAGAGAGAGAGAGAGAGAGAGAGCATATAGAGCGAGAGGTTAAAGGAAGAGCAACAATGATAAAGTGTATAGGAGAGTTAGACACGTCACTTATTTTAAAGCTACAAATATTGTATATATCCATAAAGAGCAAATAAGTAAACATCGTTAATTTTTGTTACTACAATAACAACATGTTTTAGTAAAGATATGCTATTTTTTATTGACTTTTAGATTTAGAATCTATTCGCAGAATTAGTGTATGTCTACCTATTACAGAACACGTTAACGGTACTATAATATTCGCACAATGTTATGCTTCAATATGTTACCAGTTCTCAATGGATGTTATTTGATGTGTGACTATCACATATAAAGATACTTTAATGTGACTACCATGTTGATGTGAGACAATCCAGAAAATATTAATGAAGCCTACACACACAACACGCGAGCGTGTTTATTTAGCAGGTTTAGGTGTTGTAGGAATTCAGTAGCTGTCAGTAGCTGTCAAAACCATTTAAGACCTCAACAACTGTGCCTGCCGCAAATTATTCTAGTTTTATTATAAATGTTTATTTTTTTATCATACATCAGCGTGAAGCAGTTGAAGTGGATTGATTGTCTAACGCATATATCCTCTCTTATCAGGAGTATCTCGGGACAAGTATTATCTTTGTGATCATCGAGCAACTCCGTAGATTAGACCCTACGTTGGTCTAATATGATTACAATCCAGAGCAGAGTATGGAAACATCATTTTCTGAACGAATATCTTTCATACAGACTTCAAAGCCAAGAGTTCGCCGGATATTATTTGATGTATATTTTTACCAGATTATAAAAAGGTGAATCCTTTAATAATGAATGAAAATGTAGCAATTGATGTTTCAAGGCAAAACCTAATACGTTCCCATGTTTGATTCTAGTCAGGCTAACAGCGGAACAACGGAACCTATATATATATATATATATATATATATATATATATATATATATATATATATATATATATATATATATATATATATATATATATATATATATATATAAAAGCTTATCAATAAATAACTTTCTGTAATATTTTCCTAAATACTCAATGACTTAAAACAACATTTCTACTGTCAGAATTATAACTCCCAATGGTGGGTACTTGCTTAAATCTATTTTGTTCCATGATTGCCCATTGGCATTGATTTCACATATCTTAGCTCCAGACAACATCAGGGAGTAAGAACGGAAGAGATCAATGAAGTAGAATCAATGACTTTCTATGACATGGAGTCTTCAAAACTATCTCTATTATTCGAAATGTTCTTGATATTCTACCATCTTTGTAGGAGATGGGATATTTATAGAAGAGAAAGTTGGGTACTACCCTGATCACCTTTGGCTGAGATTACAGAATCATCAAGATATAATGTCTATCAGTAATATACCAGTTGCTAGTTGCTCAGCCAGAAGGAACACGCCCGTCTCTAACTAACTGGAGATGTATATACTTTTTATAGGATCATTCTCTGACACGTCTATAGATTCGTCTAGGTTCAATAATCTATGTTGCTTAAATCTCTGATTACATCATGCTCACTTATAATAAGGTATTTTATGTAGTGGATGGTATTAGTGCCATGACAGCAGCCACTATTCCAATCAGGTAATTAATGTTTCTATTTTGCATACAAATATGTGACGTGCCTTAGACATCACGCGGATTAAATCTTCAAAATGAAAGCATTTCGAATCTTTGTAGCCTAAGCAACTTGGCTTTCCCATATGAAATAACCTCAATATATTGGTCTTGTTTAAGAGAACTATTGCTACACCAAGGGAGAAAATAAATCTAGCTCCATCAGGTCATTATTAAGACAACTAGTTTGGTATTTCATTAAGACAGGAATATCCCCCTATCTTATCAGCAGATGGAAATCTTCATTAGCTTTCATAACTCAGAAATTATTATCTCCCTCTTCCTAGAACCAATCAATTCAAGATAGTCGATAGCTGAATAATGTCATGTTAATGATCCTCATAGTCTCATTTTGATACCCAACTCCATCTATTTAAAAATTGTGTGCAACTAGTTGAACTATCTAAAACATCTAAAGTACATTTTTTCGCTTAAAACAAACCGAATAAAATCATGAAACATAGATATTTATGAATGATAATATTCATATTGTATGTGGAATCAAACTAAATTAAACGTCTCATAACGGACTCGAGTTCTACTGATTGGGCAAATAATCTCAAATATTGGTAACCCTAAAAGGTGTTTTCGGGATTTCTGAACTGAACATTAGAGATAGAGTAAAGATTTAAATAAAATAACAAGTTATGATTTATGTTAAATTTCTTCTTACTTTTTTTTTGTTTCCGGACTGCAGTAAATGGTGTTTGTTGTTGTAATGATAAGCTGCAATCAAACACATCAATCTACGTTGCTAGGCTTTCTTAAAAGAAAATTCTTTTTTTAATGTACGTGCTGATATTATTGGCTCATCTCATCAGATAATAAGTTAATTGAAGAAATACCTTTGGATCTGACACAAAAATTGAATACCAGAGGAAATATAGAGAGAAATGACAATACTCTCACTCTAGAAACTAGATTTAGAACAAGGTGGCTAAAAAGGTGGCATTCTATCATCTTTGTGAAATCTGAACGAAGTGATCCTTTGCAACACTAGATTTTAGCTTTGGGGCTAAAACTGCTAAGCCAGAAGTATTGGGTTAGTGTGTAATTGGCAAACCCCTGGGTTTGTCGAAGTTAATTTCTCAAGAGTTAACCAGAAATAGACAGGAAAGACCGAGATACACAGACACAAACAAACAAAAAACAAAAGATACATCCAAATGTGAATATAGTTCTGTAAACAAATAACATTTATCGCTATAAACATATAATTACATATAATATATATAATAAATTAAAATATAATTAATATAAAATATATATATATATAAATATATATATATATATATATATATATATATATATATTCACGCATACACGCATACATACATACTTATATACATACATATATATCATAGTTCCATACTCCTAAGTCCTAATATGATTTACGTTGTAGTCCATGTTCCAGAAGAATCCAAGTATCTTGTTCCAGTGGATAAGAAAAATAGATTTTTACCAAATGTCGAGATTTGTAATCGATTACTTCAAATGAAGTAACTACAACATGTCGTATACTCTGGAGTCTGTCCTCTAGTAACCGATATTAAAACATCATCTATCACCTCCAAACTGATTAGAGCTAAAATTGTTTTGATATAATACCCAAATCACCTTCTCTAAAACCTGAACCAATAACTGGGGGGTCGTTTAGAATAGTGAGTGTCTCCTCTTTTATGATGTAGTCATATAGATTTATATTCCAGATTCGGATATCCATTTCTACTATTTGATCTATTTCTCTACTTTTCATGTTTTAGATTAATCCTAATATTTTGTTCAGCCTTAATAATTTTGAATAGAATGTAGATGATCACAGTTTATTTTCCTAGTGGATATGAATGTAGATGGACGTAAGATATATTAATATATTAATAATATATGTGTGTGGTAAGGATATTCCATATGTGCTTCCTTTGTGCCTGATATTAGATATTAGTATTTAGCATTCGCAATCGAATACGTTTATAAAATGCATAAAGTGTTTGTTTTCTTATTCAAATAATATTTAAACATTCGTATTAATAAGGTTTTCATGAATATTTCACCAATATCCTTGAAATTATTTCCAGTGGGTAAGCAATTATAGCTCTTAACTTTATTTGGAAAATAAAATCTTCAGAAAATATTTATGAATCACACTTACTTGAAATGGGTAATATTTAAATTCGTTATAATTACTCCTCCTCATCCAAACATGAAATATTCCTGACTAATGAGTTTCTTTAGCCAAAAAAGCGTCAACACAAATTGTTTTAATTATCATCATCGTAATTATTATTATCACTAACAAGATCATATATAGAAACAAAACTGGTCTAAATTCCACTTTCAAGTGATACGGTTTTAATATTACATTTGATAAACATTTCGACCTGTAGTCATTAACCATGAACATAATGAATTTAAGAAGGGAAATAACAAGAAAAAAGGTTTATAATAAAAAGGATTAGTTTAATGAGTTGTGTCTATTATATATATATATATGTTTCTGAGATAATGGCAAATAAAGATTATATTCATGTTTTACGTATTTAGAATATCGAATTTATACTGAATTCTTAAATACCATTTTAATATTTCTGACAAGATTATCAGGTGAAGGCCTAATTACTGTAGCCAATGTCACTTATTTGTACCACCAAGAGACCCTACATGAAATATATATTTTGGATTTCCCATTTTATATATAATAACCAGGCAGTTGTTATATATTTCTAACTCTGATATCTTCTAACGGACAATTGTAATGTTCTATGAATTATTTATATTGTTGAGGCGTGAAAATAATTTGTGTATCTTTCGTTATGACAACGTTATCAATAGGATACTAAATGGTTGAAAGTTCCGAAAACGTCGTCAGTCAGGTTTAGAAATGGAGAAAATATTAGTTTGATGTATTTGAAAGTTTTTTAAAAATGAAAACTGCCTAATGCAAGTCTATATCCTGGCTAAGGATTACACAAGACTGTTTAAGATTCATATCATTATAAACCTGATAAATATTTCTAAGAAATGTGACCTTATTTTGAAGTGGAAGAAAAGAGACCTGAAACATGATATCTCACGGATGTAGATGTGATCATCCACGGGCCTCACGGCGTGTGTCTTCATGGTACCATGAACTCGAAAAGCTCCGAGGGATGGCAACTCTGTTGGCGCTTTCTTGACCTCTTCCTTCGTGACAAATATATATGTCACCGCGGACTGTGTATCGGAAATACCCCAAGCATAGAAATATTGGGCCGTCTCGATCAATTTCCCTGTTTTCACAGATCGATCAGCTGTCAGTTTAACAGAACCTCCCACGCCGTCGCATGGTCGCTTGCCATAACCGCTTTCAAAGTACTGCCATGACCTAGATATGCCGAACATGGCCTTGTGCAGTGACTCTAGTTTCAAGATAGTACCGTTTCTGTCGGTGAATCTGACAGATAATGGATCTGTTGGATGTGTGCCAGATTCTGTTCGAACCAACCAACGATGGCCTTTAAGAATGCGAAAACTGTCGGGACAGTGTGCGCCATTTCATCTGAAAGTACCACGAGGCTCTTGTGTTTCAGTTCTCCGTTTACACCCTTGTAGTGGATCACCGTCCGATGAACTGTCACTCTTCCTTTGAGAACTACGCACTGCTAATTTCTTCCAGATAGTGGCATACCTAATTCTCGGAATGGCCACATTCTCATACTGCGTGCGTAATCTTTCGGAGTGTTGTATGAAGGAGTCCAGGCTCTCCAAGAAATCTTCATCCTTTTTTAAGAAGAAACCAGTTGACTTACGATTAATAGCAGCCGTTACTTTCCTCTTCGACTCTGCCTTTTCGTATGCCGACTTAGGCACCATCCTTTGCATATTGAGCGTGCCAGCCAGAGGTCTTGCAGAACAAGTCTTACTGGCCGACGTTATAGCAAACCTACATGCCACCTTTCCAGATGCTCTAAGATGCTTCATCAAGGTATGATGCAGGATAAGCGTCTTTCTTACTCGTGTTGCCTTGCGTGGTGTAATCCCATTGTCACGCAGCATGACATCAGCATTCTTGGTAGGTGTTAAAACTAGCGTTTCAAGAGATGGCCTATGTTGGTCATGTTTGGTACTTCTAGCCTGTTTCTTTTATAGCTGCAACATCTTGCGTTTCATGATTGCGACTGCCCTACTTATTCTCTTGTGGCTCTCCCTGGCAGCTTCAAATGGGAACTTCACTTTCAACCTGAAATCAAATTTACACAGAACAAAATGTAAAAAGATGCAAGGTCTGAATAGAAGGGCATAATTCACATACATCCATACGCACATACGGACAAATACGCAATATTTTCTATAAAACATATTATAATTCTTCTTAATATAAAACAAAATAGTAGTCATTACTCACCCTACATCTAACAAATTACAAAAATACTTTGTCGAAATATTATAGGTAATACAATTAATGAAGATTAATCTGACAAATAATAGTTCTTTAGATCCTTACCGGGGTGTTGACCTCAAGTAGATCTAACGCCTGCTGCAGCGGATCTTGATGTTAAAAGTGTTACAACGCTTCCTTGCCCGCGATAACATAGACTGCCGGATAATGTAAGATACACCATTTGGTATTATCAAACCTTATGTGATTAAAATAGGTCTCTATATCGTACATAACCTTTAGTATACCTTGAATGTAAACTGGGAAAAGCATGTATATGATAAAAATGGATAACGTATAATACATTCTTAATGAGGACGGTGTTATTATGCCACTTCGATGTCTTCTCACCATCAGAAAAATGTACTATACTTATGGCTTTTGAGTTTAGATAACAGCCCAATGTATATGTGTTATGTAGACATATTTTCCAGTCAGGTAATACTTCATTGGTACACAGTTATGATATAAATTATGCAGATAACTTACAATACGTGACTTTTGTGGATAAGTTATATACAGGTAAGGAAAACATATTCGAATGCTTTAGAGAACATCATAAAATAATAGGCATGTATTCATAGATTGAACTAAAAAATTGGTTAGGCAGATAACAGTTACTGAATATTACGAATACCATCCTGTTTAATACTATCCTTTACTGTGGACAAGCCAAAATGGGATTTGTTGTGTATTTCGTAAACATATATATATATAAACACTCATATAAATTATCATACCGCCATAGTAATACGACTATTGCAAGAAAGAAATAGCCGAGCTCCATTTAACTAAGCTATTTATATTCCTATTAAAGCCATACCACTGATTTGATAGACCAAAGACACAATATTTGTTACTAGCGACGTTTTCGGTACTTTCAATCATATATTACGTTTATCTTCATAATAAAATAATCTGCATTACTGTGGTCAACCATGTGTAGATTTTGAACAAATAGCAGTTGAGACTAACAGTATATTATGTTCATACAGTGTGTTTATTGTTCGGTCTTTTGTACAAAGCTAAACATTATATAATTTACTGTGACATCCTATAACTAATTAATATAATAACCTATCCTATTACGTGTTTCATTACGTGTTTGATTACTTTGAGTAATCACTTTATATTTTACTGCAAAATCATATAATAAATTAATATAATAAGCTATCGTAGTATGTGTTATATTACAATAAAGCTTAGAATCGCATTACTAATTGAATAGTTGATATCGTAAGGTAGTGGGAAATAGATGGAAAGGTATGGATTTTAGGTTCAACTTCATATCAATAATACAATTACTTATCATTAGACTTTCCCCATCTCTAGGCCACGGTGTGACCAGTATCGATACCAAACACAATTTTCAATCATTCAATCAGAGAAAGACACATAGCAATAGCATAAAACGGCCCAACTTATACGTTGGGAATTACTGATTAGTCAATAAGGTATCAAGCCTCTGTAGTCATTAGTATTGACTTGGTATCTTTATCGTGTTATCAAGCTATCGTTTTATTAATATTATGCTTTATAATATAATATCAACTCGAACGGAGTTTGATAATATCTCCAGCTAAATAATATATTATAACGAGGTTTTTTGTGCTTGAAAGAGGTTCTGTATAAAGATTCGTGGTTTATTAAACTGTGTTTTCGCCTGTAATATGTTAAGAAGAAACGGATTAACAGTATATGGTGAACAAATATAATGCTATAGGAACATGAAGAATGATTCATATCATTCCTATACTCAGTCATCGTGGAATTAGATTTAAGTTGATAGAACATACGTTATGAAATATGTAATTTAGTGTCTCACCAAACGCCAACGTGAAGCAGTTGAATTTGATTGACAGCTCACCATTTATCTTATCTTATCACTGATGACTCAATATAATTGTTATCCTTTGTCCTGAATGAACAGTTTTATGGATGTAGCCTACATTTTTCCATCTTAATGTTCTTACAATTCGGTGCAAACATAGGTTTCCTAGCACAGCGAAGAGTTTACCGGATAGTGCATATTATATATCTGTTTACCAGCTTCATGCAAAATGATGAGCCAATTAGGATCGAGTTGTTTTAAACCAAAACCATCCACAGAATAGGTTTAGATTTTTTAATTCTTGTCAAACGAATAGCGGAGCGCATATTTCAAATCGGTAAACATATTTTTAGTATGCATTATACAAACGTTGTCATTTTGCTAGAATAGGATAGATAAATGATGCAAAACCAATGGCTCCCTATGACACCGGATGTAAAGAATGAGCCCTTTGATGTCCACTCTTTTGCTGAGACTAAATAATCTTAAAGATATAATGTTTGTTATTTACATTTCTATAGCTAATTACTGGCCAGAAATGTAGGCTAATTGTCTTTGTAATTAAATGTACATTCGTTTACATCTAAATATTCGATAAAGAGTAATATATTATATGTCTATATTATATTGACGTGATGTAAAATATTATTCATGTATTACACTAATCAAGGAGTCATAGCAAATTCAAAGACACATACAGTGTTTAGAATTTACTTTATGTCATTATTAGAAGCTTAGATAAAGCTGTTTTGTGATTATGGCCAACCAGTTTTGTAAGTTTAATGGACGAAGAACCTAAATTAAAAATGATGCCTTGTCTCGGTTGATCATTGGCCACGTAATATATAGCTAGTTATCTTAGCAAAGTCGAATGAGCTCATCTTAACACCGCCATCTCTACCTTATTCGGGTCAGACATCAGTAGATTGGCGTTTTTATTTTTTTTATTTTTTGGTTAAACCTTTTCCACTAAACCACTTCCTAATAATTATTACACCAAGTAAGATAAGTTATGATGAAGACAAACGATTAGGTACATCATAATAGATTCAGGGTCATCGATCCCTCTATCCTGACATGTTAATAATCCATACGGATTAATGGGTGATTTAGCGATCGAATCTGATTCCCCTTAACTGTGAACGGCTTTGTGAAATATCCGAAACATCTCAAACAGATTTGTATCTAAACAGATAAGCATACGGCCATGAAACATTTATTTATGCGTGTTATATTAATATACATTTGGGAGTTGAGATTAGAACTGGATTGGTACAAGTCTGAGTCAGGGATAATAATACCGTGTGGCGCCCTAGACCATCTATTAAGGTGAATAGGGCACTATAAAATGTCTCATATTATTATTATTATTATTATTATTTATTTATTTGATTTCTTTAAGTTTCAGGGTATTCAGATATACTATCTTGACAATAGGCTTGATCCGAGTTCTCCATTTATGATCCGTCTTTATCGAAACACTTAAAAACCACACTAAATTATTCTAAAATATTTTTAACAAGACTACAAAATATTAAACAATTGCCACTTTGAATTGCTCTATGTAAACTATTTGATAATGAAATACACAGTTAACGTTCGACATCCATCCCAAATGTAAACTTTCCCCGAAAACTATAAATAAAAATAAGCTTGTCACTGTCCTCTCATATAAGCGTCGTATATCAAACTTTATTAAACTGCTCAGTGACAACAAACTGAGATTAGTGTGAGCAGTGTTCACAATAATCTCAGTTTGTTGTCAGCATGCCGCTTTATTAAATATTATGAAACATGTAAATCACAAAGGTCATGTCAAGTTATTATTTTTGTTGAATCCGTTATTACTTTTCAACTCCTCATGTTTATAATATAATCTGCACTCAGACACGCCAATCTACATTATTTGGTATTCCATGGCAGATAAACTGATAATTCTGTTTACTTCCCTAAAAGCATAAAAACCATAAAAAATTTCTTTAACTCAATGTACACGACACCAATTTTGTTTGATCTGATCCTTTAATGGAACATTTACTTCTGAGATAAGGAAATTATTGAAGTAAAACTAAAACAATATCAGAAATCCAAGTAAATATTGATATAAACGAATATATTCTCACCCTAATCCATTTATAACTCTTATATTATGAGCTACATTTATACCGCTATATTGCTATTTCAGAGAGTAAATGATTATCAGCTTGTTCAAAACCTTTTAAAATTTGTGTGAGAATTTTGTTCTAGAATTACAGTGACTAAAGCCAAAAGTGTTAACGTGTAATCGGTACATGTTGAGGCTTAGGCAATAATTACAGAGAATGTGTAAGATAACCAATTATCTTCGTTTCTTTCATGAGTTCGCCAAAACAGCCAAACAAGCTAACAGACAGATACCCAGACAGACATACAAATACCACAGACAGACAAACAGGCGGACATAAAAAACAAATCAACGCCCAAAACACACATACATATCTACATACCTACACACACACATACGCGCGCGCGAACACACACACACACACATATATATATATATATATATATATATATATATATATATATTTATATATATATATATATATATATATATATATATATATATATATATATATATATATATATATATATATATATATATATATATATATATATATATATATTATATCCAATATATATTATGAACAGAATACTACTTTAATATTTATTATACAGATAATCAGCGGATAGAGTAAATCCTGTAACTAAACTCGCTATTTTGTTTAAATGTTATAAATATCAAGGTTATATATCTATATGATGTTTTCCGCTCTAATAGATATAAAGGTTGATGATCAAGTAATGTATATTATATTTTGTTTATAATTTAATAGTAATTCTCTTTCTCTGGTACATAGAAGATCAAGAAAAGCACAACATAATTATTACAGGAATTAGGAAGCTTACACAAGGTTGGTATTCGTGGATGACAAAAAACATTCCAGTTTTAACATATTTAAATGCCTTCGTATGCACACGAATAGTACAATAGGCTGGAAAATCATTATCATGTTATGTATGTCAGTAGAAAGAATACATGTTAGTCAGTTCCAACTTAATCATTGTTTTCTCCGAATATATTTTCCTAATATTTCTTATGGCTGTGAATCACGGATAGGTTGTGTATAGCTTTTTGTGTTCTTTTCATTAACTGCATATAATATATAATGTTAAACGCCTGTAAATTATAACTAAAATAAAACTCAGGCATTTTAGATAAAAAAACTTAACCCTACAACATCTAAATTAAGCAAGCTATTAACTGTCTACGGCAAACGTTGGTTATAAATAACGAGGATATAACGGTTAGTAGCTTAACTCGAAGTAGTTAACTGGTCCGCCCAAACTTTCATTCACTTCCATATTAAAAGAATGGGATTTAACGAAATTTATAAAACGAAAACTTCCTTTTTAATTCGAAGTGATTTTTCGGTCCCAGCTGCACTAAATCAATATAAATCGCGCTGGTTATAACGAAATATGATGTTTGAAATTACAATTGTCAATCAGTCCAACGACTATTGGGATCATTGCAATCGCAAATGTAACAAACCAATGTAAAAATGACAATCAAACTTAATTCCATTGTTTTGACGACAGAAACAGGCAATTTTATTGCAACATTAGGGTTCGAATAGATGGTGAGTAGATATTGACACCTGTCACATCAAAGGGTATTGTGGCGAATGATAAACTGTGGATATTGGATTGGCTTCCCAATCTATTTAAATAGAGGGAATATTGTATCAATAATCAAATATCAGCATTTAAAACTTAGCAAGTCAGCAACAGTTTAATTCCAAGAAACATTGTCTCCTAACAGGAGAATGTGGAAATAAAAGGTGAAATAAACTTTCTTTTTTAATCATCCAATCAGATACTAGGAAAACATTTGCTCCGTTCATGGCAAAACACCAGGTAATACATATAATAAAACAGGGTTATTTTACCTATTGTCGCTCATGCGTCAGTAACTAATATCTGATACATACATGACACCTAGATTTGAAAACTGGGATTTTTCGAAGTTCTGTTATAACGAAATTCCCATTCCCCGTGAATTTCGTTATAGCCAACGTTTTTACCTTACTAAATCGGATGACACAATCAAGGAAAACTTATCACCTTAGATTAGATATCTTTATCTACTTTAAGCTTGTGTAATGTTGGACAATATCTCACACTATTAAGTCCATACTCAAACGTTCAACAATCACATTCCTTTGGGAATGAAGTAATCAGGACAGCAGCGACCCCAGTCTATGGTATTAAAGCCTCCCCTCCGATGATTTAATAAGATAGCACATAAACAATCTACACTTGTCGCTGCATTAATATGCTTGTGCATGTGTTCATGTGTATGTATATATTTATTATTATTGTTTATTTGATTCCTGGAAGAGAGTAAACTATATATATATATATATATATATATATATATATATATAGCTAGTTGGCTAGATAGGTAGATAGATAGATAGACAGGCAGACAGATAGACAGAGACAGACAGACAGACAGATAGATAGATAAATAGATAGACAGACAGACAGACAGATAGATATACCAACATACCTACAGACAGACAGATGTCTTTCAGCCTGTCTATATTGATGTTTGTAATATCCATTTCTAAATGTCAATTACTAATTCATGCTCTATGTACAATATATTACTTATATTTATGTTATAAATACATTCTGTGACCCAATCTGTATATGAACAATGAACAACCATGTTTGTGTTAATTGAAGATGTCCAAACATTGTCTATATTTCTTTATGTTAACAAACCCTACATCACATATTATCTAGTTACTAACAACAAGGCTACTATTTAGTCAAACAAATTCTATTTACTGATAAGATATATAAAACGTTTATTATTATTTTCCTTTTATTTATTTTTGTAATATTTGATTAACATTTTTCTTATTATTATAATCCCGGCTAGATGGTAGTTTATGGCTTATTTATATAATTATTAATATAGCACTCAAGTAATTAGAAACGTATTCATATTACCTGATTGGTATTGACTTAAAATGTAATAAATATGGCAGATACTCTATTTGAATACAGATGCTAGTTAAGCTGATGTTAGTGCTGCTGTTGCTACTACAACAATAACAACAACAACTACTACTACTACTACGATTACTATACCAACACCAACTACTACTACCACTACTACGACACTTACTTCTTCTATCACAACTACCACCACCACTACTACTACTACTGTTATTACTACTACTACTACTACTACTACTGCTACTACTATAACTATTACAAAGTACCAGTACACAATATGGTACACGGTTCTTATGGTGTTTATAGCACGAAGAGAAGAACCTTAACATGGAACCTCTAATACCCCAAATAATATGCCTGTAAAACTCATGTAAGTGATTTAAAAGATGATAATTATTTATCTGTGAAAGCAACCTTGTGTGTTCTTAGAAAATATTTAAAATTTTCAAAAGAAGACGCATTTCATTTCTAATATCTGCCGACAACCTATTCCACAAAGTGGGGGCTGCAACACTAAACGCACAATCACCATATGACTTGAGTCGAGAAACTGACACCTGCAATAGTATCTGACTGGATGACCTGAGTTTTCGGGATGACTTTCTACTGGACACCAGTTCATACAGGTATCATTAATAAAGTTATTAATAAAATCTTGAAATGGATACGCTGTCTAACAGGTAGCCAATGTAGCTTTTGAAGAATTGGGGTGATATAATCATATGTTCGAGTATTTGTCACTATGCGAGTTGCACTATTATAACCAAATATGCCATATAACAGGGAGTTACAATAGTCTATACGAGATGTAACCAAGGCATAGACTTCAGTTACAGTGCTTCTTGTATCAAGAATGCTTTTAAACAGTGGATGTTATTAAGATGGTAGTAGGCAGCTCGGCATACTGATGTGACATGTTCATGCATGTTAATACATTGGTCAAAGATAACCCTTATATTTGTTACTGTCCCATAAGGTGTACTTTAAGATTCTGTAGTGCTTGTGTCTTTAGGGATTTAGCACAATGTGGTGATGCCAAATATATAATATTTATTTATTATAATTTAGTCTTAGAAGATTTTGAGTCATCCATAGTCATCCATAGCAAAACAATATAAATTATTCATGGAAGAGGAGAAATTTAACTGATTGTCAGGTTCCAGTGATATATATATATATATATATATATATATATATATATATATATATATATATATATATATTATAGCTGTATAGCAAACAATTTGAGGACTAATACAGCTATATTCACAAATATCATAAATAATGTCAAAATGTGTAAACGATTACCCACATATTAAATAATCCAGTTCAAGTGCTGATTAGTCGACTTTTAATGGCCTGTGGACGCCGCCATTATAAAGCTAGACAGATACCTGACGCTCCTAAATGCTGACGTCACTTCAACGCATCCGGTTGATCTGAAGTATGTAGAGCCCATACAAAAGCATGTAAACAAGTTTGAGCAAATAATTATTCCAGAACATAACGCTGTTAAGATTACGTCATGAATGACATACAACCACATCAGTGTGAGCCAGAAGGAATCTGACAAGAGGAAGATGATTAAAAATGGCTCAGATATTAACGCTCAAGAGAAACCCTATAATCCGCATCAGTACAGAGATCGCTGATGTGACGTCAGAGCATTTCAATTTGCTCCTTCCCGCCTTCGAATCTGGCTTTCAGTGCAGCCATAATGGCGGCCCTCCAGTAATTTGGATTGTTTCTCTATATCTGTGATATCAGATATATTGTGCGATTATTATTGTGGAATTTTTAGTTATTGTTCTAAGCATTACATATTTTAAAAATATTTTCTGATGGTGGACTATCCCTTTAAATATCCCTTCAACTGCCCTTTTTATTACTTTAGATAAAAATGTAAGATTTGAAACAGGTCTGTAATTGTTTAGAATATTACGGCCCCTACTGTAGTTTTGTTATTAATGGGCTTACAAAGGTAGCTTTCATGGATCTTGGAAAAACCCAGAGATAATCATTTATCAACAACATTTGTAACTGGGCTTATCAGAACATCCAGACAATCTTTCACAAGCCATGTAGGCATAGGGTCAACTGCACAGAAAACATTAAATGCCATTTTCAGCAACTGTCTGATATCAATATCTGTAAAAGACTCAACTGAATCCATCATGGATATGCAGAACTCTCCTACCAATGGCTTACCCTGTGATAAGGTGCTGGAATGGAACCCACTATGTATATTTAATATTTTTCACAGCAGAAGTTATTAAAACAATGAGCCATATCTGTATCTGGGTTGATAATATTTGGAAAGACAGTTTGACTTTTATGTAATACTTTATTTACAACTCTGAAAACACTCCATTGATTCCTTTTTATTATAATATTCAGATTTAGCAAAGGCAAGGAAATTCTAACTAGAATTTTACTGACCTTGAACATTTCAAAAAGAACACACAAACTGGTCCTGATCCACAGCCGCTCACAATATTTTTTGTGTCTCTTTGCAGCCTGTATGTTCTTATTATACCATGTAAGCATTGGTCTGCTTGGCATTTCCTTTGTCCTTAAATGTGCATGCTTATCTATAATGGTTCTCAGTGTACTATCATAGAGATCCACTAGATGATCCACATCATCCGATCAGCAAGAAAACCATCCTTGTCAATTGACTTTAAATACATTATTGTTAATAAGGAAACGATCAAACAGCATGGAAGACACAGACACACCTTTAATCAAATCGACATCATCACGAGAGATGACAAGATCTTTGGAAGCTTTCCACTGCGTGCGCGCATCGCTAAACAAGTGGTAATACCACCATAGGGATCGTAAGGCAAGCAACGTATCCTTATTATAACTCATTATGATTATAGAAAGAAATTAGTGAAAATAAAAATTCAAACATACACAAACAAAAACCTGGTTCTTATGGCAAACACTGGAGTTGGCGATAATATACGGTGTCAAATGATCAGTTAAAAAGAAAATACAAGAAATACAATCAACTTATAGTAATATAAATTAAATCTGTACTACAAAATACATCAGTTTAACTGGTGTGACTTATTTAATAGCTGAACTATCTGAGAAATAATCCGGCGCCATTACATCGAGAGCCGGTCATACATTAATATATTAACCTATCGTATTAAGTATTTCTTCACCCTGAAGCTTATTGCAACATTGTCTGTTTGAACAATTTGATATCATATGGTTATGGATAATAGATAGCAAAGTATGGGATTTAGGCTTAACTACGTATCGCAGAATTTAGGATATGTCTCGCAGTGACAGAGTATGTAATCAAAACACTGAAAGACTGTTTTTCGTATATGGTCGATTTGATAACATTTTGTCAGTTGTTATTGGATGTTATTTGATGTTTTATAATTATATTATACCATGTAACCAAAATTGTCATTAAAGGCACCGCCTTTGTAAGGCACTGATATAACACCCCATTGGATGATTGTATATAAACTAAAATATTTAGAGTGGCCTCATAGTGTTTAAAATATTCTTATTACATAACACAATATAAAATTGAGAACTCTAAATGGCTGATATAAACTCAAAATGCGGTTTCCTTAGATTATATCTTGAACATCTCCGAGAAGTTGGTAATTACTGGAACTATTGTAAGTGTATCCAACGACTAAAATCTGAATCACATTTGTTTGAGGGATGTTACTTTAGGAAGTTGGTCCGACGGTTGTATGTCCAAGGCAAAGTTGGTGTTATTATAAGAACAGAGTAATCGATTACGAGCAGGGTTGGCAGGTTTTTTACACAGACGTTATTAACACTGTTAATTAACGGTTATTAACGTCATGTAAAAACAGTTTTTACAGTTTTTTACACTGACTTGTAAAATACTCAATTTAAACAACATGTAGATAACAATTAGGACAATATCTACTACACAACATCTAAGCAATATATACTATAGCATGACTGTAATACATAAACAACAATTGAGTTAACAGGCTAATCCACATTATGATAACCCAATACCCAATCTAGTTGACCCTCACCAACTATTTAACTATATCTGCCATGTAGGTAATTACTACTTGTATATACTGCAGATAATCTACTAGTCTCAGAATAACACTCTATCTAATGTTGACACATACATGTATTTTGATCGTGTTATGATGTGACTTCATTTCCCAGCTGATATATCATAGTATTAAAATATATCTGAATTTTTCCTGAGTACATAAAGACAGCCTGAATTTAATTTGAAACAGTGTTACACTTTCTCATCATCACATTGATACATACCAGCAAGTTAGCTCAATTTATAGAAAAGTTTGAAATAATACTGTGATTATTATTTGATATCCAGCCTTAAGTCATGAATAAAGGTGGAAGGCCACATAATTCCATATGGGAACATTATTTATACGTTTGCAGTAACAGAACTACTGAATGAACAGATGATAGGCGATAAAAATGGATGTCCCAATACCACACTAATTATAGATTGTCTAACATTTATAATGAGCCTGTAATTGCCTCATGTCTCCTAGTAGATGAGAAAACCTATCTCATAGTTATAATGAATGATGTTTTTACATTTGTTACGTTTTTAAACTTTTCTACAGTATTTTACCGTTATTAACAGTATTTTACAATGTAATGTAAGAATCTCTTTTACAGTATAAATCCAACCATGATTACGAATAACGATTATATTACATCTAGAAAAGACGCTTACGATTGCAAAAAAAATAAACTCTCAGGCCCACAGTCAGCTAAAGACAGATAATAATATGTGATATCTGTACAGCTAGAAGCTGCTCTAAGAAGCTTTACAATATTATATACAATATTATTATCCCTGACTCAGACCTGTTTCCATCCAGTTCATATCTCAACTCCCAAGGGAGTATACAACGCATGCTGCCATTAAGGGAACAAAGCGTTACTCAAACACATAGCCATCTCGTCCTGTCAGGTACTCATTTTTTATGGATGAGTGAACCAGTCGCCACATGACAACATTGCAGTTCACGGAGCCTCGAAGCCGCGACCGTTCTGCTACGAGTCGTACGCTTTAACCAACTGCGCTATCACGGCTCGACGGATGCCATTAATATATAATGGTTCTCTTAATGCCTAGGTTGAGCATGATGTTATATATATATATATATATATATATATATATATATATATATATATATATATATATATATAGTATATTCTTTACAATGTCATATCAACTACAGTAGTTTGATAATAACTCCAGATAAACAACACAAAATATAAAACAAAATCCACAAACCATCAATACATCCATTTCTGGATCACAGACATCTTGGTTATTCCTTTATAATATTATAACCAGGTCTTAGTTGTTCTATTATGACACACAATATAGCCCTAATGAAGGGAAACTACTTTATTATGATCTCAATAAATCATGCCAGCTGTTTCGGTTACGAAACCACAGCCTGGTTAATTCAACGGTGAGTTCTACTGTAAATAGATACCATAAAAATGTCTTGAGGGGAAACGGGTTAACACGATATGGAGAACAAATATAAAGAAATACGAAGAAAGATTTCTACCAATTTGATACTCAATCATCGTGAACAAGTGTAACAAAAACAGGTAAATATTTACTTTTCGATGTGGAAGTGACTCAAATTGTGACTGAGAGTGACCTTTAAGTATCAGCTTTCTGGTCACCTACCGAATACCTTTTTGTTAAAGACTTAGCATACTAATTAGTTGTTGAAATTATAAATGGAATTAATATAATATTCTCAGAACAGAATAACATTAGAATCCAAATAAATTGGATATTAGATACTGTTTTTGATATATATATATATATATATATATATATATATATATATAATATATATATATATATATATATTTGTATATTAAGCTAACAACAGATCACGACCACTTCACTAGTGTGTAGTTGTGAAATACCTAAGTAGTAAGTAGCTAGAATAATATGGAAGTAACCCGATAATGTACCGTGTATAATGATGATATATTTAAGATTACTTAATATCTGTATAATAATAGACTGATGTAACTGATGTTCTTTTATTGTTAATGGGACACTTTAATTTAAATATCACCTTTCTACTGATAACAATAGTGTCAAAGTTTCTAACTTAAATCCCCTAATGGTTATATGTAAAACGAAAAGAAAATTAAATAATTTAGAACTTTAATAATAACAATAAAAATATGTTTTCTTTTGAAAGCAATAAACTTTCTATCTGTCAACTTTGTTTAATTTAGTGTTCAACCTCACAAATATTTTATATTTTCTTGGTAAAGAAATAATGACACACCTGTGAGTATAAGCGATTATGTGTTTATTTAGTCATGTTTGTTATTGTTATAATTGTTGTAGTTATCAAATTATCTGAACTTCCTTCTAATTGTCATTATAGTACTTTTCATCCTACGTCAACGTAAAACTGGTGACTCAAGGGTCAGCTAGTATTATTTATGTTGATTAAGCAATTTCATCCATTCTACATTTCGCCACTCAAATAAGGAAGTAACTATAACATGTCATATACTATGGTGACTGTCCTCTACTGACTGATATTAAAACATTGTCTATCACGTCTAAACTAATTAATTCTGATAACAAATTGATAGCTTCTGATTTTTACAGAGCTGTCAATCATATAGGAGTCTCCCCCTGTTACCGTGTTAAAATGCAGTAACTTAATTAATTGTGATTTAACCAACTTTATCCAAAGATTTCGGTTTCTAATAGCCATTTCTATTGTTCTATTCTTCGCATGTTTTATATTAATGCTAATGTACATTTTACTATTCATCCCAATGATATTGGATATAAAATAGAGAATTACAATAGAGAATTAGATTTCTACACGAAATGGCATTGGATATATATATATATATATATTATTTATTTGTTAACACACAACATTAACTACCAACAGCTTAATGATATATCTGTGTTGTAAATATATTCCATATTTAAGACCTTTGTTCAAGATATTATAGCTGGCTCTCATATAAAGTACATTGTAAATGATAAAAAGTGAATAGAAATCGTTTTTTCCTACTTCATGGGATAACAAATTGATAGCTTCTGATTTTTACAACAGAACTATAATAAATAAAGCAGTTAGAAAATTTAGATCAGGTCACGGATTAAAAATCATTCCAGGATTACATTATACAATTTGTTATTAATTTATAGGATTAAATTACCTTCCTATTCATGTGAATACTAGAATAAGTTGGAATATCATTATATTCGGCTTGGTATCAATATAAAGGATAAACACTGGTCAGTCACAATTTAATGTTCCTTTTTCGATCACCACGAAGAATGACTAATGTCATACTCAAATAAACTACAAATAAAGCAATGTTCAATCGTGTTCTATCGAACACTTAACGCCACATCTAGTTTACTGACATTATATATAATTTGTCATAGTTGGTTACACATTCAAGGATATGATAACACGGGAGGACAGATCTCTTGACCTACTTTAATATTATGGGATGTTTTATAATATTTCACAATATCGAGATCGTCCTCACGAGTCATTTGGGAAAGCACTGATTCCGATCCATAGCAGTAATCTATCTCAAGTTGATCCAGTCCTTCAGCACATAACATAAAATCATATTTATTTATTTATTTATTTATTTATTTATTTATTTATTCGAATCATGGAACCAATAAGGAACGTTTAATGTAGCTTGAAAATATATTTGTTTACATTATTATAGGTATATTATTATGCTGTCTAATTTATCTATTGTTGTCTGTCCATCTTCTATCTGTAAGTCTGTGTCTGGTTGGCTATATGTCTGTCCATCCGTCCGACCACTTGTCTGTCTGTCTGTTTGTTTGTCTGTCTGTATGTGTGTCTGTCTGTATATATGTATGTGTGTATATATGTATGTATGTATATATGCATGTATTTATGTTTCTTTGTATGTGTGTATGTCTGCCTGTCTGTCTGTGTGTCTGTCTGTATATATGTACGTATGTATGTATGTATATATGCATGTATTTATGTTTCTTTGTATGTGTGTATGTCTGCCTGTCTGTCTGTCTGTTTGTTTGTCTGTCTTGTATGTGTGTCTGTCTGTATATATGTATGTGTGTATATATGTATGTATGTATGTATATATGTATGTATGTATGTATTATGTATGTATGTATATATGCATGTATTTATGTTTCTTTGTATGTGTGTATGTCTGCCTGTCTGTCTGTAAAATAATGGGAATTCGAAATATTTGGATTTGTAAAAATGTCTCATGATAAAATGTGAGCCAATATCTAAAACGTCTATACTACACAATATAACACTCAACCATATATCACCATTATATTAACTATTCAGGGACCTAATTAACAAAACGTGTTGATCGAGTACAACCACACAACCACACAACCACACAACCACACAACCACACAACCACACAAATCTCAAATTACAATTTTTACCTAACAACAGCGAGGCTATTATTTAACATGAAATTACTAATTAACCATGTGCTCCTGTTTATTGTTTGTGATAATTGATTAACAGTTTTATTCGTCTTATAATTCCGACTAGTTGGTAGTTTATGGCTTATTTATGAATGTAGCAATCAAGTAATTAGGAACGTGTTCTGTCTAACTGATTGGTGGTGACATAAAATGTAATTAATATGGCAGAATAATTAGAAAAAGGCTATTGAAATGTGGCTGCTACTGAAGCTCTTGCTGCTGCTGGTACTACTACTACTATTACTACTATTATTACTACTACTACTATCATTACCACTTTACAGAAACAATCTGTTTCAGCTAAAGTTATTTCATACAGGAGATATAAGTCGATTGACTAAGATGCTTTTCTTGTTGATTTGCGGGACTCATCTCAAGTATTGGATGCCAGAAGATATTGATCATCTGGGGCATCTCTATGATAGTACATAGAGGGATATTGTAGATGTGCATGCACCTTTAAGGACCAATGAAATGCCAAGAAGATCAAGGCTTCCATGGTACAATAAGGGCATTCAAGCTGCAAAGAGACACAGAAGGTATTGTGACCGGATGTGGATCAAGACCGGTTTGTGTGTGCATTATGAAATGTTCAACATCAGTTACAAATAACCTTGCCTCTGTCAAATCAGAATATTACAATTTAAAAAAAAAACACCCAAGGCAAATCAAAGGACTGTTTTCAGTGCTGTGAACAAAGTGCTATATCAAAGTCAGACTGTCCTTCCAAATATTATCAACTCAAATAAAGATATGGCCGATTGTTTTAATAACTTATTCTGTCAAACGATATTAAATATACATGATGGGTTCCCTTCCAGCATGGATACATTTGAGCCATTTACAGAGACGAACATCAGGCAGTTTCTGAAAAGGCCACCTAATGTTTTCTCTCCAGTTGAACCATATGCTTACATGGCTTGTCACAAAGAGTATAGATGTTCTGATAAGCCCAATTACAAAGTTAGTTAATAAATTATTATCTCTGAGTGTTTTCCAAGATCCATGAAAGCTGACCTTGTGAAACCATTATTAAATCACCTCAGTTTGAACTGTTATTTTCTAAATAATTACAGACCTGTTTCAAATCTTACATTTTTATCTAGTGTCATAGAAAATGTATTTGCTTGCCATCTAAACAAATATTTAATCAATAATAACTTTAATGAATCACTAAAATCTGCATATAATCGTAGTTACAGCACTGAAACAGCCTTGGTTAAGGTGAAAAATTATATTATGATGTTGATTAATCAATCTAAGCCAGTATTATTTGTTCTTCTTGACCTGATATGGTTGACCATAATGTATTTTGTTCTAGGTTAAAAGACAGGTAAGATACTTGAATGGTTTCGATCCTATCTGGAACAACGCTCCCAGAGAATGTATGTTCATGGTATTTTACCTGATGTTCAGTTTTTGTTATCAGGAGTATCACGGTGTTCAACTCTTGGTCCTCTGATTTTCACAATGTATACCCGTCCTATTGGGATAATTGCGCAGTGATATGGCGTTACATATCACTTGTATGCTGATCCCACATAGGCGTAAATATTAATGGATATTAAATTTCTCCTATTCCTTGAAGATTTTAGAACATTATATTGCTGATATTCTAACTGATAATAAAACAAATATTATATCTTTGGCATCACTACATTGTGTTAAATCCCTAAAGACAACAGCTTTACAGATGAGTGAATGGTCAGTACAAAATCTGGGAGTTATGTTTGGTATCACATAAGGATAGCGAGCTGCCTACTACCATCTTAAGAACATCCACTGTCTAAAAAGCATTCTTGACACAAGAAGCACTTGTAACTCTAGTCCATTCTTTTGTTACATCTTGTATAGACTATTGTAACTACCTGTTATAAGGCTTATCTGATTATAACATCAATCGCCTTCAGCGAATTCAGAATAGTGCAACTCGCATAGAGTCAGATACACGAAAATATGATCATATCACCCCAATTCTTCAAAATCTACATTGGCTAACTGTTAAACAGCATACCCATTTCAAGATTTTATTAATAACTTATAAATCTACCAATGACATGTCACCCGAAACGCTTTGTGAACTGGTGTCCATTAGGAAGTCATCCCTAAAACTCAGGTCATCCAGTCAGATACTACCTGTGACTCACCTCAAGGCATGTGGCGATTGTGTGATTGTGCGTTTAGTGTTGCAGCCCCCACTTTGTGGAACTAGTTGCCGGCATATGCATCGCCTCTTTAAAATTTTGAATCCATTCTAAATACACACCCATTGAAAGTTGTTCTCACAGATAAATAAAACTCTTTCGTTTAAATTTCTCATTGGTGTTGGACATATTACTTTGGGTATCATTGTCCAGCGCCTTTGAATGGCTCCAACTAGTAAGGGGCTTTATTAAATATTCATTATTATTATTATTATTTTTCCACTACTAATATTACTCATACTATTTCTACTACTACTACTACTACTAATGTTAATCCTAATAGTATTACTACTACTGCTGCTGTTTTTGCTACTTCAGATATGTCTTCTAATATTACGACTGTTACTACATCGTTAATATTACCTCTAGTACTATTACTAATTTTAGTAATATAAATAGTACTACTAGCACTACTATTGATACTAATACTACTAATACTACTACGATGACGACGAATTCTACAACTACTAATACTAATACTACTACAACTAGTGTTATTGCAGTACATCAACATACAATTAATTACAGTATTTTATTGTGTATATAGCGTGTTACCACAAACAAACCACAAACACAGAGTTTATATATATATATATATATATATATATATATATATATATATATATATATATATATATTGGGTTTCAATTTATTTGTAAAACCCATTACGTGTTTTTTATATATCACTAACTGTGATATCTTCTACAGAACAGTAATTATTTTCCGTGATAATTGTTTAGTTTTTTCTTCTATAAAAATAATAACACAGTAATTCAGCTGCCTTTTGCCGTAAAGTATTATCATTGTTGGGTTTTAGTTATAAGATAAACAACATTATCAATAAGGATATGTTACATTTGGTTTTACTTTATACAACGTCATAAGTTATATTACTATGGTAATATATATATATAGGTTTGGACAAATATTAGTTTAGGTTAACAATATATCATCTTGGTACAGTGTGTTTATTTATCGATATTTCATTAAACAGCTCAAAACGAACAAATTTAATAAACTATCGTATTATGTGCTACATTCCCCTAAGACTTAAAATCACACTCTCTAATTTAAATATTTTGATATCCTAAAGCCGTTGATAATAGATGGCAAATTATAGGTTTTAGGTGTAATACCAAATCTCAGAATTCATCGTGTGTCTAGCTGTGACGTAATACATTGTTAAAACATCAACAGGACGTTATATATCAGATATCCTAACCTGTTATATATTTTACCAGTTAATAATGGATGTAAATGGATGCTTTAATATAACATTATACAATACAATGCGTCACTTGTGTATTACACTAATATAAAACCAGACTGGGGGTTGGGGTTATTTGATGCTGAGAGATATCAAAAGGCAATGAGACGAAGTAAAACATAAAGAACCCTTCATATATGCTCACGCCGAGATTTAAGCTCAGATGGTTAAGATATTTGGCCAACCGCGCTACGAGTTACAGCATGGCGGCACGCGAGCATGGTCTTCTATAAAACGGAAACTTTAAAGTGGCCTTCTAATGTTTAAAGTGCTCTTATAATATAAAATTGAGGACACTGAGCGACTTTGTAAGTATAGTATAATCTAATCCTAATACAAACACGCTTTATTTAGATAGTATCACGAATTCTTCCAAGAAGAACGTGATTCATCCAAATAGTAGTATCCATATAAATAGTTGTTGCATTATATCACACAATATAGCCAGGAGATTGTATAATAATAGGCGTATCTCTTGCTATTTAATTAATGTTTCAATACATTATGTTAACCGTTTCAATTACTAAGCCACAACACATATTTCACGAGAATGAAGTGTTTCCTGCTTGAAAGGAACTTCTCTAGAACCTTTTTGGTGAATTAAATAGATTCTATAGAACTATCTTGAGAATAAATGGATTAACACGATACGTTGAACAAATATAACGTCATAGGAATATGAAGAATGGTTTCTATCATTTCCATACTCAATCATCATGAAATGGGGTTATGGTTGATAAGAATAGGCGATATTAAAAGCATATACTCAGCTTACCACGACTTTCTGTTTTCCGGAAATCCCGAACGCGACAACAATACAAATGGGTTATTAAGATTACAACTGAAAGTAGCATTATCATATCAGCATCTGATTTCAGTAGAATCCAGATAATTGAATATTAGATACTGTTTTTCGTTAAATATTTATAAACAAAACAACTTGAGATCCGCCTGATGTAAACAACTCTTACCTCATGTTGACGACAACTCACAATGAATTAACCAATATTTAGTGGTTTATATATTTTTTAAACTATTAAATATACCGTGCATGATGGTGATATATTTAAGATCATTTAATGTGTGTATAGTAATGTATCATAACAATGTGTGGTTGATGTTCTCGGAAGGAATAATTACACGCTTATAAGTATATGTTCTCCGAGGAAATATGGGAATATACATGGTTATTGAGAACATAATATCCTAGTAGAAGTACCATATTGGAAAGGTACATTCGAACAATCATTACCAAATTCAGCCCCCATAAAACGATTATTTGTTTATTTAGTAGTTTTAGTTATTGTAGTAATTGTTTTTATAGTACTAACGATAACATATTTCTCACATTTAGTAGTATACAACTTTTCAGTAATATATTCCACACTTATTAGAGGTTTTAAGCAATATTTCTACTAGTAGGTTGACAAATCGCACTGAAAACATTTTTTAGATAAATAATGTCAACTTTATATTCCCTGTGATATCGGATATTTATAACTGTTTCCTTTACTCTAAACAATCTTGATATTATACAATCTCATTAGGATTTGTAGGACTACGGTGGATGCTGTAATATTTTATTATTTATTTGAGACGACAGAATCATAAAGATATAATGTTTATTATTCCTATTTCCATCGGCAGTTGCTCAGCTGGAAAGTAGCTCAATGGTAACTCTTAACTTCGCATTCATTACATCGAATTATTCGAAAACGATTATCCTAAACGTTCCCCAGTTATATGTTGAAGTGATGTAACAGCTGATTTAGGTATTATATCAATCACCTTATTGATGTTAGACATCTGTATATTGACATCTATATCTCACTACACCAAGGTGGAGGTCAAAAAGACTTTGGTGTGTTTAAGTCTTTAAAATTGAGTTTGTTCTACGATATCTTCTTGGATCGCAGCCATATATTCCTATAATATCAATACTCTATTTTCCACGCATCTAGCAAAATATTTCATGTAGTGCATATTAATATTGCCAGAAACAAATTGTGTTTCTATTGGCATAACAGCGTGCGCTGTATTCTAGACAAAGTATTTTAATATCCGAAATAATAATCAAACATCTTGGAGATTAAAAGGTTTCAAATAAAGACATGCTGGATGTTTATCTGAGTAACATAATCAAATATCTCAAGATGACCGTTTTGTTTAAGGCGACCACTTACCCTTCAATGCTACATCAAGTGTGATAATGAGACTTTCTCCACAAAGTAATTTAAAAAATGGTTTAATGCGTCACCGTTATAGGAATATTCCTTACCTTATCAGTTAATGGGAATCTTCATTAACTCTGAAAGCTCAAAAACTCATCACTAGGATCTCGTAAATTTCTAAAAATAATCAAATCGGGATAGTCAATATCCGTAACTATCATGTTAATGATCCACATAGATTTATATATATTTTAGCTGCCCATCTTCTTCCTCAATAATTAGATACAGTTTGCTGAAAGAGGTCAAATATTTGAAGTATCTTTTTTTATATTAAATATAAACTAATAATGGCATAAATCTGTATTTCCATATATTATAATATGCATAATTTAAGCATATTGTAATCTGCACTCAAACTCGGCAATCTATCTTTCTTTTCTTCAATATTAGACAATGGGTCATATCTACTTACCTTAATGCACGCATGAAAAAAGCTTTCTTTATCTCACACTAGACTACAATATTATCCAATGATCACATTGTTATCAGCTAAGAAATTAGTTCAGGGAAAAACCTTTTATGTAACACTAAACTTTAACATTAAGAGATATACTTAAAGAAATGACAATACTCTCTCCCAGGTAACTAGGTCTAGAACTTGGTGTCAAAAAGAAGTAATATTCCATCATCTTTGGGAATCGTCCAAAGTACACTTCTGCTATCTATTGACGATTGTATAACAATTACTACTAATATAGCGTTATACCTTCTTAGAAAGATTAACGATTTATCATCATATTAGTAAGGGAATTATACAGTTTTGGGTTCAGAACAAAAGTAAATGTGATGACACGTGACTAGCAGCCTGGTGGTGTTTTAATAATTATTAGGTATAAAGAGTTCTTCAAAGACAGAAAACCACACGCACACGCACACACATACACAACACACACACTGATGTATGTATATATATATATATATATATATATATATATATATATATATATATATATAACTCACATATTAAATATTATACAGTTTTATTTCCAAACGCTCTAGGACACTTAATGGCCTAAATTGTGCCGATGTGTCGTTAAACAACATTCATCCATCCATCCACATATTCCAATATAATTCACGTTGTAGTCCATGTTCCAGAAGAACCCCTTCCATGAGTGTCTTGTTTTCGTTGATAAGAAATATTGATTTTTGACGAACGACGAGATTTGTAATCGATTGCTTTAAAGGAAGTAACTACAACATATCATATACTATGGTGACTGTCCTCTACTAACAGAAATTAAAACATCATCCATAAGTTCCAAAATGGTTATTGATCTGTCGACCATGTGGTTATCTCCCCCTTTTACTAGGTTGAGATGTAGTACGTTAACAGATAGTAATGTCACAATAAAGCCTTCAGGTATGATGATAATTAATAATAATAATAATAATAATAATAATAATAATAATAATAATAATAATAATGTTAATAATAATTTAAAATTTTCAAGAGACAACGCATTTCTAATATCTGCGACAACCTATTCCACAAAGTGGCGGCTGCAACACTAAACGCACAATCACCATATGACTTGAGCCGAGACACTGGCACCTGCAATATAATCTGACTGGATGACCTGAGTTTTCGGGATGACTTTCTAATGGACACCAGTTCACACAGGTATTCTGTATGTTGTGTATATATATATATATATATATATATATATATATATATATATATATATATATATATATATAGTTGTATATGTACGTACATTATTATGACTTCTTGACACAATCCATTAACCTTATTACCCATTAAAAGAGACCGAAATGGACGATAAAAAGAGACCATTTGTACTTAGACATAATTAGAATATCATCTGTATACATTTTACTGTAGCCATAATTCTGTCATAGCGGCCTCAATCTTGAATTAATGAAGGTGTACCTGTCATAATGTTCGCAAGTCTCATAATAATAAAATACTAAAAAAATTATGGGACGGGTATATAGAGATGGTAGTGGGTGAGTGGTGAGTGGTGAGTGGGGGGAGGTGGGGTGAGGGTGAGTGAGTGAGTGAGTGAGTGAGTGAGTGAGTGAGTGAGTGAGTGAGTGAGTGAGTGAGTGAGTGAGTGCCTCATTTAGTGAGACAATATTTGAGTGATTCCATTTTTAAAACTTTTACGATTGTCAGTCATGTTGCATAAATATTGATAATGCTAAAATATGAACCCAGATCCAGTGTGTTACCTTTTTATTTGGGGGGGGGTTCTTTGAAAAAGGCATATAGGATAGTCGACCTATCAGAGAGTATATTACTAAATTACAAACATGAATGTTAAGTTTGTTTTGTTGTTTGGGGAGAATCCCCAGGCTGTCGTTTATTCGGCACAGCCTCTATGTTTGAGTGATTGAGAAACAACTTCCCCCACTACTCACAGGGAAGCAGTATGGAAAGATGGAGCCGAAATATCATGAGGGTGGTCACTGCCAGAGTTTTCTACCTCCTCAGGGGTCTTTTAACGTCCCCCTTTATTTGTAATAATTCAGTAGAGACGGCAGCGCCATTTAACGTGGGTAACCACCCACGATGTTGTGAGCCGAGAAATTAATATCTGGAAAAAGTTTCGACCTCTTGCTGGATTCGAACCTGTGACTGTTGGCACCAGGTGCCGGGTGCTTAGCCGCTAGACTACCGGAGCTCCGTCTGAATGTTTAGTAATAATTTGTTCACATAATACTAGAAATTTACGTGTTAAAATGGTGTTTCAGTCAGTTTTTAATCCATCGACTGTATCGATTGACCATTAAAAACAGCCCTAGCTGTCACAAGATCATAAATTAGTAGATAATTGCAGGAAAAACACGGTTTTATGATCAATACTAGTTTATGATGTTTACTTATTTTGGTGATTTGTTTGTGGTTGTTGTTGGTTGTTATTTAATCAGAAGTATCGGGGAGAGAGAGAGAGGGGGGTTTATAAACTCGTTCACATAAACAAGGATTAAATGGGAAATATACTAAAGAGCTTAATTAATTAATTTTAATTGGTTTAATTGAGTTTGGTGTAAAAGTCCTACGGTCATATATATAAAAAAATGGTTGTGCTCAACAAGCTACAGTCATAGGTCTGTACCCATAATTTCAACAACAGCAACAACAACCACAACACAAACGTTTATAACAAACAGATGGATATAAATAAAACTGCACTTAAATTTACGCCAGTTTTCTTATAAAGGATGCGACATATAATTAAATTATATTCATCAAGACTAGACAATTTATTAGAAGGATCAAGAACTACAGAATTACTTCTACTACCGTAGATCAAAATATGTGTTTTTTCCATTTATATAAATTATCCATATATTATATTTTACAACGGTTTATAAACTTGTTATTAACAAGTTGTTATGTCTATGTTTGATTTACCTCATTGCTGGTCTTAATTGAGACCTTTAGACGGGAGGCTACTGGCCGATAAGTCCAAATGATCAAACTGTGGTCTTTTATTGAAGAATGAACAATTCAACAGACCGAGGCAAAATTGTGATTTGAGATGCCGTAGAATAGCGAACTTAAACACACCTACAACATGTTGATGGAATGTTAAAATATAAACGAAGAATGATGGGGAACCATTCTTATAAATAAAATAAATAAACAATGTATTTGTTAACGTTACAGTGCCAACTGCAACAGACTAGTTTATTTATGATTCATGCAAACAGTATTGATCGTTAAAGTTTTAAAGTGAATATATATATATATATATATATATATATATATATATATATATATATATATATATATACATATATAATATGTTACTTTTATACATGTATCACTCGCCCATAACTACCGGTGCCGATTACAGTAATACCTTAGCTATCGGTAAAACATGCGAGTAGACAATTGGGAGAAACTGACTTATTGACCGACCAATTGACTAACTGACTGACTCATTCACGAGTTCATTCAGTCTCATCCAATCAGTCTACCTTCATCTGAATTAACGTTAATTAGTTAATCGATCAAGTTAACGATATTATAATGCGACTGTGATAACTCCTTGATTTACGTAGAAATATGATATTTGTTAATTACTCAAGGTACATAAGAGGTACTCAAAGTGTCAACAGATGTTCTTAGTGAAACTGTGAACGTGAAGCAGATGTTGTGGACATTAACTGAAAATAAATTAATCTACCGATTTTTTAATTATAATTAGATCAATCTTATATATACCTACTACCCATTATTTAACTTCGTCGTCTGTATAAACTTCAACATAGAGTTAATTAAATACTCGAACCTTTACTCTATCCGAACTTCACCGAGTTAGTTTCACTGGTTCTAGTTAGTTTATGTTTGAATTAGACACATACAGTTAATTTATTATCTTTCTGTAAGCGCCTGCTTCATCACTGATTTACTGACTAACTGACTGACCCACCGACCGACCGACCGACCGAACGACTGACTGACTGACTGACTGTTTCATGTAGCCCCACTTATTCCTATGCTAGTATTTTACTGTGTGTGTGTGAACGTGGACGTATGTGTACGAATACGCCCACAACCAAACAGTTTTTAAATTTATGTTTTTATGATTAGCAACCAAACTTAAAGGGAATCAAGTGTCTTATGATAAAACGTGATAACATATATATATATATATATATATATATATATATATATATATATATATATATATAATATATTTTATAATACCATTCCACCAATTAGTTACATTGGTGCTCATTTTGTATACATAATAAATGACATCACCTGCACGTGTCGGCGAGAATATTTTAACAACACTTCAAACACCATCTCCAACTCACTCCGACTCACCCCATCTCCGTGTAAACATTTGCACCAACAACGTCCGTGTGGCCCGAGTCATGTAAACATTTACATCAGCAATCGGTCGGCTATCAATCGTACCTCAAGTACGTCCTGTCTCTCCTGCTATCTGTAGACCCTTTCCTGTCGACCGTGACCCGTGTTATCTGGGACAAGCAAACATCGACCGAAATAAACCGGCCTCAACAAGCTAATAATATAAGTGTTAAAGCGAGTTATTATTTCTATTAGCGCAATAAACACTTCGGCAATAAGAAAATCCGTCACTTACATAACACGCTGTCACTCCGCCCCATTTTCAAACAACTTTCCATGGCATTTCACCTCGTAACTACATCCTAGCTACGTTTATAACCCGATATCTCACCGTTTGTCGTTGCTAGAATATGCTGACTGTTGTTGGCAGAATATGGTTGTTGTTGTTGCTTTTAGAATGTGATTGTCGTTGTTAGTAGAATATGATTCTTGTTGATGCTAGGCTACGGCTCCTGTTGTGGTCGTTATGTAATATATATCGTTGTTTTATTAGAATTTGCCTCTTATTGTTGTTAAAAAATACACTTCTGTTTAGTAGAATATGCCTCTTCTGTCATTAGAATATGTCCACTATTTTTAATATAATAAACATCTAGTTCCTGATAGAACATGTTTTAGTTTGTTGTTAGAATATTTATCTTATTCCTGTTAGAATATCCCTCTTGTTTTGTTAGAATACATCTCTTGGTGTTTGTAGAATACGCTTTTATGTTGCCATATACGTTTTGGTGATTACAAAATATACCTAAATGCGAGAATTAAATGCTACCTGTGTGTGCGGCGGTATCAGGTGTGGATGCGCATAATTAGCATTTCATTAAAACCGTTGGTTTATAGTACTAAAAGATACTTCGAGCCGAATCAGTTCATCAGCATTCCAGACCACTGACTAGGTACAAGTCAGGTAGAAATCAGGTAGACAAGGCAGGTAGACAGTTTGTTTTTATCTGAATGATGTACGTTTGGCTTTAGTTATATTGAATATATAATATACTAACAGTACTTTTACAAATAAATATCATGTTATAATTATATAATGTTATAATTATTGTTAATATTATAAATATACTGTAGTAATCTGTGATTATCGAATTGCTAGTCTATTTCAAGTATTTGATCTAATGAATTATGTAAAAGATCATATATACGTCATATCTTTGTTTGCAATACTATTATTATTTTCAATATTATTATTTGTACACACTGAGTACTATTTTTATTTGCTCTGAATGCATTTTTCGATCCACCGATTTTTAATGAAAGGTGAAACATCCCACAGACGTCAATAACATATAACCCGACGACCTGAAAGTATCCAGTTGAAACTCCCGTTAAGGCTCTGGTGGAAAAATCCAAATTGTAACTTATCCATAGCACTACCCACGATTTTGTTTCGTATAACGGGTGATTGGAATGAATAATGAAATACTGTCACCAAAATTAGCACCAAATAAAAATTATACCCTCATCAAAAGTGACGTCAGACAAACAAAATAAAACATTAACTTACGCAGCACGAACATACACGGAAAGTATATCAGGAAACTTAGCATTATCTGATATTAGCTAGTTCAGCTCACTAGAATATATATATATATATATATATATATATATATATATATATATATATTAATGTAAACGGCAAAATGGGTGTTTCGCCGGAGATTGGTTCGTTTTCGAGATGGTGACAGTTAGGTTAGAAATATTTAGTGGTTGAAAAAGTATTTTGCTCATTGATGAAAGATCCCACAAAAAAGGAAACAATACGATTTGATTTCACAACTAAGATATAGTTTATTATAATTAAAATAATAATAATAATAATAACAATAATAAAAAGGACTGTATACCACACACACACACACACACCGAATCAGTTCACACACACACACACACACACACACACACACACACACACACACACACACATATATATATATATATATATATATATATATATATATATGATTGTGGACCGAGATGGTCTACATAACAGCCTGAATGCAAGTCTACGTCAATAAACTCCATTAAGTTGCGAAATCCGATAAATAGAAATATAACCTGCTCTAAAGCCGAAATCGAGAAAAAATAACGCTCTGTTGGTCTGAAAAATACCTCGTCTGGTGGATACGGATTTTATAATTGTTAATGTGACTCGTCTAGACAGACATAAAGACAAACAGACAGACCTCCCACGTGTGTGTGTGTGTGTGTTGATGTGTGTTTGTATGTGTGTGTGATAAATGAGAGAGAGAGGTAAAAGATTGTTCTCATTATTCAAACAAAATCAACAGTCATTGACATAATAAAGTGTGTGTGTGTGGGTGTGTGTTTGTGTGTGTGTGTGTGCGTGTGTGTTTGATGAAGGATTCACCCGAAGGTTATATGGGACACAACACATATCTAAATAATTAAAAAAACTATTGTTAATTTGGTCTTCTAATGATTCGTCCATGTGATAAAAAAAAGAGTTCTTTATCATCCACTCCCTCAACCCACGCTCCCCATTATAAGTCGGCCATCACTTATCTTTAGAGTAAATATACTTAGCTAATATTCGCCAAAAGTCGTCTGGTGAACAGACCTTGTAAACCGACAATTGAAATCTGACAGTATCTCGTTACATTAACAAACTTTATGTATGTCGTAGCTCTTGTTGAGCACCAGTTCAAAGTGCGCGCGCCATAAAAAAACGCATACCTGGCTAGTCAGGACTCTTTTTTGTGGATTATTTGTGACTTGTTCTACAATTTTTCTTCTTCAATTCATTTCGTCTCCGCTTGATTGTTTCGTATTTCAAAGGTGGGCGCACCGATAGCTGCATGCCCTCATTTTACGACTCCGACGTACGCCTTGGCACGGTGTCCAGCCAGCCCAGAATTGACAGGGTGACAAATAACGATATGTTGTCGGCGCCTCCAACCAATCACTAGATGTCGTTGTTGATGATAATGGTGCGCGAGCAACATGGCTGATAGTTTTCTGCGAAACTGGCTGACGGCGTGAATGACAAGGAGTGTTTGGGCATATTTTTTTTCTATTCTCTTACTTGTGACTAAAATGTTGTAGTTTATGTAGATGAAGCGGTGGCCATTAGTATCGCCGCTAGGCCACCAGGAAGGTGTTACCACCTCACCATCACGTGATGTAATGGCGAATTGGGGAACTGGCTTGGTCCACTCATGATTTAGCGAGAGTTGGCCGAGAATCGGGCTACGATAATAATAATCGAACTTCACCCGTTAAACGGAAACCCAAGTTTCTCTTCGATGCGCTCTCATCAACCAACGAGTTCGGCCTTCACCGAATCGACCCACGATAGTAACGTGTCGCTGCCGATACCTTGGCCCGTTTCCCGTCGCGGATAAAAATGGGCTGTCATCCGTCAAAGGTAAATAGAACAGAAATCCGGATCATCGCTCCCCCTGGCAAACCGGAAATGGCGAAGAGGCAGCTACCCGTGAAAAGCTCACCGATACACGTGCCCAGTGATGAAGGTCTTCTGCCGAACGCCACAGATATCACCGATATTACGGATGCCGCGCTAAACGACGTCGAAGATCACGTGACTGGACCGCTGGCGACTCGGTTTAACCAAAAGACTTCCGCTTTGTCGTGGAGTCGGCACGTGGAAATGCCGGAAATAACAGCAGTAAAGAATGGTTCGAAATTAATCACCGAAAATATTGGACTATCAACTCGTACGTATTTCACTGATCTGTTAACGTCAAAAGGAGAATGTGATAAGATCGATCAGACACCAAAACCCGAATCACCAACCGACGAATTCAAAACTGACTCATATCAGGAAGAATCGCGCAACTTATGGATCTCTGAAACGAATAAGTTCCTCATATCATCTGACACGTGGCTTCCCAACAGAAATTCGGACTCTGGTGCCGTATCTAGACTCAATTTGGGCGCGGAATGTTCGCTGAATGATCCGTGTTTGGATGGCGCCGATCCGGAAGAGTCACCATTGTCGAAGGATAGTCAGTATTATAGTCAGGATGTAGGCTCCTGGTCCCCTCAATCCGGTAGTTTATCAAGCTTCTTGGCGTGGAGCGAGCTGTCAATCCTGGAGGACACCAGCGGCTCGATGAACTCGCTTAGTATCGACGACCCGACACCGGGTGGATCCAAAAAATCGCATCAGCGCGTGACTCGAGGTTCCCGACCCCATGCAGCCATCCGGAGGCATAACGTTAATATAATGGAAGCTCCGCTGTCTCAGACAGCGCGCTTCTGAGTGAATGGGTTAATGAATGAGTGAGTGAGTGAATGGGTGGGTGAGTTGGTGAATAGGTTTTGTTTATCATCGGCGTTGGTCACAGCTAAGGAAGTGAAACTATCGAATGAAACAAGGTATGATCCATAAGATTCAATTCTATCAGCCCATTGGAAATTCAAAGAAAACGTCTATGGTCTCATAATATACGTGCTCTTGTCTTGTATCGTGGCCAAATTACACTGTCAGACCATCTTTCTTAAACAACCACTCGTCCTACAGGTCAATTAGCTTGCTCTTGCCAGAAGAGCAAAACCTGCGGATTTATGAAGAAACTGGGTGCCATGGCGGGTATGTTTGATCGATGAGCTTTTGATTAAGGAACTTGGGGATATTTTGTGTTTGGAATATATCGCTTTATCTCCCTGCTGGATTATTGTATTGAAATTATATTAAGACGAAATACGATACTCGGCGACAGATTGAAAATATGCTTCATTCTAGGAAAGATAACATATAAAGTTATCTATCAGCATATAGATAATTCTGGAGGTTTGTCAGAAGACCTTCACGGGTGATAATTCTGGGGTTATGTATCGTCAAATGTATGAGAGAAAAGTAGAAAAGAAATCTTTTGCTAACCTTTTGTATACGTATTTTGTTGGTACTTTGAACAGTAAATGTAAAAGTCATGTGTAGCTATATAAAACACTTTCAGAGAACACAACAATATTTAAATCCATCAATTAATAATTGGGTCATTGAGTGAGTCAATAAGTAAGAGAGTGAGTGAACGGGTGATTGAATGGTGTTCAATGACACATTCCCACAATATATATATATATATATAGAGAGAGAGAGAGAGAGAGAGAGAGAGAGAGAGAGACTTTTGTGCACATGGTAGGCTAAAATAGCCAAATAATCTATAAAGCTAATAGTCCAAAGTGAGATATAATACATCCTTCAGACATAACTTGGCAGAGATTTGAACCCCAGTGTTAAGGTTCTGTGCCCATGTGTCCTACTGTTGCTCCATTCGATATGCTATATTTGTATGTATATTTGCATTGTGCATTAAAAAGTTTAATGAGTGATGGTAATATGCTGCCATTTAAGAAAACAATAGTTGACTTCCTAAAATTATCGTAATCACCCTCTACTGATCTGTATTTACCATTACTAAATCCCCCCCCCCGAAACAGCTGATAAACTTCAGAGAAACATGTTACACATGGAACACACGGCATTATGATGAGTTTATTTAGAGGCAGCCACATTTAACTGATATCACGTGAGCTTATAAATTGGGTTATAGTTGTCTGTTACAAACACTCACGATAAGTCCACAATGAGATAGCATATCTTTTTTTAGATCTGCTGTTTGTCGTTGTATTAACTAGCTAGACGAAAGGACCAATCAGAGGTATATCGACATAAAAAGATAAAAGAATATGATGAACGGAGGCATTTGGAACATTAAATAACAACAACAAAACAGTTTGAGGTGTTATGTTATACATAATTACAGCATCATCCTAAACTTCGCATTCTGTTTAAACTCATAGAACAGAAAGTTAGCAATCTTCTAAACTAATATTTGTTTAACAATAACCTTCAAGAATCACGACAGTCTGTATATAACCACGATCACAACACCGAAATAAACCTTGGTTCGGGTAACTAATGATGATTTATCTTTTTTTATAAGTTTATTTCATTTATGATATGCAAGGAGGGGCTTGATGCTGATGCAATGGCACAACGGATTCCGAACAAACTTCAAGAGTATGACAGTATGTCGTATAAATCCATTACAAAGCACATGTGCTCACACTGCCTATCATGAAGACGTATCAACTAGTAGCACAATGTAATGTCATGAGAATATTAGGTGAGGCTTCTTCGTTCTTCAATGTATCTCACAAACGCCAAATATTTACTTGCTACGAAGAAGCAACGCACAACACGTTCCCTAGTCTCCGCAAAACAGGCTAGGTGGCTCTCATCAATTCTATCTAGCTGTCGTCGAAACCCCAAATCAGAAATCCAAACCAACCGCAGCATTTGGAATGCTGATTACTTCAATTAGCAATCACGCAATTTTAATTTTCTAGTAGGGTTTCTTGCATGCCGTAATCTACTGGCCTATGTTCGCCACCTAAGCTTCAGCCTCAAATGACAAACTATTAACATGCGTTGTGCATTGCAGAACGTAACTCGTGTTTTTGGTGACCTGGGTAATGTTGTAACAATATCAACACGATCAGACCTACACCAGGTCTACCTCGATGATGTGAAGAAAAAAAGGAATCGTGAAAATACACCTAAATAAACTTATCATTATTATATCAGATTATTATGCCATTGGACTAAATTAAAAAGCGTTACAATTATTTGTTTTAAATGTTATTTTATACATTTCTTTCCTCAGAATATCCCCCCAACACACTTCCGGATCCCCTCACAGTAATTCGATGTCAGTTCATCAAAGTAAGAAGGTAATACTGCTCCTTCAAAGAATATATGCTCATATGATGCACTTGACCACGTATGAGTATATGTTTTTGGTGGAAATGGGACTTCTACAGCCATCTGTTGAATAATAACAATATCTGAAAGATGGCGTCGGCAGTCTTTTTGAAGTTCTAACTGTCCAATGACATGAGGACTTCAAGTTTATCATTCTTCAACATTAAAAAAAGGTTCCTTTATGTTCCGTTATGTCGACCCTTGACCTTTTGGTTTACACACTGTAGACGTACTGTCTTAATATCATTACGTAGCGATATGAAGCTAAATGGCGTTTTTATGCTGATAAAAAAACAGTTATTTAAATATCATGGGAATTTAACAGTGAATTGAATATTTCCTTTTCTTTTGAAAATTATGTTGCTGAGATCTTTATTATTTTCTAAAATTGAACGATAACAAAATATATATTACCTATTTGCCTTCACAATCGAGAATTATTATTACCATCAAATATCTAGGAGATATATTTTTACAAATCTATAAATATGAATTATCTAAGATCAGCACAAAGCGTATCCCTCTCCCTCTTTTTCCTCTCTCTCTCACTCTCTGTATTTCTCTCACTTTCTCTCTCTCTCTCTCTCTCTCTCTCTCTCTCTCTCTCTATATATATATATATATATATATATATATATATATTATTTATTTATTTATTTATTATTTATTTATTTATTTATCATCTATAAAACTAATCTTTTTGTTTCAGCTTTTCCTAGCTGAATATATTATGTATTTGGCTGGAAAGAATTATGTATTTTTAAAGATGAAAATCTGTTACATCCATATGAATTATTTATTGTCAAGCGCCTTAGAGTAACTTTCTTACAGGTTGTATAGTGCGCTATATAAATTTCGTATATTATTATTATAAAGAATATGCATTGTCTAAAACCATTCATAACACAAAATAAAACATAATTTCTCACAGTTCGTGTATTTGTTATAACTTACATAGCTCACTGTTATATAGCATATCTGAATATAACATAAGTTGCCTCAAATCATTCAGAATAGACCGATCCAGGAGAAATGCGTTGCATCAGTTACCAACTGCGGTCTCGGGTTACAAAAAGCTGTGGCGCCCACTATTAATAGGGGATGGTAACGTTTCACTAACGGTAAATACTGGAAATCTTTCAGCAAATTATTTTATATTACACGCAGACTGAGATTAGTATTTCAGCTGAACGATTGTGTCTTTCTAAAGAATTTTACACAATACTTATCAGGATATGACCCAACGATTGAGCGGACCGATTTTTACAGATGAATGACACAACTAAGCCTTAGTTATTCATGTTAACTTGTAGGGGATATTTAGCATGGGTTTCAATATATTAAATAACTGATTTTAAAATTAAACTTTCACTCAATGTAAATTGATGTTATTGAAGATGTTTTTAATATTTTATGTAGAGTTTTGGAAATATTATTTTTTACTTGTACCTGGGAACGAATCATGTATTTATCACCTGTATATTATTAAATAAAAATGTTTTTACATTACAGGATTAACAACGTTGAAATGTAGTACACATTGGACGAATGGCTGATTCATAAAATAAAACAGTTCACTTTCAATACAAGATATCATGCATAAATACAGATGTTACAATAATAGGAATCACCCATTGAATTATAATATGTGCGATCATTGATTTGATCCATTCACATCGTCATATCAGATGGCAAAGGTTCTACAAAAAATAAGTGTGAACTAGACAGATCCTGAGTTTCAACAGACTTACTAATTTTGTCCAAGAAAAGATACAAACTTTTTTTAAATTACATAAACCAATCGACTCAAAAATTACCGTATTTAAAAAGTATAATAGCGTCTTTAATAGGCTCAAATATGCATCGAAAATTTAAACAAAAATGAAATTGCGGTTGACTGAAACAAATGTAATATAAAGAAAACATTGACAGTCATGACGCAAAGCATTTCAACCTGTAATGCCATATGCTGTATTGATTAAGGCAAGTAAATTGAAAAGTAAAACGAGCTATGATCATGATGTCATCTCTACTAAAATTTTAAAATATACCATTCCTATTATTATTCAGTATATTACACATTTTATATATAGATCATTCAATACAGACATTGCTTCCTAAGAAATGAAAACTGTCAAAGTTGTACCAATCCATAAATCGGCTGATTGAAGCTTATTAAAATATTACTGATCTATAAGTTTACTTTCAGCTTTTTCAAAAAATACTTGAATGAATCATGTACAACAAATTAATTATTTTAACAAGTAAAGATATTTTATTCGAATATCAGTATATAACTCGGTGTAAGATTTCCATTGTGCACCCCATCATAATCTTATCAATCAAAGAGCGGAATTTTCCAATAAGCCGGATCCTAAATATACGTTAGTCGTTATATGTGACCTTTCAAAGCTTTTAATTCCTAGCGAATACGTGAAATTGTTAATTCGTAGTTTTAGAGTTATTTGTCCAACATAATTTAGTTTGTTGAGCTTGATAACCACAAATCAACATACAATTTCATTATAAGTGAGCTATCATAAGGATCCAGTTATGGATAATTGCTATACCTCATTTTTGTTAATGACAGAGACAGTTCCTGTAAAGGGAACATACTCTCATTTGCTGATGACATCGCTGTATACATGTCTAATTCTAACTTAAACAAATCATATTTGGACGCAAACCTACGAATTAAAAACTCATCTGAATGGCTTTGTGCCAACAAGCTATCAGTGAATGCCAATAAAACCAAAATTATTATTCATGTGATCTAAATCCACTCAAAATATATATCAACAATTCCGAATTAAACAAATTGGACACGATTGTGAAGCAAAGATAGCTAACCTTTTAGGGATATTTGTAGATGAATATCTAACATGGAAATATCATATCGCTCATGTAGACAGTAAGGTGTCAAGATCTATATTTGTATTGAAACAAGCGAAACACGTTTTACATATGCATGCTGGAAAATACCAATAAATCAATTATACTACAGAAACGTGTTTTATGCACCAACAATGCAAAATTTAACAGTTATATAGATCCCATATTTAAATCTAGTGTATATAATAAAAAAATAATATTAATAATTACAAAACCTCTATAGCGCCAATATCTTCGAAAAGAATCGAGCTCAGTGGCGCACGTAGTACCGGTTTGGGCAAACTCATAGTCCGAGGTACGATGCAAAGTTCATCAACAATGATCAGGATGGCAAGGAAACTTAGGAAGGTTAAGCAAGTATGAAAAGGTGAGTTTTCAAATGGTGACGGAAAGAAACTTTGCTATTTGATGACTTAACATGTTCAGAGAGTGAGTTCTAAAGAGTAGCGACAGCAACTGAAAAAGCACGAGTCCCAGTATGAGCTTTAACCCTGGGAACAGACGACAAGTGAAAACCAGATGAACGAAGTTATCTGGGCTTAAAACTGCCTGACTTGTACGAACATTAAGCTATTACATTTATTTTTGACTATTTATCAAACACAAATCTGCCAAATTCATTTTTGAATAGTTTTACGTTCAACCACGATAATGACAAGACAATCGGATTTATTAAATGTGGTTAGATACAAATCACAATTTGCTAGGATCCTCTAGATTCCTTTCAAATTATGTGGAATAGATGGGTAGATTTTGTAACAACTCCGATGTCTAAATTTCAATTAACGGTTAATTATGACCTATTTTGCCCTTTTTATAGTAAATAATCAAGAGATGAAACGTGTAATCATAATTATGATTATTAATGTTTTTTATATCAACTATAAATTTGTTAAACTATCTTATTTGTATATCTAGTAATCAGGTGGTAAGGATCGATATCCTCTTTTTTTAAGTGTATTATCCTTATATATTATTGTTGATCCTTTGTACTCAGTGTTCCTGGTTTATCTCGGCTGATTTAAGTAGAAGGTATAATTCCACCTTAAGAAATATTACCAAAGTATGTAATATTTATCCAACTGAAACATATTATATGATATTTCTCACTAACCATATAAAAGGTGTTATGTCATAATTAAACAGTCAAGAACATTTAACAAATATGTGTTGGTCTTTGTTCGCAAAACAAACATTCGCTAAGTGGCAGCCTTTACGGTGGCTATAATTAGTATTCTTGCTTGCTTGTAGTTCGGGGATATCCTCAGACTGTCGCTTGTTTAGCACAACCTAGTGTTCTCCCCGGTTACAGCATACACTCTGCGCAGTTACTCCCGGTGGCCTAGCGGTTAAACACCTAGCACCTGGTGGTAAGGGTCACAGGTTCGAACCCAGCAAGAGGTCGAAACTTTTCCCGGATTAATTTCTCGGCTCACAACACCGTGGGTGACTGACCACGTTAAATGGCGCTACCGTCTCCACTAAATTATTTAAAAATAAAGGGGGACATTAAAGACTCCATGAGGACGTAAAACACTCTGGCAGTGACCACCCTCAGGGTATTTCGGCTCCATCTTTTCCGTGCTACTCCCCGGTGAGTGGTGGGGGAGGATGATTCTCAACCACTCCAACATAGAGGCTGTGCCGAATAAGCGACAGCCTGGGGATTCTCCCCGAACAAAAAAAAATTTCAAAAACCTTTTAGTCCGAGATGTCACACTCAGACTGTCGCTTGTTTAGCACAACCTAGTGTTCTCCCCTATGTTATTTCAGTTCTTATACAGCTCTCTGTCAAGTCAGTTTACAAAATGAGCCCCGGTGGCCTAGCGGTTAAACACCTAGCACCTGGTGGTAAGGGTCACAGGTTCGAACCCAGCAAGAGGTCGAAACTTTTCCCGAGATTAATTTCTCGGCTCACAACACCCTGGGTGACTGACCACGTTAAATGGCGCTACCGTCTCCACTAAATTATTAAAAATAAAGGGGTGAGTGGTGGGGGAGGAGATTCTCAACCAATCCAACATAGAGGCTGTGCCGAATAAGCGACAGCCTGGGGATTCTACCCGAAAAACCAAACAACAAAAGTTTACAAGACAACCTGACCCCGTCCAAGATGTCACACATTTTAGGGTTAAATTATAGGTTAGTGTTAGGCTAGGTTGACTTATATATATATATATATATATATATATATAAATACATACACACACACACACACACACACACAGAGAAAGATGTCGTGCAACCATAAGACAAATCGGCCCTGAAACCGATTTGTATCGGTGGCCGAACCGACCTGTTTCTGGCTAATCTAGCATAAAAAAGGCTTTATTTGGGTGTAAGTAACACAGTCTTCCTATTTAAGAATTTATAATAGCGAAAATAAGATTGATTTGTTTATAAATACAGTTCAGTAAATATATTTATCAAATTACATTTGGAAAAAGTATTATTGTTATATGTGGTAATTAGTACGTATTTCTTTGAGACAAATTATCACAATGGCGAATGCTTATAAATATCTGTCTGTTAGATCTACAAATCGGTATAAATCTTAAATTTATTTCTAACTGAATGATTTTTATAAACCATATTAACAGAAAAATTCACGAATTAAACGGAGGCGTTAATCATAATGAAATTTAACATGACTTCAAATTATGTATGTTCTATGTGGCCGACTAAACGGAAATACGTTTTCGTTATCCTCAGACCGCTGAGGATTTGTACGTGTTCGTGTTTCTGTGTTAAATTTTGTTTGCTGAATCCTCCCTGCTCATAACTGGGTACTGCAAAATGGCCTCGAAATCAGGGCCCAGGATTTCGGGCACCGACGGCATGGATTTTATACACAGGGAACGGATTGCACCACAATATAAAGCAAGGTAACACGACAACATAAGGACCGGCATTATTTGGGGAAAAGTGGGGAGGTTCGACCACCTTATAAGTTTATTGGTTTTATCTTTCATACTTTGTATGCGAGATACACTGCCATACAGCAATCGACAAGAAGGACTTTTCTATCGGCAATAAGGCATTCATCACGCGATTTGTTACCCAATTCAATGTCGTAAAGGTTATTTACATAAGCAAAGTGTTGGGATGGGAAGTTCAAACACACTCATTGTCATTGTGACTGTCCACCTACTATAATATAGGTACTTCGATAAACCGACAAAAAAATGACCGACACCGCCCCTCGGAAAACTCGTTTTATGCGTCGCTGGGTCCATTACGTGATAAAGTAACTCGGCGATTTTGTTCCCGAATAGTTCATGAACAAGTACGTCTTTATCTGATAATTTTCTGATCTCAGTGCTACTAGGTGTCAAAAGTCTAAACTATGTGACCTACTCACTTAGTGACAAAATTTTGACATGAGCACATTCAGTCACTAATTTGTTTGGTGGTGTATTGTTGCAAATTGTTTAAAAGTAAACACAAAACAATTATTCAGTGATATATTATGTTCCAGCTTAAAACTATTAAGTGTAAAAATAATGAATAGGGTTTTTAATGTTGTGGTCAAATCTCCCCACCTCTATATCTTTTTGAAACAACAATAAATCGTAATATTACCTATAATTAGGTATTAGCACAATGGTTTTGCATGCTGCATACAGGAAAAAAACTCTCTTCTGGCATCACTCAACAAGTCATCCATTTTGTCTTTTGACCCGTCCTAAACGGTCTTGTGGAGTGGGGCGTTGTTAAGTGACTCCATCCCCCCACCTGCATTTTATATGTGTTTTGGACACCCCGCTTACCTTCTCAGATATTTTTCTTGTGGAAGTCAGCCTGGATACTCGAATCAGACGGTTGATTCCAGAAGTTTACCAACCGAAATTCTGGATTCAACAGTCCGATTGACATCAATCACTACATGGAACAATTGGTTTTGTCACATATCGCACTTGTGGAATCTCATTCTTACATTTAAATGTGTTTAATTTTTTGTCTGATTCGCATAAATGATATATGGAATATCGGCTATAAGCTTATTAAAATACACTGATCAATTTGCGACAGTGCTAGTATCAAGTAATCAACAACTGCCTAAGAATCTGTTAGAAAGATGGCGACTCATGCCGGTGGTGACAGTGATATGTCTATTGTTTACTTTTTTCTGCTGATTAATGACAAAAAGAAAATAATAAAGGCCGAAAAAAGCTAAGCTATTGGAGAGATTGTCAAATCCCAACTAATGCTAGTTATTTTAAGTTAGAACATCTAGTCAATGTTATAAGCCTACCTTTTATTTCCTTTATAGAAGCAGGTCTTCTCTTTTATCAGAAATCTATTTAATTACCTCTAGTCAAAACTAGTCATTACCTTCTATATGTCACATGTTATTTACCCTGTTGGACGATTAAGAATCTGATTTTATCTTTTTAACAAGTTTATACACCAATGTATATTTACCATTTATACTTAACAACTTACATCCTAGCTTATACAAACATTTTATTAATGCCAGTAATCCGGCTTTTTAACTTTTTATAAAGATTCGCTGAAACGATTTTATTTCGAAACGTTCTAGGACACTGAATGGCCTAAATTGTGCCAATGTGTCGTTAAACAACATTCATCCATCCATCCGTCAAATCCCAACTACTGGACGATATATGTTATACAAAATTTTCTGTAAGACAAGTATTAAAAAAACAATGGCCTAATGAAACTACGCTGATATATACTGTTACTAGATATAAAACATATAGTCCCCTATCTGAATATTTTGCAATAACTGTCATGGGCCCCTTACTGTTACTTCTTTTTAACACTGCAAATTCTGCGACCTACCCTTTTTCCAGGAATCGTTTTGAATTTTTTCAGGGGGAAGATTACCTGAGAACTCACTGTTGCTTGGGGTCTTCACAGCACTCACATGGATTAGGTTATCCCCAAATGCACCCCATTCATTTTCCATCAATTGTTTGGCTTCACTTCAACTGGTACACCTGAATTAATTCCTTGCTAGAACTTAGCTAGTATTAAAAAATACCAAAAGAATTACTTAGCTGACCATTTAAGGTTGATAATAAGCTTCCGTAAGGATATATTTGGCAAGAAGGCTTTGCCATATAAAATATCAGACCCTGATAATCAGGGAATGTATTGAAGGTCACCAAAGTATTAACAGTGGTGTTTTTCTGGGAAGTAATAATTATAGACTTCATAATAACCAAGTTATATCTGAAAAAATATAGCCTTTAATTTAATTATTTTTCCAACTATTTATCAGTAGCCTTAGGTACTCCAAACTCTACTTGAGAGACCTTTGAGTGATCCCAATTTGGCCTACTTTTAAACTTGTGTTTCTTGGTTATTTTGAATACACCACAATAGGCTTGTGCCTTTTGTCTTTATGCCTATTGCTACTTTATCAACATTGTTTACTTGATATATTGCTGATCAGGGTTGTCCGGGAAATACCAGGGTGGTAATTACGGGAAATACACCCTGTCCAATACTCCTAAATTAAGTGGGAAATAGATCTACTGGGAAATAAAATTTTTGCACATTATTAATGTAATATTTTTCAGTTTTGCTCTTCCATTCATTGTTATTTTTATAACTAACCAAGATATCATTCCTTCATGTTATGATAATACAAATAAGAAACTTAATGTGTATCAGTATTATATATTTATTGAACATATTCACAGATTTGTTATTATCAGTCAGTGAGTCACACAGAACAAATTACCAATCTATGTTCACCTTCCCATGAAGGCACCTTTAACACATAACCAACTTAGAGGCTTTATCCAGTCCAAGACGATTTCTCAACTTTGTCTGTATTAATCCAAAGTTTGAGAAGATTCACTCCATGGATGCTGCACTGGCTGGTAGAGAAAATAATTTCACTGCAAGTGATGACAGCTCATGTGACACTGACTCAGAGGATACAATACACTTCCACCACACTATAGGCTTTGTCTTGGCATGTGTAGCATCATGTCCCAGTGCCTTAGGCAGAGAGTAATATTGAGCATCTAAAGGCACACAGGAAGCATTGTAAATAGCAAGCCACTGACTATTGTGTCAATACTGGGGTGAAACGTGCTTTCAGTGACATTGACACTGACCATAATGAGATTGGCTGCACTTCTTGCAAAACACAACTTTTTGTTTTATTTCTGCATTGCATTTATGTTAAAAAAAACTACCCCTGTTTAAACCTAAAATAGGGGTTTAATTCAATCCGGTTTATTCAGGGGGGTGTTTAAACTTGCCAACCCAGTTATAAATGGGAGTCCATGTGAGACATCAGATGATGTTGATGCATCGCTTCGTTGACATCGGCAAGACAAAGATTGTGTCCTCCTAGAAGCCGGAAAGGACCAAATTAGGTACCAGAAGACTATCCCTGGAAGAAAAGGACTCTTCCTTTGTCAGGGTCCCTTGGGGATTTGAGTCTTATATTATAATGAAAGGACACATTAGTGACCCTGTACTCACTTTGGAGCCACAACTACAGTGAGAAGATGAAGAGTTTAACCACATTGAACTACCAGAAAAACAAGTTTGTCCTAGTGAGGATAAAGTTTTGAAAGTTGGGAATGTCTCGTGAATTTGTAACTATGAGTTAGTATGGGACCTTGTGTGTGATGTCCTATACATCTGATAATTTGCTTGTATAGCCCACTGGAGTGATGTCAGAAGGTGGACAGAACATTTCAAACTGCATGTTAACTGTAATATTTTGCAGGTAGATGCACATATTATTGTAATTCTTCTTGCTGCTCATAGACGACATGTAGATCTTGTCTAATTTTGTGTTTTCATTTGTACAGAAGTGACAAAATAAAACTAGATCTTGATTTTCATTTTAAGATTATTTTAATATACTAGTTATATGCTAATTAGCGACAAATACTCACAACATTGATCAATTTACAACCATTGTAAGGATACGTCTTCTGTGATTAAAAATATGTATATTTTGTAAGGATTTTGTTGAATAATATACATGTTTCAAGGCATTACACAGCAACATAGATTGAAATAAAAATGGCTCCAAATATTCCCACATGGGGAAATTTTTTATTTGTTAGATAGCACAGTTTAACAGAGCTGTTTATTCTGATTATTTCCATGTAAGATTCATGTATGTAGGTAAAATATAAGACAAGTTATGAGTTTTTAAGGAATTTCATCCAGCTGAAGAATTGATGATTTTGTGAGTTTTTTTGGAAAATCTATTCTTACCAGACTCCTGAAAATGTCTGTGCAATGCCTGTTGTATAAAGATTACCATCACATCAGTTCTTTAGCAATAAAAGATGTATCCTCGGAGCTATTTGCACTCAAAATCCGCATTTTGTGCAATTACAAACTGGGATGTAAAATTGGCATACAATTTAATCTTTAAAAAATCATAACTTCTCTTCAAATCAACCGATCACAATAAATTTAGTATTACTGCAATCAGTTAATCAACTTCTTTCCAAATTGTGATGAGCAGAAACAGCAATTTTACAATATAAAATCACTTTGGAATTGGAGTACCTACTAGTAGCATCCTGCATTTTCTGAAAATTTGAATGATACCTTCCCACCATAGCAACTGAATCCTAGAAACTTATATTGCAAGAATTATGGCTAATTAGATTGTGCTACAGTACTGAGAGTCATTTAAGTCATGTCGTGTGGCTATTATACAACAATATGTTTTGGCAAGAAAACATTCTTTATAACCCTTACAGGAAATGCTGATTTTTGTTATCTCTGACACGATGTATCCCCTGTTTCCCTGCACACCAACTTAGGAATAAGATATCAAACTAAGTACACTTTGTAGTTCTTGACTATAGGCTTGTAGTGTGGTTTTGTGTACATATTTTGGACAATTACCTGTAGGACGAAAAATGACTGTCTCTGGATAATTAATTAAACCCTGCTTAATATCCACACATTCTCTGGGTTCCATAACTGTTTGAATTATTACTTAATTCTTGTTTTACTTTGAGTTATGGCTTGTTAAAGAATGGGGATTACAAAAGAAAGTCATGAATAAAACACAAATGATTTCTTGGAAGTGACAATAAATCCATCAAAAAGAGCTTCATATATTAGGTTTTTATCTTTCACTTCGCCTCATTACCTTTGGAGGTCGCTTGGCCCATTTAGCCTACCCTGTGCACGAAAGTGGCTGTTAAAACGGCAACATTTATATTTATTGGGATTTTATGGACAATTTACTTGTTGAAAATCATATTCTGGATAGTACAGTTCTTTGAGAAGGTCACCTTGAATAAAGGGAAACAAACATTTTCTGAAACTATATTTGTATTTGACAGTGCAGTCTGAGTACTTTGTATTTAAATACTGTAATCTTAATAAATAACTTTTGCCACAATACATGCTAGTAATTCGAGAAGTTTAATACATCTCTGACTTTAATTAAGATCTTTTATATGGAACCATATCTGGCTTTCTGGTGTTAGGAAGTACATTCCTGGTTCTTGGCTTCAGATGGAGCAGCAATGATATCTATTTGCAATATGTTTATTCAAAAGAGTCTTAAACAGTGGTAAACATAGAAATTGGTTGGGACTAGTATGTTGTTTCCTCATTAAAAAATCAATTTCTTATTATTCTAAACCTTTCAAGTTTCATTGTAAGTACAGGAGCATGCTTTAAAGTTCACACAGCTTTTAAGCTTATATTAATAGACAACAGAGATTGTGTGAAAAACATAGGTAATTAAACATTCCTGAGTGTATAGGATTAAATGTGATGATTAATTCTTAGCATCTAGGAAATAAATACCAGTTGGTTTAACCATCTGCAGTTGAAGTATTTCATTTATAATGGGGGTAGGCCTATTGACAGCATCCAGAAGTCATCATTTGGCCATTTTCTGAAAATATAACGGTCTTCAGCCTCTGATCTTTGTTTGCTAAATAACTGTCAAGTATCATCAATTCTTCATGTACAGATGTATCTTAGTGGGCGTTTCTTTTAGACAAATATGAAAATAACTAATAACAATTAGTTTCTTTTGTAGCTAAGCATAATTAAAGAAATTTTGCAAATATGACATAATTTACAGCATTTTGTTGATATAATAATAATAATGTATATTTAATAAAACGCCCTTACTAGCAGGAGGCATTCAAAGGCGCTGTACAAATAATATGTAATATAATAATACCCCAAATAATATGTCTGTAAAAACCCTGTAATGATTTGAAAGATAGTAATTATTTATCTGTGAAAGCAACATTTGAACAGGTGGGTTTTTAGAAATAGAAGAGATTTAAAATTTTCAAAGACGACACATTTTTAATATTTGCTGGCAGGCTATTCCACAAAGTGGGGGCTGCAACACTAAATGCACAATCACCATATGACTTGAGCCGAGACACTGGCACCTGCAATAGTATCTGACTGGATGACCTGAGTTTTCGGGATGAGTTTCTAATGGAAACCAGTTCACACAAGTATTCTGGCGCCATATCATTAATAGATTTATAAGTTATTAACAGAATCTTGAAATGGATACGCTGTCTAACAGGTAGCCAATGTAGTTTTTGAAGAATTGGGGTGATATGATCATATTTTCTAGTATTTCTTACAATGCGAGCTGCACTATTCTGAATTCGCTGAAGGCGATTAATGTTATAATCAGATATGCCCTATAACAGGGAGTTACAATAGTCTATACAAGATGTAACAAAGGCATGGACTACAGTTACAAGTGATTCTTATGTCAAGAATGCTTTTTATCATTCATCATACATATAACAAAGTATATATTTTCAGAATCAGATAATAATTGCTCTTCAGATGATTAATATTAAATTTGGCATTTTGTTATTCTGTTTTACCTTTTGATTTCCTCTTTTCTCCCTTGACTGGTTTATAATTTATTTCATGGAGGTGGTGAAAATTTTCAAGATTGTCTCCATCTCTCCTTGACCCTCAAAAAGATTGGAAAGCCCTGTCCAAAATTTAACCTTTAAATCCCACTCTAAAGCTACCTCTTGACACATGAAAGACTAACTACCCAAATCAGTTTCACCTTTATTTTTATCATGGAAATATATAGGGTATATGTTACAAATAACAAAATTCCTTGATTTCAAAAGGAATTTTCCCCTTCAAATGTGGAAAATACTGCATTTGAAAGAGAACTTATTTTGAAACCAAAATTATATCTATGGAATTTGACTTTTTAAATTGTAAATTTGTATCAGTAGGTGATGTCAGTGCCATTGCCACAGCACACTTGTATTAGCCTTTTAGCATTTTTAGCTTCCAGGTGTTCTATGGGTACATAGTTGGATGAGTGGGAGTGATATCAGAGAGCTAAATCCTAAGTGAATCTTTGTGTAAATTCTAATACAAATGCCTCAGTACTGTATGGTACCATGGTGTTTCTCAATAAAACTGTGTAATTGTGCTAAACAAATATCTGTTTGGAGCATTAGTCTGGAGTGATTGCAGATAAAACTGTGGCTGTTAATACTTCATCTCCTTAAGAACACTCATTATTGCCTGCCCATGTAGTCTCGGATTACCTTTAAATGACTCCTGTGTTACATTAACTGCAAAATAAATCGGGGTTGTTAACCCCCTCTCAAACCTTCAGCTGCATTTGGCTGTAAACTTAGCAACTTCTAGTAGATACTGATCGAGGTTGTTTAATTTAAATCATTGATTTAGAATCATGACTTAAATCACTTTTTAAAAACTCAATGTTTTAAAAAAGATCTGGATTTTACTCATGATTCAGGGTACAATCCAATGACAATACAGCACCATACTATATATATATATATATATATAGCATGTATAGTGGGCCTTAATGACCACAACATATCCAATTGGTGTAACCCTTCACCCTCATTAATTTAGATAATCACCTATTCAAATGGAGATGTGCATTCAGCAACCACACAGTAGACTGACAGATGAAGTCACATACTGTAGTCATTAGAGTGTGGTACTGGACAGTTATGAAACTGGCTTTGACGTTATAATTATCATTAGAACTTTATTTAGACATAAGAAATACATACTGCAAAAAATATGTCTTACATTACTTGCTTTGAATATTATTGATTTGAATACTATTGAATAGAAGATATCAAGCTTCATAATCACCTGGGAATGAAAAAATCTTGCAAACTGGTCTTTATATATAGACTGCTGAACAAAAACCCAAAGTGATCTGTATTTAGATCTTTATTTAGTATAATAAAGTGTTGATTTGTATGATTAATTTGATATATACATATTCTAGTGTATTTTATGTAGAGCTTGAATAAATGTATCCTCGTATATCTGGTGACTATTTAATATTTTATAATTGCACAACACAAAAATGTATATATAAGAATTTGGAACGATTAATGCATTTTGAAAATATGTTTTAAATTAATTAAATAAATTTTATTTTTTATCTCGATGATATTACATTGATGAAAAATATATAGTGAAAGGTCTAACACTAAAATTCATCCTGTAAAAATATATTCACACGTCACCAGAATGCAGCTGTAGTTCAGTGTTTTGTTAATTTAGTAACACTTGCTGGTTAATTTATAATGCTTAGTATAATGAACTACTTGTTTACTCCCATATCCCATCAGTCTTACACATTGTGATAGTGTTTTTAATCTGTGTCTAACCAGATGGTAGAGATATTTGGGGATTGGTCTGTTATAGTGTTTTTTCTTTCGATTCTGAATAGTTTTCTTAGTATACAAACTGGTAGAACCTAGTTAGTATACTAGGTTACACTTACAGCTGTGGTATGTAGTCCAAGTAGAAAACTCCATACAATGGTATTTCAGGAATGATTGAACCATCTTGTTTGAGATATTTGGGTCCCTGTGCCATAACTATTAAATAAATAAGCTGAAAATTAAAGATTCTTTGGAATGGTCAAATACCTTTAGAATACATTTATATTCAAAATGCCCATTTCACCATGAGGATTCACAACAGTTAGGAATTGATTTTGCAACTTATTCATAAGTAATATTTATTTTTAGGAATATTTGACATATTATTATATTCACTTGTAAAGTTGTATTATAAGTGAATGAACTAATGACCAGCTGGAACTGAGTTGTATCATCATAAAAGTAACTTCCAGAGTTTATCAGTTTTTGTTAATGCATTGTTATAACCGGAACCTTCTATTCATAGTCTAACAGAGTTGCAGAAAACTAATTATGCCTCATCTTTCATGGTATTTATTTCAGTGCTACCAATAAGTCGAGGTTGAAGGTTGTCACCATAATTCAGCTGCTGCTACTAGCACTGATGCTGTTTCGTCTATCTGTTGGAATCTGTGTGATGCTCAGCATACGTCCGCCGTCATTCATACAGAGGCTGCGTCTGCCAAGGGCACAGATTTGGGAATATTGGTGGCTTGCCAGTCTCCTGCCATGTATCATAGCTCTGTGGTCACTGCGCAGGAATCGTCTCTTCTTCATCCAGCAGTATATGCTCGGTACAGTGACGTTTGGCCTGGCACCCGTCCTGTATGCTGTTATTGACAATCTTGACGACCTGATCGACTACTGGGAGACAAAAGAAGCGAAGATCACTTTCAGGGGCTACCCAATGGTCGTCCTGTGGAACATGTTTCTGACCATTGCCCTGCAGATCCATGGGTTTGGATTGTATTTCGCTTGGCAACTAGCCAAAGCATGGAAGCCACGAGAGACGAAGAAAAAGACTACATGAGGTTTGAAGTGCAGCCCGGATATTCTAAACTAATTCTTTGTAATCGACTGCCCTGAAATGATTAGGTGTGATCATGTACAACCCAGTAGTTATGGATAGATCCTGCCTGAATGTTAGTTGTAAAAATCATACATTTGCCCCACAGCTCAGTATTTCTGTGTTCATTTGCCATGTGACATTTGGATATCACACAACCCTCCAAATCCATCACATGTACCCATGTTCTGGAAGACTGATATTTTGTTCGGTCATATTTCAGACATGATTGAGTGCGTTGTGCATGTTTGTGTGTGTGTGCATTTGTGTGTGATCGATAAATTTGTTACTGTGATTTTAGATTCTTAATGGTTATTGAAAGTAGAATGATGCTTAGCAATCTGGGATCAATAGCTAAGAAGGAAAGCTTGTCACATTCAGTGCTAAACATAGCTGTTTTGTGAGAATTACTGACTAGCTAAGTTGTTAGGGATGTACATTTGTTAGTAAACATAGATAAATGAAAATAAAGACTTGCCATTCATCTTTTGTGTTTGATGAAGCAGACTCTGTGTATATATTTCAGATCAGTGCACATGTGATATTTTATTTGTCACAGTCAGGCCAGATGGCTGCTGGAGGTGTAAATATCTGAATTTGCAATGACGTTTTAGCAATATCTGCAATTGTGTTTTTGTCTTTCTGGGATATTTATTACTGTAATACATTGTTGTCCATAAGGCAGTATCATTTGTTGTTTATCGAATAAGAAAAGGCTCAAACTGTATTTTCTGTTAAATGCAACGTAGGTCTGAGAAGTCTGTTAAGGTGATCACTTATATTCATCACTTGGTCAAGCTGATGTTGATATGAAAATGATTCTTATATATAGTGAGTTGATGAAAAGTTAGCTTCATGTAATGTTGTTATATCTTTCAACCAGTAATCTTTGTTTTATGGTTTGCTGTATTGTCATTCAGAAGCACCTAATGCCAGGAGATGAATTCACTCATGATATCTTCTTGTGCTTTGAAGTCTGTTTGGTGTCTTATTACAGTGGAATATTTGTTCTTATTTTGTAGATTAAATATATAGCCAGTCCTTGTACAGTAAGATACTTGAATTTCTTTTCAGTATGTCATCAGTTTCAGGAGATTCTTGACAAATATTGATGTGTTGTTTTTGAGCACAATACCAGGAGATGGCTTAGCTTCTGTTATTGTCTTCTGTTTTCAATATGTTCTGCTGTGTTCTTACTATGGATTATTTGTCCCACATTATAGGTTAACTGTGTGGCCTATCTTACCACAGTCATGTGACATTAGTTTTAATTCCAGTCCATATCAAGTTTAAGGAGGTGAAACATATTGTTTTTGTTGTCGATTGTATTTCCAACTCGTGAATTTAGCAATGATACTGTGTTGTATTTTCAAGATGTTTAATGTGTGGTACCATGGCTTGTTTATCTCATTTTGCAGGTGGACTGCTTATCCAGTCCTGGATGTTTCTAGTGTGTTGGCCTGCTATTTATTTGAACCCAAGTATTTGTTCCCTGGCTTGATGTCGATATTAATATGCAGATCAACTGTTCATTGCCTGCACATATCTTTTGGAGTGCTGTTAATTTAAAGTAATATTTATATACAATAATTGTCTTTTAATGGTGCCTAGTGTACAGCCATGGTATTTTTCTATCAATGTGTATTGTCATCTTCATCAGGAGCACTTGTTACATTCTTTACTTGATTAGGCATAGCTAGCAGCCACCTATGCCTAAACAAATGAGGCCATGATATGATAATTGCATTTTATAGATAATGATTTGTAACAGTTTGATGTGAGCCTGTAATGAAGAGTTATTTTATTAGCAAACTTGGCCGAGTTGGAGAAGTTTTCACATTATCATGTAGCCTAAGTAATTGTTCCATTTATTGTACAACCATGCCAGGATTGTATGGCCAGATGTTTAAAACACAGCACTGGCCAGTTTAGTTGTATAGGTTTTAATAATTAGTTGGTTGGTCACCATACTATGGTGCTGTGCTTCAGGTCGCTATGTGCATCTGTGTGTAGACTGTGTACAGTTCAATCTTCTACTTCGTATTACTGTTTTAAATTGGTACCAGATTAACCAACCTTACCGCAGGTGGTTTTGTCACTAGTAGATTCTTCTAATTCATTGCCTGGTACACTGTACCCTGTTGAAAACCTTAAAAGTCAACCTGTTCTGTTGTTCAATAAAAGTGAATTGAGCTAAATCCGACATTGTTTTCATTCGTTCTATTATTGTGTGTATGTGTGTGTGATAGATCGAAAAAATGTATATGGCAATTGGTGTTTACTTTGATTACTTCATATTTTATAATCAAAATGGAATCTGTAGTTACACCAAAACAAACAGCAAATGAATTCATTTAAAGCAATTGTGTTAAAACAAAGCTCACACAATTATCTTCTAACTCCACCCTTATGGATACAATAAGTGGTCTGAGTTTTATGTAAAAGTCCTTTAATTTCGTTAGCCAATGATAATTATATACCTGAAGGTGTTTTGGGAATCATGTTTGATTTCAATCACATAAATAAATCTGCTTAGCTATTGTCTTCAATATCAGTTTATGGCTGGTTCCAATATCTGAACAATTAATAGAAATTCCGATTTATAGTATGATGGATCACTGGTGGTTTTATAAAGGAAGACAAAGCGTAAAAGTTGAATAGCTAAATCTACATATTATATATACAGTATTGTAGATATACACACGCGTATCTGTGATACCATTTAATAAACTTAGCCTAAATGAAAACATTTTGATTTAAGTAAATTAATAAATATTTACTTATTTCTGAAGTGTGGTAATGTTAAGAGACATAATTCGATCAATACTAGAAGATTAGACCATTTATGCCGCATACAGGAATAAAGGTTTATTTATAGTCGGAGTATAGTAACAGATAACATTACTACAGAGCACTAATTTTCGACATGAATATTTAAAATGAGAAGTATATATATATATATATATATATGAACAGAGGTGGTGACAATTACCGATGAACATATGATCCATTATTAGTATAATTACGAATAAACATTACATCATCATAATACAATAAGAACCAAATAGGCATTAAAAACAACTATGTCAGCGGATCCTCAGAAGCTGGAGGCTATAAAAATGAAAACTTCGGAGAATGCAGAGCAAGTGAGATTGTTGCTAGGAATGCCTGGCTAAGTTTCTCGCTCGATACCGGACTTTGGTACTATGATCGAACCTTTGAAGAAACTGACAAGATCGAAGTTTACTTGGGAGTAGGGAGAAGAACGGGAAGAATCATTGAAGGAGCCCCCTAATCTCCTTCAGTCACAAAAAAAGTATTGGCATACTATGACCCCACGAAATACACTCAGCTAATAGTTGATGCATCTTGGAGCAATGCTAGAACAAAACGTGTCTGAAGATGATGGAGGCAGGATAGATACGAATCTACCAAGGGCCCTATTAGATGTCGAATAGAGAGATTCAGCTAGAGTGTGAAAAGCTAACGGTAGCATGGGGAACCGAAAAATTCAATCTCTACAAAGTCGGTAGAAATAATCAGAGGTCACAACCCGAGAAACAAGCTAAATGCTAAGATTGGCCCTTATCTAATGAGAATGCAAGACAAATATGACTACAAAGTGACCTATCGACGTGGGAAGAATCCAGAAAACCCAGCAGGCTACAGATACACTGTAGAACGAACACCACCAAATGCCGAAGACAGTAGATCTGACGAGTATGTGAATTTCATCGAAAACCATGCAATACCAAAGGCAAACTCTTGAAGATGACACGCTACAAAAGGTGATTCAAAATCTGCGAAATGGTTGCTGGAATGAACACCATAGAAGAGAAGATACTAACACAATGAAAACTTTTAAGAAGCTTCGAAGTGAACTGTCAATAACTAGAGGTGGACTTCTAGTGAAGGGAACTAAGACGGTTGTCCCGACAAAACTCCAGGAAAGAGTAGTAGAACTGGTGCACCAAGGTCACCAAGGAATGGTCAAGACAAAGCGTTTGATCCAAGAAAAGGTGTGGTTCACGAGGATAGACGCACTGGTCGAAAATATGGTGAAAGGATGCATGGTCTACCAAGCCAGCACACATCTACCGGAATCACTGAGAGAATCGTCGAGTTACATGGCCTGTCAAGCCAGCAAACATCTACCTTAATCACCGTTGAAAACGTCAAAGCTACCAGAAGGACCATGGCAACATGTTAACATTGACTTTTGTGATCCATTCCCGTCATGAGACTTTCTATCTGCTCGACGCGATAGACGAATACAATCGTTTCCCTGCCCATTCTACTATCCCGAAATTGGATATCATATTCAGCATAAATGGCATATCGGAAGTGGAGAAATTCGAAAATGAGTATCCATTCCAAAGCTCCGAATTCTAATTCTTTGCGGAGTACGCATATTTCCAGCATAAGAGAATAACACTACAATGGCCGCAAGCCAAAAGTGAAGGTTAGAGATTCGTTCGAACCATCTACGATTCTGCCGTGGATCACGTGGAATTTATTTAGAATTTGTCGAATAGTTGCAGTAATTCCCAATTCCCAATGCACCATCCTCCGGAAGCGATTTCTTTGCAGCAATGGTGATGGTACATTCAGAATAGGATCCTTCACGAAGGAGTGTCCGAACTTCCTAGTTCCAAGACTCAAATACCGTATCTATGTAATCATCCTCACCAGCAATATTTTAGGGGTTGGCAGAAAGTGTGTAGTTACTGCAGGCTTGTGTAAATTAGATTTGATATCAGGAGATTGTGTTTGCCCTTGATCATCATGACTTCTTTCAACGTCCGCAGGTTAAATCCTTCATCCAATCTGTCAAGTCCTCTGGTGTATCCATATTCGGCACAACATCTAATGACTCGAAGCACTCCACCAAATTCTGCATTTTCTCCTCAGCCAGTTTCCTCGACATGACGTGTAGGTGTTAGTCAACTTCACTATACAACGCACAGACGAAATAGAGATAGATGGACAAAATACGATGTAAGGGGACAATGATCTGAACTACACAACTTAATATATATATTAGTCTATCTACAAGTAATTGACTGGATAAAGAAAGTTGTATTATTATATTAATAAAGCTAAAATATACAATTAACTAAAAATTGTCGATGGTTTGTATCCAGTTATGTCTAAAAAGCATAAAGTGATTACAAGTATCGGCGTGAGACACGATCAATCACGATGGGAAAAACTTAAATCTTCTGTAGTGAAAAAATGACTTGAAATCTCACTAATATCGCATTAACTAGGACTGGGTACCATATGGATGAACATAAGAGTAAATTGTGTCAATGGCAATACTATGTACAACTAGGACATAATTATCTAAATAAGCTGTTGACTCCAGTTATCGTATATAATACCAAGATGTTCAAGTGCCCTTGATAATTAGGCAACGGTTCAGATTCGTTTGTACGTTCGCAAATCACAACAAACGATCGGTAGATAGGTAGACATGTCTAAAATCGGGAGACTCCCGAGTAAATCGGCAGACTTGACAGGGATGGCTTTGAAGAAATGTCTCGCCGAATTCTGCGCCGGTCTGAAATCTTCGGATCTAGTTGATCCGGCTTCACTGCCGAAGGTTGTCTGGGCACCGATGTAACTGCCTCACTTTCACTCCAGAATAATGCGACGACAGTTATATATATAATTGTTTTATTCGGGCAGTGCAGCATCATGGGGGAATTAATTATAGGCAAATATGCCACACGACTTGTTCGTTCAACGGCTTCCTGACCAACTAAAGTTTGCCGCTAAAACGTTTGAACATTTGACTCGCACATTTTGCCGCCAAAAGGAATGATGTTTCATGACAAGTAATACTAATTTCTTAACATATTAAAATGAGCTGAATTTGAGTCTATATATATATATATATATATATATATATATACTTGTAGTGCATGTTTTTGAGATGAAGGTAGCAAATATATAAACCAATAAATGAACATTCATGGGTGCATGTTTAACTCTTGTAATAGCCTCCAATTTCTCTTTAACAGTGTATGATTTTCTTTTTGGCATTTGAAGTAGCGTTATGTACGAAAAATAGTATTTGAGAAAAAAAATGGTGAATTTTTGTTGTGCATTATGTTGCATAAGCCATGGGCGTGGAAGTAATATAAAAGGAATATCTTTTCATCGGTAATTTAAGGAACACATTTAAAATAGCTGTTAACACTTTTTGGGCGGGAAATTAAGCTGAACTATTATTATATTTAGCCTATTCGACAACCCCGGCCCGTCTCTGGCGTTTGATACCAACTAGACTAAATATACGGATTTGCATAAAACGACATTTACATATTTGATGGCATATACTAGGACAGGAGTAATACAAATTCTCTGCACACACAAAATTATAATGCACACATCACATTAAATGTCCGTGTTCATAGGTTCAAAACTCGAAGCGCAGCCGCTTCAACGTTGCTTTTGCCTCGAACGGAAGTAAGTTCAAGTTGGTCATGGCGGCCCAATCAAACACCACTGAGTGCTCGGTCTAGTTTTCTTTCAGGTCAATAAATCTACTCGTGTGTAAGTTGTGCCTATTTTCTATGTTTTACGTGTGAATTACAAACTGTGAAAACACGTTCAAATTATTTCGAAAAATTTGATCGTTCAGTGGCGGATTTTCATGCCAGTTCGCGTAAAAATGCTCTGTCGTGGATTGCGTGAATCGGTGTTCTAGGTCTGACCGTGTTATATCCCATTTCTTGTTATATGACGGGGGCCTACTGTAATTTTATATTATTATGTATGCAAATAGTTGGTTTAACCTACCAATAACATCATATGACTTATTAACTCGTCATGTTTGTTTTATTTCTGGGATAATAACCCACTACTAATACAAAACCGTTAAGTGTCAGATTTTAACTTATTAGTGTTTATTCTTTACAATGGATATATCTATTAATGATAAAATTTACAAAATCGCACTCATCTACAATTGAAAAAATTCAAAACTCATACCCAAATATGATCAGTTTCATTTCAGTGTTAAAGAAAATATTTACTGTGAAGTGGAAGCCATATCATAAATTTCAAGGAACTGTAGCCAGAAATGGGATTTCATATCTTAATTCTAGATTTGTGATTGTGTGTATGTGGTTCTACATTGCAGTGTAGATCTCTAAATCATCAGTTTGAATGCCTGCATTTTCTGTGTTGCGGGATGTTAATCCTTGACTAAACAATGCAATCATAGATATACTAACTCATGCCTTAATGTCAACTATTGTCTCTTAAGAAACAAATCGCTTGTTCATGTGTATGTATATATCTAAAGTATTCTGTAATTATGTATCATCGACACAATGCGGTCGCATTATACGGTCCCAATCATCTTCCCATATATAACAATGCTAATACCCGTGTGCATAACGGCCACGCCTCTATTCCACATTAATGTCATCACTTATGGTCCGTAATACGAATCAGTCAACTTGCATACCGCCACCACCTCATTTTTCAAAACAAGTTTAAATGGGCAGTTGACCCTCAAAAAGGTTCTTAAACATGTAATGCTTAGAACAGTAACCAAAATTCCACAATGATAATCACGAAATATCAAAATATACCTGATATAATAGATAAAGGGAAATAATCTACATTACTGGAGGGCAGCCAATATAGCTGCACCGGAAGCAAGATTCGAAGTTGGGAAGAAGAAAACTCAAATGCCCTGACATCATATGAGCACTCTCTAGACTGACGCGGGTTATAGTTGCTCTTGAGCGTTAATATCTCAGACATTCGGGATGTTGTGATTAACTGTTCACATCTGAATCAGCTAAAATACATTTCAAAGTTTGCACAGAATTGCAATAAAGGGATTCCTTCTCGGAATTCATTGGTTCAGGGAGTTCACACAGACACCAGTCAGTGTTCCCGGTTTTCCTCGAGGTTACTTCGACGATTCAGCTGTCTTCGAAACAATCGGAATCATCTTCCTCTTCTAAGGTTCCTTCCAGCTCAAACTTCAGCATTCAGGAGGTTCCAGTCTCTGTCTAGCTTCTAAGTGGCGGCATCCACATGCCATTAAAGGTCGCTTAATCAACACTTTGAACTGGTTTATTTAATATGTGGGTGATCGTTTACACATTTTGACATCATTTATGATATTTGTGAGCATAACTGTATTAGTCCTGAAAATATTCTTTGAAATGAAGGTGGTAATTGTTGGGAACTATTTTATGATATGACTAGCAACTTCTTTGAATTAAACAAATCACAGGTGCATAGAAGTGACTTTAATACAGACAATTTACTTATAGCAAAGATAATGAATGCATGATACGCGTGCTTTTGTATTTTCATAAATATCTTGTATTTGTGTATATTATTTATGAAACGATGGTTTTATCTTAGCCAATGTGATGTCTATGGCACTAGTGGAATCCATTCAGATTATTGGATATTTGTGGCATAATGTTTTGCCACAAGTTCTAGACTCCCACGGTGTTATTCTAGCAGATAAAAAATGACATGTTTAAAAAACTATATGCGCTGGTCATGCGTTTGTGCAGTAGGAAATTCTTAACAGGGTTCCAGCCCCAAAGCTCATAAAACGCCGAAAGAAGGTGATAGACTAAGATTAAGTATAGAAAACCTAGATATTGAGATATTCATATTAAACAGGTAAATGTATAACATTTTGTGCTAGTCGTGAATCTAGTATAACGAGTCTAAGAAATACGCATGCCCTTACCAAACCCACTTCCGTGGAATCGTTGAAATCGTCCTGATTAACCACTCTTAACCTAGACTAATATGATTACCAGATTTATGAAACTCCATCTTATTCAAGTGACAGTGAAAGAACGAGATAGATGTATTTTAGGAAACACTCGGACTTCGGTGAGGTTATGGACATTTGGTACTGACTCTTAAAACAGCATTATTCACTGTTGGCAAACAAGAATTTCAATTATGCTTCTATATTGCAATTACACTGCGGATAAAACATAGCTTTATAAAGGAAACATATACCAGATGATAGTGTAGGCATTTTATCCTTTGGAGTTGCAATTTTCTATCTGTAAAAACAAATATTAATATGGTGGTGCCATTTGAGGGGTAAGCCTAAGATACTGGCCGTCTTGCTAGCTGATAAAATGGTGGATGGTGACTGCTGGTATAACAAACACAACCGTGGCCTTTATGCACTAAAATTCACGTCACGTACCAATGACACTCAAAGCCAATGATGAGCCGCATCCGTAACAACGTAACGCTGAGTGATGTTGTCTGTTTGTCATACTGTTAAAAAGAAAAACCATATTATCATTTTGGTAGAAGTGGCACATTTATTGACAATACTTATGTTTCTCGCGTGTTATTCTGGGTTGTTGGAAGGGAAGTTTCTGTAATTTATAACAATAACATTGCTTGCTCAGACTCTGAAGGGGTCAAGAGTCCTTGCGTCGAAGAACAGATTCTCATCAGGTATCTGTAGTTAACTCCGGTAAACATGAATTGTTGAGAAATAGGAGGCTTAATATGTATTATCTGCACCCTTATGACAAGGATGCTTGTAGTTTAAAACTAAACAGAGGGCACATTTAATGAATTAACGTATGATAATTTTATATCCACGATCCACTAAGCGCCTAAGCGATCGTTGCCAAACATAACACCTCGTATGGAGAAGCCTTATTATCCATTAAATTCTAGACAATAGATTGTACTTTGTAAGTTTACTTCTCAACTTTAATTTGACTTTTTATATAAAGGAAATGCACACAACCAGAAACAACAAACATTATAACTAAAAAAATATAATGCTCAAAATACATTGATGCATATAGATATACTTTTATATATTAAATAGATCCTGGATATGGATCTGATGTTTCTTACGTGCTTAATGTCTTTTGGAAATTCTGGATGTTGATGTATATATCCTGATTATTCCATCCGATATTATATGTTACAAGGAGCAGCCGTCCTTTGCTAGAGAATGTTTGGATAAAGTTTGTTTTACGTCATTGTTGGTAATTAACAATAACTCACACGATATTATTTTACAAAAACCACTTCTTAAAAGTTAAATGCCAGTACAATTATGTTAATGCAAAGCATGTTACAACAATTGCGTTTAGCGAATTCAATCATCAGTATTGAATGAGCTTCTGGAGTTTATAAGCAAAAAGGGTCTTTAATGGCAGTATTTAGCACGATGTGTGTAAGGTAGTAAACCCGACATAGCTATTTAACAAATCCTGAAAGGTGGAACATCGAAAAATTACAAAGTGAGAAGCACTGATAGAAAGGATATTGTGGGCATTAAATTGTAGATTTTTTACAAATATACAAAGCGTTAGAAGATTACAACGTATTTGTCTTATCATGAACAGCCAATAATTTGGGAGCTGTTATCGAAGTATAATCATACAAAACAAAACGAGCTTTGGCGTAACTACTAAAATACTGAAGAAATTGTTCGTGAGTGAGTGAGTGAGTGAGTGAGTGAATAAATGAGTCTGGTTCAATCAGCAATCGACAAAAATATATTCTTACGCTTTCTTGTAGTCGCTTGATAAGCTACCGCATTTTACTGTGAACCATAAACGCTCACTGGACATTAGTTTCATAGTAAAAAGATGTTTTATAAAGTGTCTTTTTATGTCGTTTTTAATAATCGATTCACATTTTAACGATTAACGATACAACCCTACCACCATTTGGCTGACTAACTTGCTATTATTAATATAATTTTAAAAACACTCCCATCCCGATTTTTACAAATCAATCTTTTATTGGTATATATTGACACCCGAAAAGCGTTGTAGTATTGAGAGCTTCACTGGGAAAACAAACCTGTGCCATGAAGCGACAGAAATTAGATCGACTCATCACACCCGTACGCCCTTCTCAAACACTTTAGTGTTAGGAACGTGCGTCAGCTGGCTTTCAGCGCCGTACCCGGGCACGTCCTCCGGGTCAAACCTTCGAAGCGTCATGCTCTGAACAGCTGGGCCGAACGCCAGTTGTATATATACCAAGAAACGCCTCACTGTATGCTATTTGTCAGCCAGAGAAGGCGTTCGCAGCCAGGGAATAATGATGGGGGCTTCATTGCTGAAGCTTGTCCCCTTATTGCTGACTGTGATAGCGGCATTATGTATAGGATCAACCGCAGCAAAGGTCTATCGTTAGTAAGTATCAAAAAGCTACGATTTATTGTCAATCATTAGATCCTCTGCGTATTAATGGGGCGTAAAATACTTCTTTCACAATTATTGCTAGTTATTTAAAAATAGATGTAAGCGTTTGCTATTGATCATCATCAGCGAAAAATCACATGAACATTTACATTGATACAAATGTTATAGTGAAATTGCTTAATTAAACACACACACAAATACAGTTTAAAAGTAGCGTTTTCAGAAATTCGTTAATCTACTAATATAAACTTTCCTGTTGTTTTTCGTCATCCATATTGATTAGCTATAAATAAACAACCAGATAATACTCCAATACATTGAATGATGGCTGAATATAAAAATGGAGATTAAAAGGGGTTGGACTACTTTTGTGAATGACAGTTCATATTATCCTTCCTTTTTATTTGACTTAATAAAATACAAGGTAATAATGGATCAATCCCTGAGATTCCCCGGCATTCTCATATTCCCTAAAAACTCGCTGTAAAGGTATCCCATAATATAATAATATCATTCCATTCTATAATTGATCCTGTATATTAGTGTGCAACTAACTGCATTGTAGAAATATAAGTCATAATAACGAATCCAGGTGTTATCTGTATATGGGGGATATTTCATTCATTACATAAAATGCTGATTATCACTTTACCCTGACCCGTTTGTGGCCATTTGAAACTAGTGTTGAAAGTAAACTATGTAATCTATGCTCACGCAGTTTTTTTCTTCTAAAGTGTGAATTAATGTATCTTGTGAAAACTCGAACAATCATGTACGCATGAAATAAGAATAGTGCGATGGCTTGACGAAGTGCATCGTATTCCTAGACCTTTCAACCAGACTACTACGCGTTTCACTGTCACATATGACAATATCTAGTTGCTGTTGTGCTAAGGTGATACCAGTGAAAATTGGTTGCAGTTATTGAGCAGTTTATAAAGAAAGATAACCATCTGATGAATATTTTAATCGTTGTTGTTGTTGTCTAATATTCAGTTATTTGTTTGGCAAATTTTAAAATCAGCCACTAACACTGTTTCTATGTTAACAAATATATGAGGCAAAGAATTGGCTTCTTAACAATTTACTGTGACAGTAATACCATTAGTCCATTGTTTAGTGTTTCACGGTAATGACGGGTCTTCCTCAGTGGTAACACATGTTTATTTTAGTTATAATATCTATTCGTTGCTTTTATTCTGGCTCTCAGTGTTCCTCATTTCCAATATCACCGATGCAACAACTAACCTGTCAGTGATCTTTAATTTTGGTCTATTTCCTATCTTTGTCAGGTCGGTTTCATCTCATGCTAAATGGTAGTCAGTTATCCGCACTGCTATGAATCAGGAAATTCATAATGCTTTTATGCGTGTCTTATATTTCACACGTCTACTGTGAAATAAGACAAAGAAGTTTTAAAAACAAATTAACGGCTATATGTTATAAACCAGTTTCATTCGTCAAAATGGAGAAAAACAGGAAAAATAAATTTGTGACAAACTCACTTAAAATATTTTGGTTTTGGTATAAAGATCGGGATACACAGCTATCAGGTAGCTGGCATCTTTTAATAACTTGATAACTGACTAAAATATAATAATAACTAGAGGTCAATGTAATTTACTGGGGGAAATCAATACATTTGTAACAAGGAAAACGAAAAAAAAACACATCTAAGGTAATTTCACCTAAATCAGGGCACCACCCACCCTAAAGCTAGCTACTTTTGGTGAGCCATAAATAGCTGATTTGCACTTCGGGTGCATCAGATGGAATTTATTTCTCGGCATTTACTGGTACTATCATTTCGACACTTGGCACCCTATGTCATCACGTTGTGTTGTGAATTAGGACGCGCGGAAAGTTGAGGTATGAATAACACATTTATTCCAAGTAGTTTCGCTTTTAAACTTTTCTCAATCTTGCCACTAAGTAAATGGTATATTACAAATCACATGTAAGGCAATAATAGGCATCAAAACGTTTAGAAAATATCTTTTTAAATCGTTTTTGTTTTGGTGTAAGAAACGATTCCATAATGTCCGTCTATGCTAGAATGTGTACGGTGTAAATTTTACATAAACCTGGCCATCGTATATTCCTAAACCTGGCCATGGGCATGTTTAGGTCTGAAATGGCTAGGTTTGGGTTAATATCAAATATTTGGGAATGTCGATCTGTTTTTGATAATTAAAAATACCACTCGAAAGGACGACCATAATGTAGTAAATGCTAAGACTTTAAAATATCTATAATGGAAAGATTGATACATTACAAGTCCACAATAAAGTCACACGGGTACCTTATAATAACACTGTAGTACTCAAGTTATTAATTGATTAGGTAATCAAATTATGCTTTATGAACAATTAATAGTAAACTCATATGATTTGGGTATGTGTGGCACACGTTTCATGGACTGAATGTAAGTCACATATTAGTGATGTTAACTGAACAACAGTTCCTACCCACAATCCAAGCTTATACACACTAGGCTTTGAAATGAGACTGACCTGGTAGCAGCAGTTCAGACAGTCAACTCGGGCGGGATGTCCCAGTGAGCAGCCGAAACCACATTTAATGTACCACGGGCAACACTTCAAACCTGCATCAATGAGAAAGTAATACTTGATGCAAAGCCGGGGAGGATACCAACAAGAAAGAAAACTGGTTGATTATGCATGTAACCGGGAAGGCATGGTTGTAGGATTCGGTAAGAAAAAGTTCCTGTTCAAAGGTGGAAAACCATCAAATAAGTGCTGGTATGGAATGCTGAAACGACACCCTGATCTGAAGTTAAGAAAACCAGAACCAATACCTATTGTTCGTCATCAAGGTATAGACCGGGAAGTTGTGAAGTCATACTTCGAAGGAATTCGTCTGACCTTGATTAAGCACAACATGTTTCATGAACGTGACGCAGAAATGGAATATGGATAAAACTAGACTTGTCCTTGATCACAAACCAAGGAAGGTGCTGGGTGGGTCTGGTACAAATTCTCTGCACAGTAGGTCAAGTGGAAACAAGGACATGATAACAGTTATTGCAGCAGCTAATGATGATGGAGGGAATACACTACCGCATATGATACCTAAGGGGAAGACCATTCGGGGTCTGAATAGTTTTGATTGTGAAGCTGCTCCTAACGGTAGGACCTGGAGTGTGAGCGACAGTAGATGGATACAATAGGGAATTGTCAATTTATAGTTTGAGAAGAATTTACTGCCAAAAATAGGTAATGAACATTCCCAGATTCTGATAATAGATGGCCATCATTCACATAATTTTGTCGAATTAATGGAGACTGCAATGACTAATGAAATAATAATAATTGAAATTCATGCACACAGGTCAAACTGGCTCCAGCCTTGTGACCGTTCTCTGTTTGGTCCAATCAAGACATACTATAATAAGGAATCCCAGCAAATGATTATCCTGGAGTTATTGTGGGGAAGGCAAGCTTCACAGGCATGTTTGCAAAGGCTTAGGTGAACGCTATAACGAGCGATCTGGATATATCAGATCTGGATTCAGAGCTTGTGGTATTTTCCCATTCAATCCCAGGGCCTTCCTAGATATAGCATACATGAAACCTATCATATGCATCACATGCTAATCCATCACATTCAACGGCAGATAACCAACAAACCCTTTAACCTCTCAAAAGTATGAATGTACACCAGATATGGTTCCAGTACCTGAATTATTTGATGTATCAGGAGGAAAGCTCTCCACTAACAATATCGTCGTTATTGAGTATATGGCAAACATTGGAAACCCGTTGCCTCCTGGTGTGGCTCTCGCTGCATTGGAGCTTACATTTTCAGAAGATAAAAACGAGTGTTTAAATTCATGTTATAGTCGTGGATACCATATGTCAGATCATTTCTATGCACGGTGGAAACAACTGAAAGATGCAGTCAACCGTGATCCACAATATTCCATGATTGCAAATATGAGTTTTGGAGGGACTTGTTCTCTATTCTCAAGACTTTGATGTTCAAGGGTATCATTACCTTAGATTATGGGGTCTTATAACTTTTCCATTTTGAGAGTTTCAGTGAAGGTTAGATATATTAAATTCCTAATGAATATTTAACAAAGTGGCTGAGACCAGGTATTTACAGTGATAGATTCGGTGTTTTGCCTGGCTGCCGAGCAACCACCCCATGCCGAATCAAACTGGTCTCGTTCCCATAGTTACCTGTTTTTGTTTACTTCCTCGTGTTAACCTTTAAACAACAGCTGGGTTGCATTAATAGTATGATTGTTGGGTGTACAAACGACTCTTTATTCAAATACGATCACGTTAAACAAAGGGTAGCCAGGTTTAGGTGAAAAGTACTTATTCGCCGGCTCGGATTTGGTAAAATGTAGCCAGGATTTAGTTTGAAACTGATATAACACAGGATCATAGCGCTAAAATAACACTTACACCTGATAGCCAGGTTTAGGTTAAGTTAATGTTCTTGGTGAGAAAATTGAATTAGTATCTTGAATAATTGAGTTATTGGGCCAGGATTTGGTTAAATCACCCTAAGGTTATAAAATATGCTTATTATCATCAGTTATTATGATGATTTCTTGATATTTTCTGCCACCTGTATTGATTCACAGTTTCTCTCTGGATGGCAGAATATTAGAAGGGAAAAAAAATGAACCTCCGCTCTCCACTCCTCTTTCTTTCTTCCTAAAACGGTACCTTATGATCTGGTAAAATAATCGTACGGTAGTAATGAATCTTCCTCCCCTGTATTCGTCTCTCCAAGTTTGTACTTATACCTCATATATGGTAAAAGTCAAGAAATAAAACTGATATTTGAACTAAGTAGACTTAGACTCTTTGCCAAAAATAATCAGTTCTTCCAATTTAATGGTGATTATTGTTTCTGGTTTCGGGCCATTAATTTAATTTATGTAGGTATTCTATTATTGGTTAGACTTGGCTTTCTCAGCACCAGTTTTAATGGCATAAACTGCCGTAGGTAATTTCATCTGTTGTAGCACGAATTTCAGGTGCACTATTCATTATTCTTTGAAATCAAATGTTGAAGGGAATCGATAAAAGTAGACAGTTTTGTTGTACGAAATCGCTCGCCAAAACTGCCATTGGCGAGGACCTTGTCGGTAAACAGCTCTTCTATGATCTTACCTACGTTTAAACTGGTGTTGGGTTTCCTCATGATTGCCTACAAGACAAACAAGACTGTTTGTCAGTCCCTATTTAATGTATTCTTATAATATGTGAACACATATACTATAGAATATTGTAGAACTATAGGTGTTTTTCACCAAATTTTCACGGGTTGAAAATTTATTCAGTGTGACATTCCTTTCTGCCTTGAACTCAGCTTGGTTCGTATGCTGAAATATTACTAGTAGAATTAGATATTGAACATTGTTGGAGTGTAAGAAGTTTAACACTACCTGGTCTCTTATCATCTTATGAATTTACGGTTCTGTTTAGTAGTTTGCCTAATGCCCCAGGTCCTTCAGCCTCCAAACAGTTCTTATATGCAAACGTTTAGATATCATAGATTTTTAGTAGTTTGATATTCGTTTACTTTAAACTGAATTCAACGACTGTATTATTCGTCTTTCCCAATACCCTTCTGGATTTTGTATCCTACCTTTATATCTTCTTGCTGCTCAGGCAACCATCATTACCGTTGTCAATACGGTAATCAGCGAGTCCACATCCGCGTCTTTTTTACCATTAATGGATATTTATGTGAAATTGCTTTCACTCATCGCCTAGAAATCTTCTGCAGTATTGTATTCTTTCTCTTTTTGCTATCAAACTTTAATTTTCCTCTCTGGTTTGATGGTGTAATTTTAAAATGGAGTCCGAACGTCATCACGAATAAATATAGGGCACTTTAAAGATTATCTCTTCAAAACTTTGGATAGAGTTCGCACCCATGCTGGAATTCCTGGAATATAATTGATTTTAATACTACTCCTGAAAAATTCTGGACTAGTCCTAGTTTTTCAATACACCCCTGGAAAACCTCCTTGAAATTGGAATTAGCCCTAAACATTTTAAAAACGTCGACTTATCAAGCTTGGAGCTTATATCAAACTAGTATCATGCATAGCTGTCAAAACAAGTGTTTATTTGATTATACGACGCAGGTATTCCAAACATGATGTCACTATTTCCCTGATAGCATGTAAGGGAAATATTGGGATAACGTTGGCGGCCATGAAAAAGGTTGTAAGAGGTTATAGCAGGAAAGACGGACTGTCACTGCTAGCATTGCTCTGTGACATCTGCCCTCCTATTCTTGAAGTGATGTCTGCCTATATTTATTTGAATAAATATCATCATGATCATGTACACACGATCAAACATGCGTAATATGACAATATTTACGAGGCCATGTGGTGATGTAAGGACACTCTTTTGTGTGTGGCCAATTTCCAAAATCCTCAATAGTTTGGACCTAGTCACTAAGACGTCAACATGCTTGGGTCAAACAAAACGACACGGCATGTGATATAGGATATTAAATTACTACATCGCCGCATGTTACAGGATACTACACGAATGAAGATTTTTGAAAACCATTCACAAGAAGGACACACGAATACATGCGCACGCGCACATATACTCACTTGGGTTAGTTATCTTATTCTATAGTTATAGCCACACACGGATTTACCTCTTTCCCGCAGATAAAAGCCAAGATTTAGCAGACTTAAAAATTAAACTTGATGAAAAGGTTATCTCGTTAAACGATTAATGTATATAAATTGCGAATTCTTTGGACTTCGTTAAAAGGAATATCCTTTCCATTGAGCATGTTTAATAGAAGCAAAATCAAGTTTAGTATTCATGGTTTTTGATGTACATACCCGGTTTATGCTAGATTATTGCTGTAAAATGAGATCCTAGAAATTCGTGGATCTCTGCATATACTTATTCTCTTACATTGACACATCAAAATTATATTTTGATAAACAAATGTCCTGAAAAAGTATGATTACCTGTCATAGAGTACTCATTTTTAACATTCCAGCAAAATATACTGCGACAAAGCATGCGGTATGATAACTCAGCCGGTAGCTCCGGGCTGCCAACGAATATGTCTTCAACGAGGATTAAATGATACTTGCTTCGATCCGGGAACATTCACAACTACTGTCAAACGATTTATGGGAACCCTGTATACATCGGGATTTACGGAACTTCCTTTTAAATACGTTCCTCCTCCGACAACGACAACAACGACAACCACGACCACAACAACAACTACAACGACAACTACAACACCACCACCAACAACAACAACCACTACTACGCCACTTCCAACAACTTCAACAACCACTCCACCTCCATCAACAACAACAACTCCATCACCACCACCATCAACAACCAAAACACCAACACCACCTCAAACAACCACTACACCACTACCGCCACCTCCTCCACCACCTACTACTACCCCGCTACCTACACCACCAACTACACCACCACCCACTACACCGGTACCAACACCCACAACACCACCCCCACCACCGCCTACTACACAACCACCACCACCCACTACACCCCCTCCAACACTTCCAACCAGCACACCACTACCACCACCACCTACTACACCACTACCGCCATCCACTACACCATCACCTACTACACCGCGACCACCAACTACTAGGCCAACTACTACGTCTACACCTGTTACGACACCAGTATTTACGCCAGGTCCCACACCGCCACCTACCCCGACACCGACCCCTGGCCCAACACCAGCACCAACACCCAGTGCCACACCATCACCTACTCCAGCACCAACACCCGGTCCTACACCAGTACCTACTCCGGCACCGACCCCTGGTCCCACACCAGCAACTACTCCAGCACCAACATCCGGTCCTACACCAGCACCTACTCCAGCACCGACACCAAGTCCAACGCCTGCACCTACTCCAGCTCCAACACCTGGTCCTACACCAGCACCTACTCAAGCACCGACACCAGGTCCAACCCCTGCACCTACTCCAGCACCAACACCCGGTCCTACACCAGCACCTACTCCAGCACCGACACCAGGTCCAACGTCTGCACCTACTCCAGCACCAACACCCGGTCCTACACCAGCACCTACTCCAGCACCGACACCAGGTCCAACACCTGCACCTACTCCAGCAGCAACACCCGGTCCTACACCAGCACCTACTCCAGCACCGACACCAGGTCCAACGCCTGCACCTACTCCAGCAGCAACACCCGGTCCTACACCAGCACCTACTCCAGCACCAACACCAGGTCCTACACCAGTACCTACTCCAGCACCAACACCCGGTCCTACACCAGCACCTACTCCAGCACCGACACCAGGTCCAACGCCTGCACCTACTCCAGCAGCAACACCCGGTCTTACACCAGCACCTACTCCAGCATCGACAGCTAGTCCAACACCAGCACCTACTTCAGCACCAACACCAGGTCCAACACCTGCACCTACTCCAGGCCCGACAGCTGGTCCAACACCAACAACTGTTCCAGCACCAACACCTGGTCCAACACCAGCACCTACTCCTGTACTGACACCTGGGCCTACTCCAGCACCGACACCTGGGCCAACTCCAGTACCAACCTCTGGACCTACTCCAACACCCGGACCAGGTACAACACCATTACCTACTCCAGCACCTACACCTGGTCCGACACCAACTCCCACACATGGTGTAACACCTACACCTAGTCCAACACCAACTCCCACACCTGGCCCAACACCAACACCTACACCTGGACCAACACCAACTCCTACACCTGGTCCAACACCAGCACCTACACCTGGTTCAACACTAACACCTACACCTGGTCCAACTCCCACACCTGGTCCAACACCAACTCCCACACCTGGTCCAACACCTGCACCTACACCTGGTCCAACACCAACTCCCACACCTAGTCTAACACCAACTCCCACACCTGGTCCAACACCTGCACCTACACCTGGTTCAACACCTGCACCTACACCTGGTCCAACACCAACTCCCACACCTGGTCCAACACCAGCATCTACACCTGGTCCAACACCGACTCCCACACCTGGTCCAACGCCAGCACCTACACCTGGTCCAACACTGACTCCCACACCTGGTCCAACGCCAGCACCTACACCTGGTCCAACACCGACTCCCACACCTGGTCCAACACCAGCACCTACACTAGGTCCAACACCAACTCCTACACCTGGTCCAACACCTGCACCTACACCTGGTCCAACACCAAGTCCTACACCTGGTCCAACTCCACCACCTCCTTCTCCAACAACTCCACCACCGCCACCTCCGACAACTCCACCACCTCCACCTCCAACAACTCCACCACCTCCACCTCCCACAACTCCACCACCTCCACCCCCGACAACTCCACCACCTCCACCCCCGACAACTCCACCACCTCCACCTCCCACAACTCCACCACCTCCACCCCCGACAACTCCACCACCTCCACCCCCGACAACTCCACCACCTCCACCCCCGACAACTCCACCACCTCCACCTCCCACAACTCCACCACCTCCACCCCCGACAACTCCACCACCTCCACCCCCGACAACTCCACCACCTCCACCCCCACAACTCCACCACCTCCACCCCCGACAACTCCACCACCTCCACCTCCCACAACTCCACCACCTCCACCCCCGACAACTCCACCACCTCCACCCCCGACAACTCCACCACCTCCACCCCCGACAACTCCACCACCTCCACCCCCACAACTCCACCACCTCCACCTCCCACAACTCCACCACCTCCACCCCTCACACTCCACCACCTCCACCCCCACAACTCCACCACCTCCACCTCCCACAACTCCACCACCTCCACCCCCACAACTCCACCACCTCCACCTCCCACAACTCCACCACCTCCACCCCCCACAACTCCACCACCACCACCCCCACAACACCACCACCTCCACCTCCCACAACTCCACCACCACCACCTCCCACAACTCCACCACCTCCACCTCCCACAACTCCACCACCACCACCTCCCACAACTCCACCACCTCCACCTCCCACAACTCCACCACCTCCACCTCCCACAACTCCACCACCACCACCTCCCACAACTCCACCACCACCACCCCCGACAACAACTACAGACATAGTGGAATCTACTACACCACCTTGAGGACCATTACTTTAGTCACGAACTTCCTCGTCAGATGCTAAATGTTATTAGATTTGTGTGGCAATTTCTATGTTAATGTACTTCATATTAATAAATATCTAATGTGTACAAATATGTCCCTGTGTTGTTGCGCGGGCCAAGTTGAAGTGGTACATGGAAACATGTGTATGTTTCTATCTAAAAATAAACGGGAATGCAAAATATTATTAAGAAACGGATTTGGGTAGAGAATTCCGGGTGTTTCCGCCAACGGTTACTAATATGTGTACCGTCATCCCCCGCTTAATTGTACAATAACCGAGTATTTCCTTAAATATTAAAAAGAAAACATAATTCTTTTCAATTTACGAATGTCCTGCAAATATCCTATTTGTCCAGTTATTTATGTCGTGGCCAAACAAAAGATTATTTTAATTAACAACATCCTTATATCTTTAAATGATTGAAGCCAAACGGGGCCAAAATTGGGCCATACAGTTATTCAGTCGTTTGACGAAAGAATGATCACATTCCCAGGGGTCACCATTACCCCGAAATCTGTAGACAGTAAAGTTGTCGGTGGAGATGACCGCGTTAATTCAACGTTCGGTCAAGGTAAAGCATGGTAAAGCAATTTAGCATATTCAATTGACCGTTGTTTACATTGAAATGGCATTAATCGCAACTCATATCCACTTATCAGGCCTATGGCTGTTATTAAATAAAAGTATGCATTCGCAATTTCAAATTAACATAAATAATATGTATAAGGAGGGAAAATAAAATCATAAACAATCACCCTCATCAGCGTTACCTATTTTAACAACTATTATTTCCTAGATCGATTGTCCAAACTTCTGATGACACAACATATGGGCATTTCACTGAACATTTCGATTAATTAGGAGATCGGGCCTGATTGAAAACATTAATAAGTGCATTCTTCTAAATATAAAACGAATTTGCTTAGTTGTGTTATAAATGCCTCAAATAATATTCCATTGTTGTTGTTTTTTTAATTTAAAATGAGTAACTCGGCAAATTTCTACTTCCGATCTTCCTGTTCAGACTTGCCAATCACGGCACAAAAAGTTTATTTAAAAAGGCGTAAAACTTGCAAATACGTGTTAGTACATAAGTGTTTTATGCCAAAATGCAAAAAGGCTAACTTAGACTGTAAATAAGCATGAACGGCCATGCTGTTAATAATGAACTGGGTAAATCCAGCTAACCTTGAAACCGTGTTATTATCTTGAAGGAAAATTGTATGGTTATCTTCGGGACAATGGATATTAAAACAGAATAGTTAATGACCCATTACTCATGAAGGGAGATATAGAGATACAAGAAAACCAACAACTAAAGCTTATTGTTTTGGTCGAGGAGAAGTTTGATTGGTATAATAATAATAATAATAATAATAATTTTTCTATTTCGCACTCGTAGTGTATTCTACATAATAACAAGAACAAGTACGAACACAAATGGATAATGAAATAAAACAACTATAATATACACAACCTAGCCACTTAATCTTTGCAAAGATTTGTTAATAAAAAATTTAACATTTCATAATCAAAACCATCAAAATACGATTCACCTTGCACACCGCTGAATAATGATTTAACATCATTGACAATAGTTGGGTATTCAGAGCAAATCTGAGCTCTACTATATACTCTATTAAAACATTGTGATAAAGACTCAGTAAAACTAATATCAAAATTGTGACACAAATAAGACATATTCCTTCCCATAGAAAATGTAGCGCATGATATTGCCATCTTTACCATATGGCCTATAATACTATTTTCATATTGTAATATATGATAAAAACTATTAAGTTTTAACATGTAATTGCCATGATATATTAATTTGTTCAAGCAAGAGTGCTAGTATCTAGGTATGTGTACAATAATGTAAATTAAATAGCTGTAGCACTGCTTTATTCCACTAGACACAGCAGTTTGTAAATCACGCAGATTTCAGATCCCATAATTGTGATTTTTTATAGGTAGCAAATAAGTTGTCACAGAACCATTAAAAATTGACTGTTTGAGTTTACAATCAGGTAATTCAGATAAGCTGCTATGCATAATATTGCCAAGATGTCTCACTTGGTCTAACCATTCTATGACGTTAAGCTAAATACAGTCTTGTTGTGTAACAGGAGCACCAAATTTAAATACCATGGTCTTTTAGCATTAAATACAATATTATATTTCTTAGCAAAGTCGGTACAAATACTTAACATATGGGTGAGAGCATTCAAATTTGGACAAATCAGAGTACGGTCGTCTGCATACCCAAGTGCTCCAATAAACTCACTGCCAACATGACAACCAAAACCGCTGTTCTTTAACAATACAATTAATTCATCAATATATACAATAAGTAATACTGACGATATGACACCACCATGTTTTATTCCGTTTGACACATTGAAATACCGGGATATACATGAATCCCATGAGACACATAACTCTTGTCTCGTGTAGCTATCCAGAAGCAACTTAATAATAAGTCCAGGCATACCACGAGCAATTAGCAATTTAAATAATTTACCATAATGTACTTCTCTATTTACGAGACAACTATATACATGTCCACCTTTTCTAACACAATAAAAGACAGTTTCAATAACGACATCTGTACAAAGGGTTGCAGAGAGACACGACTTGAAACCAAACTGTAAGTCTGATGTATATAAATAACTACCGTACATATCTAATGTTGTCATATCCAACAATTTACATAATGAGCAACATAAAGCTATACCACGATAGTTATCACTGCAACACAATGAAGAGAGAACATTCTTCGGAATAGAAATAATAGTAGAGTGTAGCAATTCTTTTGCGGTATAGCCGTGCACAATCACTGCACTAAATAGAAAACAAATCATGTGGAATAATTTCTTCGACCCATTTATAAGACGATGCGAGTCAAAACCATGTCCGCCATGACGTTTTCCTGTTTTAAATTTTCGAACACATTTAGATATAGTTGTCACAGATATATCAATATTGCATAAACTGTCCCCTAAAACAGAAGTAATATCAGCACGAACTGTGTCTATCTCTTTCAAACTAGAAGTTATACTAATACATAGTTTTTCATATTTATATACAAATAACATTAAGCTTATTATGTACTAATGGTTGTACTCCCATAATGTCAATTATCAGTTACTTTTTTCGCCAGAAACGGCAACATCCAATACCGTCAGGTCGGAATTCAGGGTTCATGATATCATTATTGCTATTTTATTCAACAATCCCCCTTTATGATTTAGTCCAAGAGCCATCCGGAATACAAATAGATCATGTCTGCGAAGCACGACGCGTAGTGAAGAGCCTTCATGGATACCGTAGGACGGTTTAATTTTGGGTCTTGTACCTGCATAAGTTTACGTCTCGGCATCAATCCGTCGCTGTCTCCTCTGCCACTTCATTTGGACGGGTTGCAGCATGAAGCCATCGTCAGCCTCTTCGTGTTCCGCCTTATCGTTAGGTAGTGGCGGTAAGGCCACTTTATGGGGCCTAGCATAGGCATTCATTGATGTATCATCCTTCAGTCTCGTACTACAGGAGGTATTTGATATATTGGGTGCAGAAGCTGTTGCCACAACAGTATTGGTATCAGAAGGCGTGGAAGACACTACACCAGAATATGTCGTTCTTTGTCGAGCACGTACATCTGCCATTTGTCGTTCAAGGCGTCTCACTCATTACAGAAGAGAAAGAACCTCTATCTTATGTAGAGTTATGTTAGTAAGCTTGCTCAGATTAGCATCCACAAATTCAGTGGGGCGATGTATATCTATGTCTGAATACTCAGCTTTAGACTGTACATGATATCTTCAATGTCCTATTCAGCAGGACTCTTGTGGCCTTTATTCGTCCTTTTCTGGACAATAGGCAGGTCAGCCCCATGAGAAGTTTTTGGCTTCATTTATCATACCAGTATGATTGAATTGTAGAATCACACGGCTTCATTTAGCGTGACAAAACCTCCGTAGCATTCACCAGATAATTGATTTACCTGCTGATGGCACATACCCATGATGGGAAAATACCTGTTTTTCTACCTGCTGTCACAGCATACACATTCAGTCATGCTGTTGCATTAGTCGTACACGTGCATCTGTGTATTCTCAGCGATATTAGGCGGTTAGCTGATTAGTATTGTTTACTTGTTGCCTCAGCTTACGCTTAGATCTAGATCTACTTGTCGAGGTTAGCACAAATACACTTATGTTCTATATTAAATCAATAGGACATTTCCTATATATTTTAGGGTAACAAAGTGAGTGTATTTGATGTATCAACTAAATACCTTGTTGTTACATTGACTCCATATTGTATAGCTTGTCTAATTAGAACATTAGGGTAACTGGCTAGATTAGCTAAGCAGGTGAATTGGCAGATACAACAGATCGTAGATTCGTAGATGAATTCAAAGGCCTATTTAAGACCCGAAAATGCCCTCCTATGACATCCTACCAACATTAAGCTCGTAATAAAAAGGTCGATTGATCAATTGAAAAAAGCTGGCACAACTCAGATCTGCTAAAATGCACCAAAGATTTTAAACAATTATTCCCCAAAATATAATGACAGAGAGAGAGACATCTCTCTCAAATTGGTGTCATGTTTGGATGTATACTTGTGATTACACGGTTCTGTATATGGCGGTTATATACTAATTCACAGTTACCTCTGGGTCGTGGTCACTGTTAAGCCACAATATAGAGCTAGGTGCTTTAAGTTGAAGGTTTTGAATCGATAATTAAGCATAATAGTATTTTGTTTTTATTCATTATTTGTATTCTTTAAATAAGAAAATCATGCCAGTATCAGTGATGTCTTATACAACGCTGGCCATCACTTAATAAATAAGAGCTAATTTACAGACAATATTTATACTATTTGTATCAGAAAATCTGTTGCGTATAATCATCTTTATGTGACAAGTCCGTCTAATAGCCTTATAGCTGCAGTTAAGCCAACACCATTTGATTTCACCATAATGACTCACTTGTGCTCTTTCCATTACGATCCAAAGTGAATTGGAATACGAAGTTATTATTAAGGAACTGGAGATATAGTAGCATGTTTCAACGTTTTGAGTAGATGTTGAGAATGTGCACAGGGCCTATAAGCAGCAGTTCTATTGATTATAAGCAGTAGTTCTATTGATTATAAGCAGCAGTTCTATTGATTATAAGCAGTCAGTTCTATTGATTATAAGCAGCAGTTCTATTGATTATAAGCAGCAGTTCTATTGATTATAAGCAGCAGTTCTATTGATTATAAGCAGCAGTTCTATTGATTCACACCAAAGACAAACGCTTAAACCAAGCTGGCCAAAGTTTTCAACGTATTCGGAAGAGGTTTATTTCAGAATGTATTCTATATATTATATGAATTTCAATGTTGTATCTAATACATACCTATTAGTATGAAAATTGAGACTGGACAAACAACCATAACATTCGTGGTCATGGCATGGAATGAATAACTTACATTAAAGCAATAGATATTGGCCTATTTTTCCACATTTGGTATATTTCGGAAAACAGGTATAACAACAATAATGCAGTCCAGTGTTGGAAAGGGATGACGATTTTATAAAAAAAAAAAATTAAATCGCATTCTTTTATTTAAATCAGATTGATTTGATTTTTGCTGATTCTGTTCTATCCCGGAGTCCGTGCATTTCTTTGTCAGTTTTTATTGCACGTTGCCTAACGTACTGTTTTCCACACAACTTCATTCTTATCAAAGTATAACCACACACAATCCCCCTCTTCTGCCGGATATTGTGAAGTTGATAAATATCAGTGCATAGCGATGATAAATAACCAGCTGTATATTACACACAGCTGTAGTCTCTGGTATGTTTCCAGCAGGAAATAATTATCAATAGTGAAACTATTTCAATGCTCACCTTATATACCGATGCTGGCTAAACATCAAGTGTTTAACACTAACTTAATGATCCCCCAAATGCACAGAAAAGATGTAAATTAATGTGTCCGATAATCCCCAAATTCATCCAGTTTACCACATTGAAGCAGCATAGCTTCACTTAACACCTTATATTGTGTTGATCTCCAAAGATTATCCCAATCATAGATTTAGTGGAACTGTCACTGTTTAGTATAAGTAAAATATGGTGTTGAAACCTAATTGCAATTCAGTTGTAAATATATGTAAAAATAATTATCTAACTTAAATAACTATTGATTTAAAAAAAAATTATTTGTTATACTGGAAGTTGTTTGGTAAATCTATGTTTACAAAATAATCAATAAAGATAAATGTAATAATCATAAAATCAAATGACAAATCAATAAAACAAAATAATAAATTAATTATATTTAAAAATATTTTTGCAGTGACTTCTCTGAATGGGCTATCAACCTATATTTACTAAATGACTGTTTAGCTGCTTAGTAAAGTTTGATTCTTAAATTGTATATCTAAATATGTAAATATTATCTCACCTGTGTTTTGAAGAAAATAGTGTGACATCAAATCAGTAATTAATAAGAAAATGTAGAAATTCAGTGGGCACTTATATTTACATTTTAATGATGAATGGCATATTTAAATATAGTATTATAACATTGTATTAACATTTTTTAATTGTTTTAATTATAAAAACAATTAATTGTAATAATGGTATATATAAAATATTCGGGAAAAAATCTATTAAAATTTATTCTTGGTTATTTTTTAAATCAAAGGTTATATATATTAAAACCTTTTCCATAAAAGTTCAATTGGATCTTTTTTATTAATATAGTAATACCTAGTTTATAATGAGTGGAAAGTTATGATAAAAAGTATATACTAACTATAATGATCGAATTGGCTTTAATTAGCTCTACAGGGTTACACTAAACTAAAATAGAAAATATTTAAATTGGAATATAATTATATTGCTCAAGTGGAAAAAGCAATAAGCTAATCATACCTAAAAGTCAAACGAATAATTTTGGTAATTAATACATTAAAATTGATTGTGAAAAATAAGAATACCCTAAACAGTAGGACGAAACTACCAACCATTGATAGAGATGAAGAGATTTCCACAACATAGGCAACTGTCTTTATACGACTTAAATTATGCTGGCATCAATGACAAAACTAACAATATCTTTTTGGAAACTGAGTTAGGTAATAGAAATAATTGCCATTAAAAGTGTATATTACTTCACATCATTTAGCATGAAAGGCATCGGTTACTTCATTAAGAAAAATAAGAAAGTAAAATTTTCTCTGTTGAAACCAATCTCAAAAGTGAAAGAACTATATTGGTAATTAATCATCTAGAGTCTGCATAATAATCGAGAATATGAACAATTAGCATCCCCATCTCTCTCTCTCTCTCTCTCTCTTATATATATATATATATATATATATATATATATATATATATATATATGATCTATTAATTTGGGGTATTTTATTATATAAGGCCATAGATGCAATTAAGTATAGTTTCATCTGTAATCGATACTGATATTCGCCAAAGTATGCTTTAAGAAGCCATACTAGAGGGGGGGAGTCGGGAATAGGTCAGTTGAGAACTAATGGAGCTATTAGAATGACCTGATTGAATGAACTAACCCCAGCATTTTACCAAAACTGTATTCAGAATATTGTTTCGTTTATCCAGTAACACCATCCTAAGAAATATATGACTTGCGTAGGTCACATTTTACCAAAGCTACAACCTATAATTATATGTAAATTTGATATGTATAACTAGGCTGCATCCCACACTGGGCAAATCATTATATGCGGCAATCATTCTAAATTATATAAAGAAAAAACAGTCCTACGGCTAAATATTACGGCATGATTAAAATAATAGAATAATATACCAATATTTATAGAAGGTAACCCAAACTAGGACACAGTGACACATATATACTCCGTACTGACAGAGTGTATATGTACTGTAATGGAAGTATTATATACACAGAGAATACCGGAACAAAACAAAATACTAACTAAGAAAGATGTGTATATTCATGGCTTTTATTGTTGTATATTGTTGGTATATATTAACATATATTAGCATTTGTTAACTAAAATAAAATACAGAATATTACAGAAATTCTTGACCAACGCTTTAAACTATTTTACCATATAATAACAATATAAGTATTCTTGGCAAAATCTAAAAAAATGTGGATATAAAGTGTATGTTAAATTAAATGATCTGGCCATTAATAGGTCTTTGTATAGATGCCTTAATTTTGGAATAAAAGATTTTCTTTATCCCACTGTTTACTTTACAAGCATCATAATTCCGATACCAGAAACATTGATACTTTGAATAAATACATTTAACTTAGATTAAACATAGTTAATATAACATTACTGTATGCAGTTTTTGGGTGTTGATAGCCTTTACACATCTGAGCCATTGCTCACTTATCAGCACAGCTAACTGAGAAGATATAATAAACGGTAATTTTTAACAGGCTGGTGATTTAATATGATATTTTATCAAACTCATTAGTCTTATCCTCTCACCAGAGAAGGAAAGAAGAAAGCAATATACAGTTTAATTAAATAACTTCCTTCTGCTGGATTTTATTTAACAAACTATATAATATACATGGAAACAAATGTCATGCCAGTAATCGTACAATAACATCTGATGTAATATAAAACAAATCATTTATTGACAAACGGAATCAGGTCTAGAGAGTATGGTACCATGAATACTTAAGTCAGTCATTTTAGTAAAATAAACCGAATTTCTGTTCGACCGTTTCATTATCTCGTTCATTTTATGTCATCAGTAAACCCTTATTTATAACTTCGGTGCTATTTAAAAAATTGAATCTACCCCAATTGGAATAGAATAAGGGACCCTAAGTATTACCAATCCAATCCAGAATGATGATGGTAGAATGCAGATAAGTTTTACAGACGACTGAAACTCCGTTCACATCCACATGACGTGACTGACAAAGGGTCTAGCATTAGCCCAGTTACTGAAGCGTTTCTATATATTATGGTATTGGGATATTTCAGAGTTTCAGCCAGATTAATTGATATACCACCTTGCCATGATAACCACCTTTGTTGTCATCATTGCAATTCTATGTCCAGTATATTTGATGAAGATATATCACCGTACTTGAACAGGGGTAGCATACTCCTTCGCCATTTATTGTTCATCACTGAAGGGATAATGGCTATACACGGTGTTGTTGTCCTTTGGCTTGGTGAGAATATGTTTGATAATTCGGAGAGTAAACGATACATTAATGGCACAGAATGAGTCATCGCATCACGTTGGCTTCATCGAACCATCATGTGTTGATAGTGTTGATCTTGGTACGACAATCAACCTGGGCATCGCTAACGGGTACGTGATGCATTGCACCACATGTACCAATAGTATGTCCTTGTATCCTGACGCTAAGGTGAAGTACATAGACCAATAGATTACGGCATCCAAGCAAACGAATCAGGAATTCAAATTGTGTGGTTGCTAGTTCAAGTGACCTGCCCTTTGCAGCATAATTGGCATTCATTATCCTGCATTCGGTTTGGATTCCATGCAGAATATCGACGATATCTGAATACATGTACTTGAGCTGGTTGTGTGATTCAGGCTATTCTTCCTTGATCTGATCAACAAGTACATCTTTACGTTTATGAGATAGCTTGAAAAACGAAGAAGCTTCACGTAATTTCCCAATAACATTCCGTACAACATGTAGTTCACGTGTTTTCATGATCGTTAGGTTCAGCACATATGCATTATAATGCACACACGTGGCACCATAATACTGATTACGAGTCACGGATAAAGCGCCCTCCTAAACACCTGAAATACTGCCAGCACTATCATATTCTAGACCATGGAGTGATAGCAGATCCTGTGAACATATGGTATACTACCAGGTCCATCATATCCATGAAAAGGAGTAGTGACAGATCCAGCCCACATTATTGAAGTTTATTCAGAATCTGCTGTGATAATACTGCACCGCCAGTATAAGCCTTTCACATAACACAGTCCATAAATATTTCGTGAACGGTCCAAAACGGAAAATCGTGCAAAAAAAGACATTTGTTCAGAATTTGGTAGGTTTGTCGTTTGGCCAGCCAAGATAGAGAAGAGAAGCATTTTTCATAACCTAAATGGTATAGTATCTGATGTAATCACCTACTACTCTGATCAGTTCATTCAGCATTGTCTTTGAAATGTAGGGAGCATTATTCGGTATATGTTTGAGGCGAAACCTCACTGAGACAATTTCCAATAGTCCAGTTGTGTGTAATCATATAAATGTATATCATATAACTATAATAATTGACAAATAAGAAATTTTAAAGTAGCTTAGCCAGAAATATGGTTCAGTTTGTGACAAATATTTTGGAGTGTTATTTACTGTGCGAAATGTAGAATAGGTTGAATATCAGAAGGACCACATGGCCAGCAACTACAGAAAGATGCATGCGCGGGTCAAGAAATGTCGGCACCGGCTCATATTTTCAACACTATATATATATAATACGCTGATCAAAGGTTGTTATACATAATGGGAAATTATATAGTATATTTGAGATTGTGTTGTGTAGGTTGTGTAGGTTATTTTACGAATTTTTAATAATCTGGCGAAGTCAGCTATATTTTAGAAGATTGGTTGGTTTGCCGTATTATGTTTTGTAACTATGGCAGTTAATAATAATATTTTCCAGCGCCAAGGCTAATTACTCAATTCAACAACATTAACAGCTGCAGCGATAATTATTTAGAGTGAAAGGAATTCTGTCAAAACGAGTTAATTTCAAAAATATCATTACAGTCTAGACATAGGCTTTTTGTTAGTTTTACCCAAACAATTTTTTTCGATCTACAGAAAACACCCAGTGGGATGAATGCACAGGAGCTATTTGAAAACTTACCAGATAGATACCTAGTATTAGTTTTAGTAACAGGATTGAATAATTCAAACATGAATACCCAGTTATTAAATTTGCATACGGAAGGATATATTTAAATCAAGCTCAAAATCTAAACATTTTATAATAAAAATGCAAATCAGTTCTGATTTAGAGACCATTACAATACCTACTGTCAATTATAGCAGCGTCATCTATTCTTACTGTACCATACAAGTATAGGTTACGACTCATAAGTATTATTATTCCCAGCTAAATTGCACTTATATACTTAGATATAGTTCTTGAATTTTACACATTTTCAAGACAGTTGAAACCTTGAGTTGGGACTACATTTTGCAATTTAATGACATATTAACAATATCAGAATTGAGCTAATCAGAACTTCCTGGCATTCCTCGTGAGATAGGGAAATCTTCATTCAGAGTAATAAAACCTTAACAGATGTCTTAATTTCATGATTTTGAAAAAGATATTGAAGACAAACCGATTACGTATAGTGAATATTTATGGCGGCAAATAATAAGTAAAAACGGATTATATACGAATTTAGTATTAACTGAGAGATCAGTTTTATTTTAATAAATATTTTGTTATATAGACCCACACAACGGATCTAGTGTAGATGAAGAATTCAAAAGAGAACAAGAAACTTCCTGAAAATCTATTTCTTAACTGCGGTTTATTCGAATTATATTTCTTAACATACTATAGAGGCATTCTGTTTTTTAACTATTAAATAATATTCAATTTCAAAATCACTATTTCAACATAAATACTTTAAATATGGTCAAAATCAGCAATCATTAACTGCAACATTACAATTATCAAGGAAAATACACAGAAGAAGTTACAGAGGGCATGGAGCATAAAGTAGTAAATTAGGCGATGATTCGTGACCTGGTAAGAAGGTGATGGCACCTACTGTTGCTGTTGAAACGAGCCAGTCAGTGACATCTTGGGCTGATGGAGCATTTCCATCACCGAACGAACTGATATAGCGAGCCATTACACCAACAACGTGTGGAGCAGACATTGACGTGCCAGAGTATTCATCGGTGCCTTCGTTGGGAACAGAAGAAAGAATTGTAACACCAGGAGCGTGAATGTCTACACAGGATCCGTAGTTGGTAAAGGTAGCAGTAACGTCTTCTACATCAGTGGCTGCTATTGTGACTGCATCAGGTGTGCGGGCTGGGGTGTAATTGCAAGCATCATTATCGGAATTGCCAGCAGAGATACCGAAAGACACACCTTCTGTAAACATCTGGCCGATAAGATCTTCTATTGCTTCCTGTTCTCCTGTCCCACCCAAAGACATGTTCACTACAGAGCCTTGACCAGTCGTGTGCTGCTGCTGTATCCAACTTAGACCATCCAATGTGGCACTCCATGGTCCACTTCCGGAGTCACTGAGAACCTTTACAGCTATTAGATTGACTTCTTTTGCTACACCATACTCGATACCACCGATTGTACCAGACACATGTGTTCCGTGACCATTACCATCGTCTTCTCCAATGACGCCATCAGCGGTGTAACCCCAAACAGCTCGACCACCAAACGTAGAATGAGTTATATCTATACCTGTATCAGTGACGTAAGCATTCACTCCGGCACCTGTCTGCATACCGTGTTCATACACAGCAAGTGGACTAGTAGGGTTGGTATATGTAAGTGCTTCTCTCTGATCGATGCGATCTAAACCCCAAACACCTGGATGTGACGTCGATTCACAGTCATCTTGATAGGCATGTGCCCAGCCGTTGTAACTCATATATTTAATTTCAGGTAACTTACTAGCACTTATGGCATCAGCTTCGAGGCCAAGTACCCAGAGGATCTTCGTTCTTTTAATGTCCCAAACCTTCTTCACTTCCAGGTTGAAGTCAATCTTCAGTTTCTGTCCGAAAACGTTGGCATCATTTTCTGGCTTCAGACCCAAGAAGAATTCGCCTTCAATTATTTCATAGGCCTGGGATATCACGACCAGGGTGAGGAGAAGAAAGGCTCGCATTTTGTCTTCTTTGTTTCTCCACCTTTCAACTTGTCTTTAATCTGTCAGTGTTGAACCTTTTATACCTACTACTAAGATAAGTGATGAACGTTGATTGGTTCTTTTCGCGTTTATCTCTTCGAAGTTTTCCCCCGGAATACATTATCTTTAATCAAACCGGAATATGATTAAGATAAGGTTTTCTTTTTCGTGTAAATGTTCATTTACCACAGGATATTGCGTTTTAATGCATAAGATAATAATTCAAATACAGTCTACTTTCTGAAACTTAAAATGTGAAAACTATGTGGCATTTAGGCTGTTTTATGTACAGTATCCGCTAAATGGGCATGTAATCATCTGAAGATATGAGTCGATATTTAATAAGAATCATTCTTAGGCTTAATTAGAACTTCACCATTTCAGAAACAGTATACGTGGATGCGACTTTGATGCCATCACTGATTAATACATGTATGTGTTCCATTCACGAAGGTAATATCTGTGTCTAATATTTCTAAATGATGTTTGTAATATTTAGTGTATTCAAACTTTGATGTGCTTTGATTTTGTCTGCAGTCAATAGTTGGACTAATATCAAACTAATTTCCTACAGTTTTGTTTTCTAATGTAGAAATCTAACAATCTTACCAATACACAAATACAATATATATGTGCGCTTGTGTACGTGCTTGCGTGTGTGTGTCTGTGTGTCTGTGTGTGTTGGAAAAATTTGGCTGGGAATATTCATATTTAGTATCTCCATTACAACATAACTATACAAAGGTTATCTAGAATCAATTTGATTAGGGCTGTTATTTACATTTGTGGAACATATTTAGTCTATTTGTGCACCCATGTTGATTTGGTTCGGTAGATTGGATACTCTTACTAAAGGGAACCATCCCACATATACATCAATGGTACTATAATGGGGCACTCTCCCGAGCAACAGCAAAATTTCATGTAAATGTATTGACTGTTTCTGGTACGACATGACATTTCAGCAGATTACAAAAATAATTGCACTCAAAACTAGGATATTTCATATTCGTTGGACATAACATTAACAGGATATCCATACATATCTTGAAAGTGGCCCAATTAAAGTGCATAATTAATAACACATGCATAAAACCAATAAACAATGTACCATCATATGCTAAGTGACTTGCTCTAGATTACGCATATGTCCGTCAGACAAGATCAGTTATAATATAATAAATCAATTTAGATTACGTGTACCGAAATTCAACAAGTCTTTCATCACCTTATATAGTTACTGAAAATATTCCACAAAAATACACAATAAAAACAATTTAGTCCAGAGAATGGGTATGTACCTTTGTCTAGAATGATACACGTGGAAAGATTGTTTTAAACCGACATCAAGATAAACATATAAGTTTATTATAGAGAAAGTTTACTTTAGTTATAACTCACACTCATCAGGATCTAACAAAAAATATTTTTACCAGCCCATGTTCCAGCATCAAACGATTCTGGATTTTGAAATGTGTTTGTGTGGGTGTATGTATGTGTGAGTGCTTTTGTGTGTGTGTGTGCGCGTGTGTGTATATGTATGCGTGTGTGCACTATATATATATATATATATATATATATATATATATATATATATATATATATATTATATATATATTCAGATTTTTTAAGATGTCAAACTCGCCTTAAATAAAAACAACTATATCTTAGCCTATTATATCTCAGATTCCATTTGGGAAACTGTTTCTAAGTTAAAGTCAGATAGTTCCAGCACAGTGATAACCTTGCCACCTCCTCACAGTTCTATACATATAACTAATTCTCGTAATATGTTTCTTACTATTATTATACTGCTAGCAGGTAATATCCATAAGAATATAGGCCGTACTATTCTGGAAAATATCCGTTTGGCTATCAGCAACGTTAGGCCTGTCCATAATAAATCAGCCTGTACCACAGACTTGGTAATATCTAAGAAATTGGATATTCTCGCCCTCACTAAGACTTGTCTTAGCTCCCATGACAAAACCTCTTCTATTTCTTATAACTCCCCCCCCCCTCTAACTCTAACTTGTACCACCAACCACGTCACTGTAAACGTGGAGTTGGTGTTGGCTTTCTGGTATTCAAGCTATCCAGGCTAACTGCATTACCATTTCTGACTTCATTTACTGGTTACTTCCTATGTTCTATCGCCCTCATGAAATAATTTACTAGTAAATGTAATTAGTGTTCATCCTGAAGTTTTCAACTTTGTTGATTTCAACCTTCATTTCGATACATAGTCTGCTGCTACATCAACAATTAATGACACGTTTCTTTCTCCACACACATCCATTTTCATTGGCTTGATCTCATCATAACCTGGTCTAGACCTAACTATATTTGTACACTAACTGCCACAGATGGTTTATCGGATCATTTCACTGTTATGACAGAAATAACATTTAAGCGTAATCCAGTTGACTCCAAGTGTAATATTCTTTGTCGGTATTCTCACACATTAACATTCTCGCGTTTAATGATGACATAGTAAAATTTGAACTGATCACCAACCTTAGGGCTAACTTATCACAATTGTGGGAACATTACCACACTATACTTTACTATACAAACACGCACCTGTCAGATCAAAATCGGTAATAATTAAGCTACCTGCTCCATGGATGTCCCCTTAAATTGTATAAACAGGATTCTCCATAGAAAGGTTTCTATTTCTACGCCCGCTCTTCATTAAACTAAATCACTCTGCAATTCTTTTTCCAAACAAGGGTAAGATCACCCAAATTCATGCTTCTTTCCCAGGTTGTGCTTCTCGTTGTAATATTGACTTTCCAGTTGCATATTACCCTTGCACAGTGTTTAAACAGACTCACTTACTGAAATTAATAAACTGATTTTTCATCCCCTAATAAATTCTGTGAACTTGATCCTATCCCTATATTTTTTTTGGTTAAAATCTTGTCTTCACACACTAATTGTTCCAATTACTAAGATAAAAGATTGAACACAAAACTCCCGAGTGTTCCTTTCTCATTTTAAACATACCCCTCTTCTTAATAAACTATCCTTACCAGTCAATGACCTAAACATATATAGACCTATTTCTAATCTATCTTTCGGGGCGCCTCCGTGGTCTAGCGGTAGCGTGCTGGACCACAGATCACTACCACCCGTGTTCGAATCCCGGCGTGGGCATATCTGAAGGTTGTTTCGTCTTTCACTTCGTCTCATTACATTTGGAAGTCGCTCGGCCCATTTAGCCTACCTTGTACACAAAGATGGCCGTAAAACATCAATCATCATCATCAACTAATCTATCTTTCATATCTAATATATTATAAAAAAGACGTATCCAGTCTTTTGAAAGTTTATTTAAACTTTAATCACTTATCTAATGTTTTTCAGTCTGCTTACAAACAATTTCACTCTACATGAATCGCTCTAATCAAAGTTCACAACGACATATCATTAACCATGGACCCAGGAAAGGTTACAGCACTAACACTATTATATATACCTGCATCTTTTGACACCATTGATTATTCTGTCCTTCTAGATCGCCTCAATGATTTGTATGGCATATCAGGCATAACGCTCACTTGGATCCGGTCATTCTTAATACATAGGTTACAATCAGTAAAAAAAAATTAAAAGAAATTCAAATGCAGTGCCTTTGTTTTGCTGTGTTCCCGAAGACTATGTTATTGGGCTGCTACTGTTCACTCTATATTATTCACAGCCACAAATTAGACCATCATTTATTTGCAGATGACACCCAAGTATACATATCTTTATCTACAGCAGACACTGACCTTTCCCATAAACAGATGGGTGACTGTCTCAGTGATATCTCTGGCTGGATGACAAACAATAAACCTAGGCTCAATGCCAACATAACATATTTCATCATTATAGGTACATTCAGACAACGCAGCAAACTTACTCGTTTCTTCCCTACGAACATCCTCAGTCATAGCATCATACCACCAAACATTGTATGTAATCTTAGTGTTACATTTGAGAGCGATATTGATTTCAGAAATCGTATTTCTCTGACATGTCGCTCCTGCTTTACCATATTCATGACCTTCGCCCTATTCACCACTTATATTTCTCTTTCGGTCGCAAAAACCATTGCTACATCACTCAATAATATTAGGCTTGATTACTCTATCTCTATTCTTTATAACAAGACATCTAAGGATATTCTAAAATCTCAGTGTGTTCAGAAAATAAACAACATCTGGATAATTCTCTAACAAAACAGATCTGATTATTCAGATAATAACTTAGTCCAATTTTTTCCACAGAGTCGGCAAAAACTAATACGTTGATGCTGAGAAAATATTAATCGGTATTTAGAGACTTGATGGGTTAGAATTGATGGGTAGTTCTTGAATTTAGCAAGTTGCTGTTGGTAGGAAAACACCTATTAAACGAATCTATAGATTTATTTGACAGATATTCGTGTACGAAGAGAACAATTGGTAGTCAGACAAGTCATGCAGCTTTTAGAATTCCTAATTTCTTAAATTTTGACCAGTATGACTGTAATACCATGCATTGTAAATGACACGTATTGCCCATTTCTGTATTAATATTAATGGTCTAATTATTTTGGTTGGTATTGCCCCATTCCATAATACCATAGGACAGATGTAGATAAATCAATGCACAGTTAAAGATCATTAGGTTATCTGATGGTAACACATGTTTAACTTGCTTAAATCAAAACAAAACCCACTGAACACTTTCCTTTTTACTGTAGGAAAGTATTGTTTCCATGTCAAATTTGTGTCAACTTGGTTGTCTATTCTTTGCAGTCATTTCCTATTCTATTAAGTTTAATACTACCTATTTTATCGAATAACGTGAAAGGTCTTCCCTCGTGTGTTTAGGTCTCCATAGATAGTACTTTGTTTTCCTGGAATTTAAAGATAATCTATTTCAGCAAAACCAATGATATAGATAATTGACCTGCGCGTTAGTATCTGCATATAATTAATAGATACTTGAATTTGTCGTATATAATGTTGTGTCGTCAACAAAATATAAAACTTTCCCTGTGAATGAGTAACCTATGTCACTGACATAGATCAGAAAAACCAACGGACCAAGAATAGATCCTTGTGGAATTCCAGTCATAACGCGTATCCTCTCACAAATTGTTGTCGATCTGATAGATGGTTGCCAAACAAATCATGTGCTATATTACGAATGTCATAATTATTAATTTTAAAGCATGGAGATAGCGGTCACGCAATGATTGAGAAGATGAACAACTGGCTTAGTGGTGAAGTGTTTGGGACGGAATCCATACTGTATTCCTATAGAGTATTCAATGCAATTCAATTCGTTTATTTCCACACAATTTTAATGAAAACAAACACATATAGAATGTTGAAAGAGAGGATGCTTGAAGCATTGCTTATATAATGTATCCCCCCTCAACATAACTTTGAAAACATTCATGACAAATTAAAAGATATGTGGAATAGTGAATAGACATAATTATATCTTTATGAAACAACCACAAATAAGTTTAATTTTGTAGTGATTAAGTTTTGTAGCTATAATATAGTATTATGTATATTATATTATACATGTTGTATTTAACAATAAATAACATTATAGACATACCTCAGCATCGGTATGAGTCATATAAAGAAATTAACATATTCTTAATTATGTGCTTAAAAATATTAATTGTTTTAACATTGCGAAAATTTGCATTTAATTGATTTCATAATTTAACACCCATAATACTAATTGACTTTCGTTTCGTCTTACAAAATTTTACATTTAAATTTCCCTTTTTACTAGACCCATATGAATGTATTTCTCCTATTGTTATGAATTATTTTTTGTAGATTGATAGGTGACATCCTACTTTTGGCTTTATAGATTATAATCAAGGTTTTTAATTTTGCAATATCTAAAATTTTCAAACGCCAATATTGAAGTAAAAATGAATGAGTATGATCTAAATAATCAGTTTTGGCAATATTACGGATTGCTTTCTTTGTGATAGCATCAAAGTGTGTAATTAAGACGTGTAAGAATTTCCTCATATCTCACATGTGTAACTTAAGTAGGGAAGTATTAATGAATAGTATAACATGTATAACTGTTTTTTAAAGCATGCGTTTGACTTTATAAATAATATAAACAGCATTAATAAGATTAGACCATGATAATGTTTAAACTACCAATACTCCTAGGAATTTAGTAACTTGTTCTCTACTGACTTCTAATCCATCAATCCAGATAAGGCTTGTTATGGAAACACATGTAATTTTTGTATTGATATTCAGAGATAATTTGTTAACTTTAAACCATTGACTCGTTTGCTTTAATTCATTGTTGACCACATTATTAACCTCCCCTATACGTTTGCCAGTGTAGAATACATTGGTATCATCAGCAAACAATATACATTTTTATTTATTTGAAATATTTGCCAGATGGTTGATGTATAGTAAAATTAAATAGGTCCCAAAATAGAACCTTGTGGAATTCCACATAGCATAGTTCTATAATCTGAATAAATACCATCGCAAACAACAAATTGCTTTCTGTTAGTTAAATAATTTGTTCCAACTTGAAGCAATACCTCGAACACCATAATGGCATAGTTTCTTAATCAAAATAGAATGATCTACGGTATCAAATGCTTTCTTCAAATCACTAAAATCACCAGTTGTTACCAAAGTATTATCTAAATTACTAGTAACATCTTCGATTAATTCCACAATTGCCAATTAATGCTGTAGAGTGTGCTTCTCTGAACTCATACTGACCTTTGTACATAATATATAATAATAGTATATTTTTATTGTTAGGAATTTCATGAGTTTTTCATATACAACTCGTTCAAGTAAGTTAGAAAAAACCAGGTAATAACTGGTCTAAATGTTATTTTGTTATTTTTAGAATATAAGGATGTGATGTTTTGTGAAAGGGAACAAGCTTTGCTATTTTCAATTATTGTGATACTATTCCCATTGCTAACGATTGATATGGATAATAGACTTTAGATTGTCATTAACTGTTTTATTTTTCAGTAGTTTATTTGATATATTGTCATGGCCAGAACTCAAATTTAAAACTTCCGATGGTGCTACTGGACTGATAAAGAAGCTATAATTCATAGGTTGGGGCATGAATGAATTGAAACATTTAATTGACTTGGGAACCTTATAACTAATGTGTTGTCCGATATTTGAAAACAATTATTAAAACTTTCTACTATTTGTGCTTTATCGACTGTTGATATATTACCGATAGAAAATGTTTGAGGATAACTTGATTTAGCATTCATTTTACTTAGTCCTTGTTTTAGTATTGCTCAGCATTTTTGAGAATTATTTATTCTCTTCAAGAGCAGTTCTATGATATAAGGTTTTTATTGTCCGTGTTAATTTATTGAAATGTTTTTATTTTAGAATATTCCTTTCTGTTGGTTCATATAGTTGTAGTGAAAATAGCTTGAATTTATTTATAGACTATGTTAACAATCCTGAAGTAAACCATTGTTCTCTCTTTATATTTTTCGGTTTAACTGTCCTCTCTCGAACAGCAAAAGGTTTTTATTTATAAAAGTATCATATGCTAAGTTTGGATATTCAATCTATAATATGTCTTCAAAATCAGTTTCCATTAATAAAGTCTTAAATATTATCATAGTTTCCGTACTAAATTATCTATGCTTAGAACTGAGATGGCTGATGTACTTATAGGGTTTCTTTTCCTTCATATATGCAAAATATTTCGAAGTGGTCAGCCACATCATAGATAATGATACCGGAATGATATAATGAAGTGATGATATTGCTATACATGTGATCAATCAAGGTTGCTGACGATGTGGTAGCTCTATGGTATGCGTAAAAGTAACAGGTTGAAATATATGAGTGAAAAACTGTTCAAGATAATTGTACGTTTTGGCATGTGATGCAAAAAAAAGATCCACGTTACAGTCACTCATAATCATATACTATTTATTTTTTCCCCTTCTGAATGGTGTCCATAATGTCCTGTATGTTAGAGGGGACGATGTCCCTATTAAAAAGGGACTCGGTATTTGGCCTAAAGATCGCCCCAACTATGGTATTTCGTTCTGATTTGTTAATGATTTCAATAAAGACGGATTCAAAAATATATGGAATAAAGACGCTAATGTCTTCGTGTATTATACAAGTAAAAGCTAAGGGACACTACGTTTGACAAATTGCGGCAAAACAGGATGTGAAGGGGTGAGTTGAGACGATAAACCACCACGAAACAATAAATATTCTGACCATCATGTACACAAATGTAGATACGTTAACCACCAAGATCACTGAAATGCTGTTACAGACCCACAAATATCATTTTGACGTGGCCAAGGTGACAGAGGTAAAGCCGAAACACTCCACGGTATCCACAATAGTGAGCTTATGATCTCACTGAACGGTTACTAGGCCTACAACAACTTGGATGCAGGATCATTTAGAGGATTGCTATATATATGTCTTGAACAGCATTGACCACCTAGTGACTGAGAAAAGCATTTGGCTATGCATTAAACTAAAAGGTAACGACAGCCTGCTACTAAGTTGTGGGTATCGGAGCCCACCCACTACAGAACAGAATAACACTAAGCTATTTAATCTGCTTCAACAAATACCATAGTCCGATTACACCCGCAGAGTCATAACGCGGACTTCAACTATCCAGAGATACACTGAGCCAGATGGAGTACGGCTAGGTCTCAAGAGCACCACTGTCAAAATGTCACTGATACTTGTAGAGATGCTTATCTTCATCAGCATACAACACAACAAACTCGACATTGGCATGGTCAAGAAAGACTTTAGTGTTGACAATGAAGAAAATAAGTTCATTCAGTAGACTACCTACCGATATTGGCCATATTTATAATAATAATAATAATAATAATAATAATAATAATAATATATTTATATAGTCCCAGAACCAGGTAACCCTGCTCTAGGCGCTGTATAATAATGCATGTTTATATAGCGCCAGAACCAGGTAACCCTGTTCTGATACGCTATATAGTATAACTATCTCTAACTCAGACATACATCTCAACTGCCAAGTGAGCATAAAACGCATGCTGCCATTTAAGGCTCAAAACGTTACTCAAACACATTTTTATAGATGAATGAATCACTCGCCACTTGACAGCATTGCTGTTCCCGGGGCCTCGAACCCGCGACTCTTCAGCTACGAGTCCTACGCTTTAATTAAATGCACTATCACGGCTCGACGTGCATGTTTAACTTTCTTGTCTACACTCCCACAACATAACAGGCCCAGCCACAATTCAGAAACCACAAGGGTAACTATGCTAACTTAAATGATCACTTAAACGATGTGAACTGGTCGCCGATAGACAACATATCAGTGCAGGAAGTCACTGGACAGCAGCTGCATACCCATGAGCAGGAAGACCAGTAACATGACGCCAATACACAAGAAGGGTATAAGAACATTAGTAAACAACTATAGACCGATGAGTCCAACATCAGTAGTGGGCAAACGGATGGAATCACTTGTTCGTGACTACATGGTGGATCATATAGTGACAAATAAGATATTTTCTGATGCACAACATGGATTTGTTCCAGGGAGATATTTTATGACCCAGCTATTAGTTGTCATAGAACTGTGGACAGAGATATTGGATTCTGATGATCCAGTTGATGCCATCTATTGCCATTTCAGCGAAGTGTTCGTCACGCTATCGCACCAAATATTATTGAACAAACTTAAGATATATGGGAGAGTCGGAGACACAAATTACTGGATAAGAGTATTCTTGACTGGGCTCACTCATCTAGTCCTCGTCAACAGTAGTTTGTCACCATGACTGGAAGGGCTAAGTAGCATCCCACAGGGCAGTGTCCTGGAACCGATATTGTTCATACTTTTCATACACGATCTCCATGATATGGTACGAAGCACAGCACATATATTTGCCGACAACACAAAGGTGTACCGAACTGTCCTCACTGAGAAGGACTGTGTTCAGCTGCAAGGAGATGTTACAAAATCGGCAAAATGGTCGGAAAAGTGGCAGATGAAGTTTAACGCGGATAAATGTATCTATGGAACAGCAACGTGAAATATGTGTGTAAGATAGAGATAGCTGCAGTCAACTCCGGTAGAAAAGAATCTCAGAGTGTTCGTCGATGACACCCTCAAGTTCCGTGATCATGTATCCCACGTAGCAATTATAGCCAGTAGATTATTTTGGCTCATCAGAACGACCTTCTCTTGTATTGTATTGTATTGATGAAGACACTTTACCGCGGCTATTCACGACCCATTTCAGGCCCCACATGGAATAAGAAAATTATATATGGCATCCCGAACATCGGAATGATAAGCTACAAATCGAGAAAATACGGAGGTGATGTACTAAGTTAAGCCCACACCTGAAACATCTACTATATAAGGAAAGACTACAAATCCTTAAACTACCATCACTGAATTTCAGACGACGCCATGGAGACATGATCCAGGCATTCATGACCATGAATGGACTAGATTGGCTTGATTCCGAGTTATTCTTCCTTAGAGCTGAAAGGCGATGTACCAGAGCGCACATAGACATGCTACTCATGCTTGAAGTCCATAATAACGTATACAGCCAACGAATAGTGAGTGCAATACTGGAATTCGTTCTCCGAAGTGAATGTAGCAACCACTTCCCTCAATAGATTTAAATCGGAGCTTGATTGTGCCAGGCAATGAGATGTGTGGCACCATAGGCGTAAAGAACGGAATGCCAAATCGACTCAGCCTTATATTCCCTATTATATTATCTCTTCTAAAGACACACCTATTTAAGGTCGCTTTCACAGATAAATAATTATTATCTTTTAAATCATTACAGGGTTTTTACAGACATATTATTTGGGGTATTATTATATTACATATTATTTGTACAGCACCTTTGAATGGCTCCTGCTAGTAAGGGCGCTTTATTAAATATACATTATCATTATTATTATTATTATTATTATTTTAGTATCTAGGTATCCAGTTAAGAGTTCCATTTATACAAACGTTAACACCACCTCTAGAACGGTGTTCATGAAATAGGTTTACGGTAATCTGGGAGACTAAGTCGTGAGTCTTGTGGACACCTAAAGATTTCACTGATCCTAATTAGATCAAAGGAGAATAAATCTCCATATAATCTACATATTAAATTATGAAATGACTCCCATTTCGCCGAAAGTCCTCTTCAGTTCAAATGAAAGAACGATAACTGATCTTTGTGTTTGGAACTCAATTCGTTCATAATCAGTACAGGAATCGTTTCCAAACTGAAATGGGGAATCATTATCTGTGGTACCATCAATGACCTAGTTAAATTTGTAGAGCGAAACAAGGGAATAATTACCGTTTACATCTCATCCAACAATACACTATCTGTCAGGAAAAAGAGATACAATTAACCCATTAAACTGGAACTCAACCCTCCAAGCCATGATTCTAAACATACACAGAAAGTTGACAATAAGGATATGAAATAGATGCAAATAAAATTAAACAAATTGTTATATGACAAAAATCGATCACTTTGATAAAACTAGTGTAATGCGCTTGATAAATGGATGCTTAATTACAGATATGTGCTCAGTAGCTCTGCAAATTATATATATATATATATATATATATATATATATATATATATATATATATTATTATTTAGACTTTGATGGAAAACATATTGCTGGGGATATTCCTATTTTGTATCTCCATTACGACATAACTATACACAAGTTATCTACAGTCGATTAGTTGGTATGGGCTGTAATTTACATTTGTGGAACAAATGTAGTCTATTTGTGCACCCATGTTGACTTTATTCGGTAGAGTGACTATACTTATTACAATGAACCCATCCCACATGTATAGCAATGCTACTATAGCCCCGCGAAACAGTTGGTTATATGTGTGTTGACTGATGCTGGTATGAGATGAAAAATCAGCATATTACAAAACTTACTACACTCAAAACCTTTCATATTCTTTAGACATAATATTAACAAGATATTCACCATATCCACAGAGTGGCCCTGTTAATGTGTATAATTAATTACACATACATAAAATACATAACCATTGAAAGCATGGTCGGGTGCCTCCATTAGCTAACTGGTAGCGCGGTTGGCCACAGATATATACACCTTTGGTTCAAACCACGGCCGGACTATGACAGAAGGTTGTTTCATCTTTTACTTCGCCTCATTACCTTTGGAGGTCCACTTAACCTACCTTGTGCAGAAAAGCGACCGTAAAACAGCAACAGTTATAGTCCTTGGGCCCAGGAACCTATGACACCTATTTTATTTTCGACCAACATGAAAAATTGGATGTCACCATCACCAAATTGGGATAGACTACCTGTGTAACGTCATTTTCAAAATGGCGTCAGTGAAATTAGAGAAATTACGTTATCGCCTATAACTTGGCTTCTCGGATAGATAGAGACGAAATCTCGAAATCTGCACCCATGCTTTTGAAGATGAGGAATCCAATGATAACACTGATAAATCACCATGACTCTTGGTTAACTAGCAATTCAAATTAATAGCGAAAACAAATTTGTCTGCCATATGTTTACTTTCAGGATAATTATATAATATAATTTATCATGGGCTTTAATGTTTTATGTTATTTAATCTGGTGTTATTTTTCGCCATCTTGGAATTCAAAATAGCTGTCAATTTTAATCAGATTTCATATTGTAATCAGTCATAACTACATAATAACTTGACATATTTTGAAATACTTTTATTCTAAGTTAAAATACAATGTATCCCCATCAAATCATTCAACAAAACAAAAGCTAAATCACAGCAGGAAATCTCAGCTTGACTAGAAGTATAATGACAAGAAATGATATGATGATTATCACAAATGAAGTGATTTATTGTCACATATTGTCACATATAGATCTCCACACATTTAGCAATTAATAATAGTAATGCTTCCAAGTAATAAAATACTGCAAATGTCATTTCGCAAACTTGTATTGCTTATTACGGGTTACTGATACTCATAATAATCAGCTAAGTATATATAATCTATATAATCACATCTAAATCAATCCACATTAGTATCACACATGTATGGCCATGTATCAACTTCTCACATATTTGGCAGTTGACAAAACATTTAAAATAAACTGTAATATTCAAACATACAACAAATAAAGTCAGTCCATTGCTAACGCACATATAACATATTGCAAAGTTCATTGCATAAATACCCTTTCAAATCATGGGACACACCAACAAAAAATGTCCAATCATCATCACTATCACTCCCTGGTACTATGTTTTCATCAGAAGACATAACATTTTATTTAGTTGTACTATCGGATGAGGTAATATCGTCATCAGTTAGCAATCCTTTATCTTCGACAACTACATTGGCAGGAATCAGTGGCCTTTACAATCACATGGGTCGGATTCAACAATTTTCCTATATCAGTGTAACATATTTACTCATAATATGGGAACAAATTCTGTCCGCAGCTTAATACCCATGGAGATGCATGCTGGAATAACAAACGACTCCAGGAGTATACATCCATCAAACAGCATCGTTTCGCCAGACCACACAAGAGGACAATAATACAGATTGTACATTATACACAGCAAAGCTAATAGAGTTAAGCAGGTTGGTCTGATATCTGTGTGTTTTAAGATACCTATAGAAAGGCACAGGCACAGAACATTAATATATCTAAAAATCCTTTCAGACCTCTACTTCCATAAATCTAAATAAAACTGGACATATATCAATATAAATATAAAATGTTCTCTACCTCCATATGTCGATACATATATACGTAGACCTAGATATGTGCCTCAGCTACTCATCAGCCTGTGGGGCACAGCGAATTCGCTTTTTGTGGGCAACAAATATGTCATGCCGACAGGAAAGCGGCAACATGTGGGCCATGCAAGAAGTGGAAGCACGTAAGAAAATACCATTTAACACAACAGCTCGTTGTAGTTGAATGGCGATTTATTACATACATAAGATAACTACTTTGACACCACAGTTTACATTCAACGGTAATTTTCTGTGGTCCAAAAGAAACCTGTATATAAAACATTTCGACACCTCAGATGTTGACCTCAGCTTTATTCTGGGTTCGAATAACTAAATAAATGCCTATCTATATGAACCATATCGATAGACGTCCGACTAGTCTGGCGTCGCAAGTTGTTCTCTAACCTGAGTAAAAAATTAGGCCTTTTATATACCCTCAGTCTTTTAATCAACATTACAGTTTCTTGACCAGGTGAGATAATATACCAACTCCATATGGAAGCAGTGAAGTGATTTAGCTCCATAAAACAAAGTAGCAATACTGAACAATGGATTATTACTGGACTAGAACTAAATATCGTCCCAAACCTGGGTAAATACTCTAATTTACTCGAACCTAACAGATTATCTTCATACGCTTCAGTCCATCACTAAGTGAACGTTCATCCACACCTACTTTAGTGTCCCTACGTATGTACAGTTAGGTGTGTGTGCAGGTACAAATAGCTTGCACCTGTCTTTACATGCTCTAGCCGGTGTGATACCTCTATTTGTTGCCCGAGAGAGTGCTGCTAGTAACTTGCAAAAGCCAGCGGCACCTTTTGCTAACAGCTTTCATGAAATGTACAACTGCACGAAAAATCATACCGGATCAGCGGTCGCCAGGATTACCAAGGACCGCGATGCTCGACCTCATCTTCCGTCGACAGTGGAACATCAGCTAGGGAGATGAAGAAGACAACTACTGACAATTGCACAATGGAATGTCAGGACTCTCCTCCACCGAGAAGGAGCTGAGGTATTTGCTAGGTATTTGTAAGTGTACATTATGGTGGGTTGAATATGGGAGTGAAATAGTTAAATTATAACGACTTTATAAATAGCAGTGGACAGTGATATACGAAATTAACATTGATGAAAAGATGGAGTCAACGTGGTGGTGAATTGGAATAATAATGACGTCAAATAAATGAATTATGGGTATTGTATACTGGCTAACGATTCAGAAAATTTGATTCATGCATGACTAACTTCACATGTTTTCGTTCATTGTATACAACAGAGCAAACCTCGCCACTCAAATATGAAGTGTTTTTTAGTAAGCGGAGCACCGACAGTTTGTAGTATGGAGGTTGACTCTTCCACCCACACACACCGACACAGGTACCAGCGCCGACCACTGTTGACCAGAAACTTACTATCTAAAATGGATAAACTAGATACACTGGTCAATTATAGGAACGCGACCACAGAGGCTCTTTCCAAAAACGTCGCCAAAGACAAAAATATATTCATGAACTAACGGCTGAAAATACCATGCTGAAAGAATCCCTGAATGTGATGACTCTCCAACAGGACTCGCTGTCTTCGCGTATGTCTGATCTGAAATCGCAAGAATGCAAAACTCAGCTCCTGTTGTCGAATGTTCCAGAGACAAGAAACGAAAGTACGATGACATTTTTCTCTCGCAATGTTGAAAAGAATTGAAATTGACCTGGAATCCCGTGACGTAGCACATGCATACATAATTGGTAAATACAAAAAGCGCAGACCAATTCTGATAAAATTCTCTACCTAATATGTCAGGCAACTAGTTTGGGACAAACGAGCTCTCATACCGGGCCCGATGTACCTGAAGCAGGCTTAGCCTAAATACATAGCCATTCAATGGCGAATTCTTCAGCAAATCGTCAATAAGGCCTGGTCTATGGAACAGTATAAAGAGAAAGCTCATCTACGACACAATCGTATTGTCATCAATGACAGGGCTTACACTGTAGAATATTTAGCTGAGTTACCCAACGATCTCAAGGCTGTTGTTGGTTGCGACGAAAATGACAATATTGTATATTTCTATGGTTCACAATGTCCACTGTCTAATTTTTACCAGGCGAAATTCACTGTCGGCGGAGATGTGTTTAGCTGCGTGGAACAAGCCTATTTCTACCATAAGGCGGTTCACTACTGCGACATATCCAAGTCGGCCCAAATACTGGCCGAGTCCCGCCCACATATCCATAAGAAACTTGGAGAATCTTTTGGGAAAAGGGACTGAGATGATCCAGGAAAAGCACTAAGTCTGATGGCACGCATGATTGCGGAAACATTTCGACAAAATCTCTACCTAAAGGCTGTTTTACTATCCACGGGATGGCGAGAGTTGGCAGAAGTAATGTGTGTGTGTGTGTGTGTATATATATATATATATATATATATATATGTGTGTGTGTGTGTGTGTGTGTGTGTGTGTGTGTATAATATAATATAATAAGGCACAGGCACAGAGAGTTTCGAACCGTGAATTCAAACTCTGGACGTTTCTTCAGGGGACTGAATCCAGAGTGGCGACTTTTCTTGCTGAGACATGTGTAATGTATCACCAGTCCCTAAGCCGCCAAGCTAAATCAAAATGCGAATCAACTACAGCCGTGGAGTTTGGGTGTAAAACACCCAAGTCAGATCACGGCAGTAGTGAGAATGTTTAGATTAATTATCTAAGCAGCCCTATTTATAGCTATTTTTCAATTGCTGTATCTTTCTTCAAAGCAATACTATATAAACTATATAACCCAATTGTCACTGTCTTCAAAGGTCAGTTTTTACAACGGCAGGCGTCACGAAGCGAGTACTATTAAAACTGTTTAACTTAATTGTTATTAAAAGACTGACATCTGCGCTGAAGCAGACCGTATTAGCGCGTCATAGCTTCGATACTGTTTGAACTATGTTATCATTTTCAAACATGACCTAATTTATGCTATTCTAACTATTGTAGTTCTGAAATGATATTTATGACAAGCAGATTAGAGCTAATCTTGAATGTCATAGTACAGACTGGACATAACTGGACCTAGGAAAGATAATTCTATTCCCACATACAACCAAGGTGAATTATATATACAAGTAAACTTGTTATATAAAACACACCAACCGTGCGAACTGTGTCCAATGCCACCGCTCGAGATGCGATGCAGTGTTTCTATTCCTGAGTCAGGAGTACCTATAATGCTTTAAGAGCGTACTGTGCCTGCTAGTCATTTAAATGCTGGATAACCAGGCCAGACACCTAAACGGCGTCCCTCCAAATGCGCAAATAGTACATGGAATATACAGCTCTAGATCAACTTTTCTTGAACGCATAGAAACGGAACTTTCTCAACCGCAGCATAATATGCCTTGTGATATTTGCTGGAGGGTCAAATACCTCATAAACATTCAAATCCAATAAATACTATGACTTACTCGTCACTATTATAATAATTTACATCGGCGCTTTATATGTGTGTGTAATATTGGATGGGCATGACACAAAAGGAAAGGATTGAACCGTCTATCCTAACAAATTTAACCCATTTACGTAACGTTTTCTATTATTCACCCAGACGGGTCATGATATTTGTCATTGCTTGTCTGTCCACGTCAAAATATTAATATCAATGTAAAATGCATACGCATTCTGTCATATTTTGACATTATCCATAATCGGTCCAATTATGGATTTAACTTAGTGTTTACTGTACGTTTTGCTTATGCCTTTTACTGTATTATTCCTATCATATATTAGAGTACTACCAGCTAAGTTGATGAATTATGTTCATTCCATTTATCAATTTATACATTTTACTGTATTATTCCTGTCACATATTAGAGTACTACCACTTAAGTTGATGAATTATGTTCACTCCATTTATCCACGTGATATGTACATAATTGTAAATTGTAATTTCGGATGTATCGAAATTGCGTCAGTAAGGAACTGTATTGGGAACTGTGTATGCATGTTGGGGTTGTGCTGTGCTTGTCATCGAACAGTAAGGTGCCAAATATATATCTTAAACCTTGTCATCACAATTCTGACATGTATGTTAACATTGTCGACCAACTGCTGGGGTGTATTTTTGTTTTCTATGATCCACCATGAGTGTATCTACTAATCTGTACAGGGCACGCATTGGTATGTGGAGCCTCCATGATTCGAGACAAAAGACGCCTCACGTGAAGTCTCAGACTGAGCATAACCGAACATTCTGTATAACTATCATCTTGATTCTGTTACTATTGTTAACGGGTGATGTACATCCTAGCCCTGGTCCCAATTGCCCTAAGAAATCAATTGACGTATGTCATATAAATGCTAGGAGTCTGAGGACTTATGATAATGAGACGTGTTCATTTCTCAAATTTGAAGAAATCGAATCGCATGACCGGAACGACAACCACTCGAACAGTGAAATGGGACGTAAACTATATGATACGGTAAACACTTATAACCTGAATCAGGTTATTACTGAACCCACAATATATGACACAAATGCGCAACATACCCCTGATCTCATTATCACGGATTCACCCGGTCTCCTGTCACATGTGTCAGTCACTCCACCCATTGCAAATCTGTATCACTGCGTTATAGCTTGTAGTCTTGCCTTTGATTTCATTAATAACAAGAATTACTCTCATAAAATATGCGATTATGAAAAGGGTAATTATGAAGGACTAAATGCAACTCTGCACATTAGTATGGACACAAACATATTTAATGAACCGAATATTGATGTAATTATTGAGAAATTTAAATCTGTACTGTTGCAGTATACATCAAACTTTATCCCGAATCGAACAATAACTATTCGACCACAGGACAAACCATATATAACATGTGAGTGTAGGATTAGAATTAGAAATAGATGGCACAAAACGTTCCAGCGTACACGAAACCGATTTCCATATGAACTTTCAGGGAGAGGAGACGTGACGCAAAGTTCATATGACAAGCAGCTAAGATTGAATATGATAATAAACTCCTGAAAAAGCTAACGTGTGACTATATACATCCGAAAGATTACTGGAAAACTATTAAATTTGTCATGGGCGTTAAGGTGAAGCCATCGATTGGTACACTAATAACAAATGGAAATGAAATAGTTAATACAAAAACTAAAGCATATTTACCTAATCTGTATTTTGCCACACAATCAACTTTGAATGACATTCCACGTGCATTTCCACCTCTATACATGACTACGCCTCACAGACTGGAGAGTGTTAAATCTCCAGCAGAAGTGAAACACCTCATTTCCATCTTAGGTATATCTAAGGCTAATGGTCCTGACTTACTCAGCACCAAACTTTTAAAAAGTACTGGTGCAGCCATTGGAGGAACTATTAGTAAGATTTGTAACTTGTCATTTGAAACTGGCAAAGTTCCACAAGTATGGAAAGAAGCCAACGTCACTCCTGTGTTCAAAAAAGGGGAACGTCATACTGTAACTACAGAGCCATATCACTACTCTCTATTATCGGCAAGCTTCAAGAGAAAGTTGTTTTTAAAAGATTATATGAGTTTTGTCAAAAACATACGCTTTTAACATGGCGTAATTCAAGGTTTAAGCCCAAGGACTCCGCCATGAATCAGCTCCTCACAGTAACACACCAAATGTATAATGCTCTCGAACACTGGAGTGATGTAAATATAGCCTTTTTAGATATATCAAAAGCTTCTGATAGAGTGTGGCAGATTGGATTTCTTCATAAACTGAGAACTCTCGGTGTTTGTGGCAGACTCATTGGCTGTCTGATTATCTATCAAATAGAAAACAGAGAGTCATCATCAATGGCAGAAGCTCTGATTGGATCATAATTGAACCTGGAGTCTCTCAGGGATCAATACTTGGTCCGTTATTGTTCCTAATTTATATAAGTGATATAATATATGACATAAGATCAGATATATATTTGTATGCAGACGACACTATCCTTATGAGAATTGTGACCGACCCCTTAGAGGACACCAGAATCATGAATAATGATCTGGAAATGCTTAATGCTTGGTTTAAGCAATGGACTGTTAAATTTAGTCCTGTCAAATCAAAACAATTAATTGTTACCAGGAAACCAGCAAGGATCAATTATGCCAAGCTCCAGCTCGATGGAACTGAAATAAAGCATGTGAAAACACACAGCCACCTTGGTATGATATTCACAGAGAAATTATCCTGGGAGAGTCATATTCGAGTCTTAAAAGCTGCTCCTACCTTAAATACTTTAGTGAGGTGTAGTCGTATTATGAAGAAAAATATATACAAAACCCTAATTAGACCAATCCTGGAATACGGATGAAAGATCTGTCGGACAATACGAGCTTCGAAATTATAGCAAACTGAAATTGTTCCGAATGCGTACTGAGACATACAGGAAATCATTTCTGCCATCCTCAACGAGATTATGGAATAGTCTCACACCTAATCTACGCGATTATACACCCCATAATGCGTTCAAAGAAGCCTTCAGGCGAGAACTCTTCCCAAAGCCAAACCGACTCTTCTCTTACGGTTCAGGAGAAGGACTTGTCAATCATGCAAGGCTTAGAATGGGACATAGTGCTATAAACCACTATTGATGGAAATATAATTATATACATGACACTGCATGTCCTTCTTGCAATCACAGACACGAAGATGTAGTTCATTTTTTCTTGGAATGTCCCACATATCAAGCGTCCTGTAAAAACCTCATGCAATCGGCAAGTATCTTTGTTGGTGACATCCTGCCGGACATCCATCACCTACAAACATGAAGAGCCAAAGAAACACTAATTAATATATTGTTACGTGGTGATGACCGGCTGGATGGTGCCATGAACAGAGCACAATTTGACTCTGTTCAGAATTACATTGTCTCGTCAAGGAGGATGACAAGGTTTTGAATACCAATCAACACAATCAGTACAACTTCCAGTGGGAGGGGTGGGGTGAATAAACGATGTATGAATGAGAGGAGATACATTTGTTGCTCTATGGCATTGTAAATCGTCTGAAAATAAATCAGGTTTAAATTTAAAAACAAAAAGGAGCTGACCGACCAGAAAGACATACGGCACTAGTAGCAATGGAACTTACAAATACAACATCGATATCGCCGCCCTGTGTGAAACAAGGTTCACAGAGTCTGGTAGTCTCAACGACAAAGTATATGAAAAAAATGATAAGTGGCCCTTGGTCATTAGTAAACATGGGATTGGGAAATGCAACTCCAATGACGAACTTCTACTGCCTCTGAGTTCGACCTGATAGTGACGAACACCATATTCAAGCAGAAGGATGAATGCAAGAATACATGGATGAATTCTCGTTCCAGATACTGGCATCTCATCGACTTCATCATCACCAGGTGTCAGGATAAGATGGACATGTACAGCACCCGAGTCATGCGTGGAGCTAACTGCTGGACCGATCACCAGATGTTGAGGTCAAAGGGTGCTTTCAGAATAAGACAAACGCATAACAGGCAAGGGACAAGTAAACCGACCAAGCTCAACACTGCAAAACTAAGGAACACAGGGAGAGTCTTGAGCAGGAGATGGACAGTGCTCTCGTCCATTGGGAGAAAAGGGAAAACTCTACTCCAGAGGAGGAATGGGTAGCTCTGCAGCAGGTCATATATAAAACATCCAAGACATATCTTGGCAAGCCAGATGGAAACACCACGACTGGTTATACCTAAATGACCAGAAACTACAGACTCTTATGAGCATAAGAGACCAAGCCCACCAGAGAATGTTGCAAACCAGGAGCACTAGATCCACCACTACAGCATATAAAGATGCCTGCAGACTGCTACAAAAACGCACCTGTGCAATAAAGTCAGACTGGTGGTAAATGAAGGCAGAGGAGATACAGATAACTGCTGACAGAAACAACATGAAGGACTTCTACAATGGACTGAAGGAAGTGTGTGGACCCAAAAAGACGTGACACGTTCACTTGAAATCAACCGATGGAATGGAGACCTTTTCTGACAGCAAGAGAGTTGTGGCAAGATGGAGTGAACACTTCCAAAAGCTATTCAACGTCCCTGGTGACATAAATCAGGAAGAACTGGACAACATCCCACAGTGCATTACTAAGACAAGCCTCGATGAGATTCCAGTAATGCAAGAGATGGCTAAAGCAATCGCCAGCCTGAAAGATAGCAAAGCACCTGGATGAGATGGAATTCCTTCACAAGTATGGAAGAACGGAAGAGATAATTTGTTCAGCAGACTGTACCAACTAATCACCAATGCCTGGGAGGTTGGTTCTGTACCACAAGCATGGAAGAATGCCAACATTGTAACAATCTACAAGGAAGATGACCGAACAGACTGTGGGAACTACAGGGGAATCTTTCTTTTTCCATAGCAGGCAAGATCTTCGCCAGGATCCTCCTCAACAGACTATCTACCATATAACACCAAAAGTACTTTTGGAGACACAATGTGGTCCCAGAGGAAATCGGAACACCGTGGATACGATGTTTTGTCTCCAACAGCTACAAGAAAAGTGCACTGAGCAAGACCGACCGATTGATAGAGTTGGGAGAACCGGACTATGGCAGCTACTGAGGAAGTATGGCTGCCCAGAGAAGTTCACAACAATGATCGAGGCACTACATATGAGAATGATGGCGAATGTTAGTGTTGGAGAGGAAGTCGCGCAATCGTTCAGTATCCCAAATGGGGTCAAGCAAGGTTGTATACTGGCCCCCATGCTCTTCTCCATCTTCCTATCAGCAATGCTCGATGGGACGTTCCGAAACACGGAGGATGGGACGACTACATACAGTCCAGATAGAACGCTGACCTATTCAACGTTACACACTTCAGAGCTAAGACCAAGACTACTCGGATACAAATGATAGAGCTGCTAGTCGCAGGTGACAGTGCACTGGTTGTGACTCTGTTGAAGAGATGCAGAAAATAGTGGATGCTTTTTCCGATGCATCAGAGAAGTTCGGCTTGAAGATTAACATCAAGAAGACCGAGATGCTGTACCAACCTAACTTTACAAGAACCAGAGAGGAGGATATTATGGTTGATGGAAACAAGGTGAACTCTAATCTGGAATTCAGCTACCTCGGAAGCACTATATCAAGTAAGGTATGCATTGACGATGAAATACAGAAGAGGATGGCCAAGGCTAGTGCATTTTTCGGCCGACTACGCCAGAGACTGGAACAACCACCATTTGTCCATGCGGTTTAAAGGCAAGATATACTGTGCAATACGGAGTCGAGGCCTGGACAGTTTACAGACGACAGGTGAAAAGCTGTATGCCTTCATGATGCGACATCTGCGTTCGATCATGAGAATAACCTGGATGCACAAAGTGACAAACAAGCAAATACTCGAACGGACAGGGCTGCCATCTATGGAAGATCTTTTGATCAGAAAGAATCTCCGGTGGACTGGACACCTCATGAAAATGGCACCAGACAGGCTACCAAAGCAGGTTCTCTACTCCCAACTGTATTCTGGTCAGAGAAAGAGAGGGTGCTCTTGTCTCCGGTTCCAGGATACCACCAAGAGAAACTTGAAGCTGAGAGACATAAAGACTGGCTCATGGACATCATCCTCACACCAGAGATAAATGGAAAGCAAGAGTCAAGTGATGGAAGCAGCCTTTGTTGCATCGCGACCGACAGCATGGTGATGATGATATTTATGTATGTGTGTGTATGTGTGTGTGTATGTGTGTGTGTGAGTGCGTGTGCGTGCGTGTATATATGTGTGTGTGCGCGTGTGTTTTAGGTGTGTATTATAAGCCACAGGCACAAATAATTTCGAACCGTGAAATCAAACTATGGACGATTCTTCAGGGGACTGAATCCAGAGAGGCGACTTTTCATGCTGAGATATGTGTAAAGTCTCACCTGTCCATAAGCCTCCAAGCAAAAACAAAAAGCGAATCACCTACAGCCGTGGAGTTTGGGAGTAAAACACCCAAGTCAGATAACGGCAGTTGTGAGAATGGTTATGTTAATGTTTGTTGCTTTGTTTTTCGGGGAGAATCCCCAAGCTGTCGCTTATTCAGCACAGCCTCTATGCTGGAGTAGTTGATAAACCTCATCCCCCCACCACTCACAGGGGATCAGTACGGAAAGATAGAGACGAAATACCCTGAGGCTGGTCACTGCCAGAGTGTTTTACTTCCTCAAGAGGTCTTTAACGTTCCCCTTTATTTTTAATAATTCAGTGGAGACGGCAGCGCCATTTAACGTGGTCATTCACCCACGATGTTGTGAGCCGAGAAATTAATCTCTGGAAAGGTTTCGACGTCTTGTTGGGATCAAACCTGTGACCCTTGGCATCAAGTGCCAGGTGCTTAACCGCAAAGCCACCGGAGCTCAATGTTATGTTAATTGCCTAAGCAGCACTATTTATAGCTATTTTTCAATTGCTGTATCATTCTTCAAAGCTATAATTTACAAACTATATAACATAATTCCCACTGTCTTCAAAAGACAGTTTGTGCAACTGGCAGGCGTCATGAAGCGACTACAATTAAACCTAATTGCTTAATTGCTATTTACAAATGATATCTACGCTGAAGCAGATGATAATAGCCAGGTACCTTCGGTACTATTCAAACTATTTGTTAACATTTTAAAACCAGACCTAATGTTTGCCATTGATATTATTGTTATAATAACGTTCCTAAATAGTATGTATGACAAGCAGACTAGAGCCTTGAATGCCATAGTACAAACTGGCCAAAACTGGCCATAAGAAAGATAATTATATTCCTAAATACTCTTAAGGTGTATAAGCAACTAAAGTTGTTATAAAAAAACACACAAACCAAGCGAGCTGCGTCCAATGCCACCGTTCGACATGCGTTACAATGTTTTGTAATCCTGGATCAGACGTACTTATAATACTTTAAGAGCGTAATGTGCCTGCTAGTCATTTAAATCCTGGATAACCAGGACAAACACCTAAACGGAGTCCCTCCAAAGACGCAAATAGTGCACGTAATATAAAGCTGTAGATCAACTGTTCTTAGAATGCGCAGACCTGGAAACATACAGTATATACGCAAAGCAAACGGAACATCACAACCGCAGCATAATATGCCTTCTGATATTTCCCGGAGGGTCAAATACATCATAAACATAAACATTGCCGTTCTATATATTAACATTTTCAAAGCAGACCTAATGTCTGCCATACAAACTATGATCGTAATATGTTTTAGCGTTATTTATGAAAGCAGACTAGAGCTAGCCATGAATGTATATATATATATATATATATATATATATATATATATATATCGAAAATTATTAAAATACATTTGCATCGTGTATCATAATTATTCGTGTAGCTATTAACTACCGATTATATCGAATTAAGAAATTATCTCCATTTCTACACAGGACTTTCCAAGGTTTACCAATTTTTCGCCACCAAAGGTGATCATCTAGCACAACATATAATTCTGTTGTTAGTCCTTTGGTTTAAATACTGTACATACACTCTCTATGTATGTCATTGATAACAGGTTTTGTATATCACTGGATCCTGGCAATTAATACAATTTATCTGCTTCATCGGAAAGCTAGGAACATTGCATTGCTGATAGAATACGTGTCGATAAAACAAATATTATTGACAACACCAGAATATGTTAAATGCATAATAAATGCTAACAATAAATATCGGTGAATCTTCCGATATTCCTCTGATTCAGTAGAAATCTCAGATTTAGGTTAATATGAATAAACATATCACAAGATGATGAGATATCTGGTACCATCATCTTAGGAATATCCTCTATCTAAAAGCATTCTAGACACAAGTATCACTTGTTAAAGTGGTGTATGCCTTTGCTATATCAAGTGTACAACATTGTAACTCATTATTATATGGTATTTTTGATTATATACACAAATATACACACATTTGACCTTGTGATCCCAAATCTACAATAACTACATTAGCTGTTTTATAAACAGCACTTACTAACTATCTCAAGGTATCATATAATTTTATAACAGCTATGCCAAGCGTTCTATGTTCTAAATTCTAGTTCATTGAGATCACACAAATAGAAACTTTAGTTCAGCTTTATAACACTATCATATAATTGTATAAATTGTATAAGAAACTAAATTTGATCAGAACGAACGTTCTATAAATCAAGAAAATGATCATACTAATATTCGATTGTTAGATTTCAAGAATCAGACCATTTGTTTTTTCAGTATTACTTCTTAACAAACTTCAATTTCACGTTTTAGCCATAAGACATAAACAATGAACGTGAAGCTTTCATATTTGATGTCGATATTTCGATTGTATGAATGTTTCTTTTTGAATCAACATAAAGTCTGGTTAATTGGAATATGTTGGGTCAAATTTGAGATCTTCTATGTCCATCGAGAGTTATGTGCAGCTATGAATAAACCTTCAATCTGAACAACTTTGTCTATGTCTTACCAATTACCCAGATAAAATAATGATTTATAAGTTAATAAATTTGTGAATCTCCATGATCAAAGAAGTGTACCTTTATGAATGATCAAACTGTTGGTTTCGATTAATAGTGGATGACAAATTTCTGTTCAAAATTAAACAAAGGCCTAGCCCACTGCAAAAATATTGTTTGTTTAAGATAAAGGATAAACATTATCGTATTCCTTGTATAGAGTGCCAACAATATCATTCATGAATACGGTCATAGACATGAGCACGGAAAGGCAAATAATATATAAAGCCATATCACTGACCAGTTATTTCAAAAGGGTGCGTATGTACTCCATGAAACCAAGGTGGTCAACTTCAGCTAACAAATGTAGAGTACACAAAATGTCAAGAGTAGACATTCTGGGAGTATTGTTATAAATCGGATTCAATTCACTGAAATAAAGTATCTTAAAAATTAATGAAAATTTGAGACAACTTCAACAAGATATGTAGTAAATCAAAATAAGCCTTTTCACGCAAATCAATACTATTTCTTTGTTTTGACAGATACTAATTGCCTATTTAAAATCTTAGAATGAAAAGGTAAAATGTGAATAAAAAACATTAATTCTTTCAAGTATTTCTGCCCAGATTGACTTCTTTATTAATGGCTTTATGTGAACGGCTTTCATGGCTACTGGAAAATGATAACCAGACACTCTTGTATCAGCCTTCTAGTGTTAGTGTCAGTCGAACACAAACCGTTTAATTTTGTCCAAAGAAATGTTATCTCAGTCAGAGTAAGAGGATTAGATGGGTACAATATTGATATGCAGGTCTGTTCTATCAGTTGGGCCAACTATAATAAGATAGTGGACATACACCCCTTATGAACAATTAATAAATTTTATATCTATAATGAAGGAGTAAGATTTTATATCTGTGCAATAACATAATCACAAAACTTAATAATAGAGTTTTAATTTTGCATGTTCTTGCCTCATTATTACAATACCCAACGCTAATAATATTTCTTCTGTGAATTTTAACCATTTATGACACTTTTCTAATATATTAAATGTGCTTATGTGCTACTATTTGGGTCTATTATTCAGCAATATTTATTTTTATCACGGATATCCACAGACAATCTTTCGAATTTGTTTATTAAATTAAATATCATAACACGCTATATGCATTATGTGTAATAATATTTCTTTAACTAAAAGATTATTGCTAGGGAAGATACAGAGGGCATGGAGCATAAAGTAGTAAATTAGGCGATGATTCGTGACCTGGTAAGAAGGTGATGGCACCTACTGTTGCTGTTGAAACGAGCCAGTCGGTGACATCTTGGGCTGATGGAGCATTTCCATCACCGAACGAACTGATATAGCGAGCCATTACACCAACAACGTGTGGAGCAGACATTGACGTGCCAGAGTATTCATCGGTTCCTTCATTTGGAACGGAAGAACGGACAGTTACACCGGGAGCGTGAATATCTACACAGGATCCGTAGTTGGTAAACGTAGCAGTAACATCTTCTACATCAGTGGCTCCTATTGTGACTGCATCGGGTGTGCGGGCTGGGGTATAATTGCAAGCATCATTATCGGAATTACCAGCAGAGATACCGAAACATATACCTTCTGTAAACATCTGGCCGATAAGATCTTCTATTGCTTCTTGTTCTCCTGTCCCACCCAAAGACATGTTCACTACAGAGCCTTGACCAGTCGTGTGCTGCTGCTGTATCCAACTTAGACCATCCAATGTGGCACTCCATGGTCCACTTCCGGAGTCACTGAGAACCTTTACAGCTATTAGATTGACTTCTTTTGCTACACCATACTCGATACCACCGATTGTACCAGACACATGTGTTCCGTGACCATTACCATCGTCTTCTCCAATGACGCCATCAGCGGTGTAACCCCAAACAGCTCGACCACCAAACGTAGAATGAGTTATATCTATACCTGTATCAGTGACGTAAGCATTCACTCCGACACCTGTCTGCATACCGTGTTCATACACAGCAAGTGGACTAGTAGGGTTGGTATATGTAAGTGCTTCTCTCTGATCGATGCGATCTAAACCCCAAACACCTGGATGTGACGTCGATTCACAGTCATCTTGATAGGCATGTGCCCAGCCGT
>JAODUP010000637.1:200000-239551 GCA_025642065.1 Paralvinella palmiformis | reverse complement strand
TATATATATATATATATATATATATATATATATCACAACCTCATATCTAATCCAGGTAAAATCAGGAATCATTTATTTTGAATGACATCATTCTTGTCTGTATTCGTCATCTATCTTCGTTTGATAGCGAATCATATCTGAGAATAGATTACGAGTTCTTTACATCAATTAATTAATATTCCTAAGATCTCATCGCAAAATTTACTAGACTTATGTGTGTCGCGATGTCCTCTGATTCCGTTCCAGCTTAAGAGGCCAATGTACGATAAAGACAGCCCGTTTATCTACATTATCAGATAAAGATCGCACGACGGTTGAGATCTCTCCGAATGAATACAAATATAACTTCTAACTCTATCAAATGATCCTTCGTAAACAATGAAAGTGCAGCGTTCTGGACGTATTACGTTTAAGCTAAGTTGGCGTGTTTCCGTTCTGGCAGGTTGCTTCTGTGTGTCTATAAAGGTTTGTGGGGGGGGGGGGGTTCTTAAGGTAGATATTCACTGTTAGCGCAATAAGAAACGATTCTTCTCTCATATTAAATCTAAAAAGAAACCTCCTCCACAGCTGACCACTGTCCACTTTATTCTTTGTTTCATTAATTGTTTGCTTTCGTTGATAATCTCCTTGGACAATCTCCCTCCAAATGTGTTCCCATTTCGTCTCGACATTTGTCATCAGAGCCGCCTGGTTTCTGGTTAAGATCCTCTCGAACACTCACTAAGCACGACATCGTGACAAATCTTTCGTACTCGACTTATTCGCTCAATAAGATTGATGGAATTGTCTTCTTTCTGCCCTTTCTTCCTTTTCAAAAAATGACCTTTTGCTGAGCCATATCTACTCGTTAGAAAGTCTTCCTGATTTGGGATTAGAATCGATCCATAAGTGCGGAAGATATATATATATGGGCCATTGTACCAGTGTGTGTATATCGCCAGTCTGACAGAATATATACATATATAGATTGGATATTATAGAAATGGATAGTTAACAAGAATCACAACGTTAGCAATAAAACACGAGTGAGTATATATATATATATATATATATATATATATATATATATATATATATATATATATATATATATATATATATATATATAATGGATAACTTATAGGAAGATTCCATTTATGGGAAGAGTTCTCGTCGTGGAACTAAGAACGCTCATCAAAATAACACGTTCGGTTATTGTGTGTGTGTGTGTGTGTATGTGTGTGCGTGCGTGCGTGCGTGTGTATGTGTATGCCTGCCCGTAGATTTGCACTCTTATGTGTTTGTTCCTCTATCTGCCTGTCTATTTTTCTGTCTATCTATATATCTGTTTGTTTGTGTGTCTGTTCATCTGGTTATCTGTCTGTCTATCTTTCTCTATTCAGCCATCATATTCGTCTATGTGTCGCCATTCAATCATCGTGCGATCCCACTATTGTTCACTAAGCTGTAAGATATTCACTAGTTAAGAAAACAGTATTGTCTTGATTTTTTACTCAACAACTTCACACACCGTCGAGGTGGGAATGAAAGTAAAAGCCCCCCCCCCTCTCCCTCTACCTATGCCACCTTCTCCCTCTCCCTATGCCACACTCTCCCTCTTTCGAAAGCCGATCACCATATTTGAACAGAACATCGTTGAAACGTAATTTACAGCTAGAGCACATACGTCACTATGGTGATAGATGTTCGACGAAAACCAATTTGAAACGATCAATTGATGCAGTAATCGAAAATCAATTGATTCCGTTGCCATTTTCTTTAACGCGATCACCGTCGATTACGTATTAGAGCAGCGTCTGTGGTGACGTCAGTCCGTTAGCATTAGACCCAACATGGTCGATTTGTGTGTTTTGTTCGATTCTTACAGAATTTAATTTATAATTCTATGTGAAATAACGAGTTTAAAATCCACGACGGTGTCCAATTTGTAGTTTTATATGTTACAGAGAGTGACATATACTAGGGTCAAAACATAGAAAATAGACAACGATATTATATTCGGTCTGGCTGACGTGCAAAGGGAGTCGGGATGAGGTTGGACAACATACCAGCTGTAGACTAGATGAATTTTGTTAATTGCTGAATTTTTTGGACCACAGAAAATTACTGTTGAATGTAAACTGTGGTGTCAAAGTAGTTATCACACGTATGTAGCAAGTCACCATTGAACCACACGCACGTGTTGTTTGTTGCGAGCTGTGGTATCAAATGGTATGTTTTTTGCGTGCTTCCGCTTTTTCTACGTAGCCTGCATGTAGCCGCTTTCCTGTGGGCGTGACATATTTGTCGCGTACGAAAAGCGAATTAGCTGGTTCCCACAGGCTGATGAGTAGACCGACACATGCAAAGGTATACGCATATATATATATATATATATAGTGTGTGTGTGTGTGTGTGTGTGTGTGTGTGTGTGTGTGTGTGTGTGTGTGTGTGTGTGTGTGTGTGTGTGTGTGTGTGTGTGTGTTAGCCTTTTTTATGTGGAGGTATGGAACATTTTATATTTAGATTAATGTATGTATAGTTGTATTTGTAATAACATTTATGGAGGTAGGTCTCGAAGGGTGTTTAGATATGTTGATGTTCTGTGTCTGTTGCCTCTTTATATGTATCACAAAACACACACACGAATAAGCAGCAAAATAAAATTATGCATAATTTAATAATCTTTCCTATGAGCGGACCTATACGCTGTATACTCGTGCTGTGTGGTACAACCTTCAGAAGATCCAGATACCCAGGATTCAGAGAGTTATCGATAGCCAGCTATCGTATATTATATCCTTATTATGTAACGAATTCAGTTATAACATCAATGCCGTTTAGCGAATCCGGAAAGATCCAAATCGCACGATGAACCCATCTCAATCATATATATCGTCATCCGAAAACGTTTAAAGATAATACCTTACACCATATCCGGTAATGAGATGGCTTGACCAGCTCCAGAATTAACTAACATCGTCCACATCTAAACAGTTCCAATACATCTGGATCACTCTTTCAAATCTTACTAACCAGATGTTAATCACCAACATCGTCCATTGTAACTATTCGAGTTAACCGATGTTTATCTATTTACTTTGTCTGATGACATAAAATAACTCATCTCTGGATTATTATATTTATATTGTTAAGTATCTATATTAATCTATATTTCTAGTTACCTTTATACGTTACAGAGAGTGACATATACTAGAGTCGAAGCATAGAAAACAGACAACGATATTATATTCGGAATGTGACGAGCATCTTGCAATACGATAACATAATTGAATATTTATGTGGTGTCATATAATAAATTCTATAACATTTTGTATTGAAGAAAGAAAAATGCCTAAAGACCACGTTGAAAGGTTCATAAATACAACATTTAACATAAGTAAAATGTCAGGTAGCAAAATACCGGTTTCCATATACATACACTGGCGAACGCATATACACATATAACTTGTGCATATATGCAGATAGAAATTTGCATGCGTAGATGATGTATGTGTATGTATGTGAGTATGCGCGCGTGCGTGCGTGTCTGTGTGCCTGCGTGCGTGTATATTTGTGCGTGCGTGCTAATACACATATATACAATTAAAAACACATCCGCATCGATGTACAAACATACATCCGTCCACCAACGGACCCCAATACACATTCACGAATCATAATTTTCTGTGCCAGTGCCTTTTTACATCCTACTAAAACGTATTCTGCCATACCGCGAACAATACGGCTCAACGCTATCCCGAAAGACCGCACCACCACCACCACCACCACCACCGAAAACAAAACCAATAACAATCACGTAACCATCGTTCCGGATCTGACAGTCATACGGATAGTGGGTGATCTAGGTATCCAGGTGCCAGGTGACTATAATTAGGTGACAAGTCATCTCACTGACAGCGATCCCATTGTGTCCTAGCCAATGAACTGTGTGAATACCCGACATCCCATCGTATAAACATGACATCTTAACAGCCACTGTCAAAGGTCATATGCATACATCCGGGCACTTAAGGCGATCTCGTTTCGCAGTCACGTGACACGTTGTCGGAACAACGCTGCTCGTTGCTAGGGCTAGAATCGTGCATAACAATAACAATGGTGATATATAACAAGGGGGAAGGGTCATATAGGAATAACTAAAAGGTACACTCAGTCAAAAGTGTCCCAGCATACGCGAATTTCACCCCCTCCCCTACTTTCTAACACACACGCGTACACCCCCACACAATATATATATATATATATATATATATATAATATATAGAGAGAGAGAGAGAGAGAGAGAGAGAGGGGGGGGGGTATTGTCATTTTTAATATTTTGTTAATATATGTAAAATTACTATTGCTTTTATTTCATTATATATTATATATTATTCATAGTATCTTAAAGGCCATATATATATATTTATATATATATATATATGTGTGTGTGTGTGTGTGTGTGCGTGTGTGTGTATGTGTGTGTATGTGTGTGCGTTTCTATTTAAGTGTCTAAGTACCTATATTTGGAAGTATACATATAAATATATATACATGTACGTGTGTGTGTGTGTGTGTGTGTGTGTGTGTGTGTGTGTGTGTGTGTGTGTGTGTGTGTGTGTGTGTGTGTGTGTGTGTGTTTTAGACGTGTGTAATAATGCACGGGCACAGTGAATCTCGAAGCGTTAATTCAAACTCTGGATGATTCATCAGGTGACTGAATCCAGAGTGGTGACTTTTCATGTGGAGAGATATGTAATGTCTCAGTAATTATAAGTGTGTGGGGTGCATTTGTGCGCATGTGTGAGTGCGTGTGTATATATATATATATATATATATATATATATATATATATATATATATATATATATATATATATATAGTGAAATATGACAAGGACTATTGGAAGTAAACGACAGATAAAGACATGTAGACAGGAAGGAATAAGGACACGATGACACCGGGAAATCTGACCTAATATGACCTGAGCACGTGCTCTCTTCAAATTAACCATGATGTATGACCTTGAGTAGATAACCCGGAAGTAAACACACCGAACGCTGCCTTTTGTCTGGTAAAAGGGCAATTGTCAACACTTTGCTGGCGCAGGATATCCTTCACAGCTAGATAAAGGACACCCTTTGGCCATTAAAGCACGTACGTACAGACACACAGACATACTATGGACAAACAAGGAAAAGGAGGAAGACAAAAAGAGATAGAGAAGACGACACGATGACGAGACAGATTTATGGTTTATATCTTGCAAATTTCGCATTTTGGTTTTACCGTTGAATAAAAGTCGGATACAGATTAGCTGACTTTCTAAAAGGGAAAAAGAGAGAGTGTGTGTGTGTGTATATATGCTTGCGTGCTTGAGTGAGTGAGTGAGTGAGTGAGTGAGTCAGTGAGTCAGTCAGTCAGTCAGCCAGTCAGTCAGTCAGTCAGTCAGTCAGTCAGAAAGTCAGTTAGGCAAACATTCAGTTCAGTCAGTCAGTCAGTCAGTCAAGTAGTTAGTTGGTTACTCAGTGAATTAGTAAGCCAGTGAGCGGAGAGAGAGAGAGGAGACCTCTTCACCTACACACACTCAGAGAGAGATAGAGAGAGGGAGAGAGATACACAAACGGATATACACACGGACACATACACACACACACACACACACATACCGTTGACAACCTTTAGCACACAGAACTCCGTACCCTTCACCCCGAGTGCCACAAATAATGACTGTTTTATTTCACTTCTCGGTTGACATTGCCAGAGTGTCACCAAACACATCATCTAGCCATCTACATACCGAGCAGCCAGCCTCCATAAATGTCGTATATCTGCCCAAAACCTGGCCCCGCCGAGCAGCTGTTTTGATTAAGACAATTTTCGTCAGGTTTCGCCTTTCGTCGGCCCGAGCTACGACTCTCGACCGGAGGTAATCAGCGAGTTAGACGCTGACTGATGTTTTACGCCATACCTGCCGCCCTCTCGACATTCATCAACAGAGAATGAGTCGACCATAAAGGGGTGAGCGATAATAGACCGTACACACACCGGTGTCTCCCAGCTTAAAGTGTTTCATTGTAACGCTTCGACAAAGCTTGTAAATAATTGAAAACGTCGTTGGTACACGCGCGTGTGGCGGGAGGGTGGAACGTGGGAGGACGGGTTCGTATGTGTACGGTTGCCAGTGCGCGTGCGCGTGCGCGGGCGATCACGCGCGTAGCTCTGTCCCTATATAAATGTCCGTTTACGACGGGAGTCGCGCAGTAGTAACCAAACTTTCGAGTTGATGGAAAAATCTAATTATCGCTATCTCGTTTCACACCCCGTAGTTTCTAGACGGTCGTTACTCTCTCTCTCACACACACACACACACACACACACACACACACACACACACATATTCACATACAAGCACGCACACACACAATAACATTAAGATAACGTGTTATTCTCATGAGCATTCTTAGTCCCATGACGTGAACTCTTCCCATAAATGGAATCTTCCTATAAGTTATCCCTGTCATAAAGTAATTTACGGAGAAGGTTGATGATGACAGAACAAGGAGTGGGAACTAACAAACACTTAAAGTATAGTTATCGTCAATTGGGGGCTATAAATACCTTACTACGGAAGTGGGGCGCCTCCATGGCACAACTGGTAGCGCAGTGGGCCACAGATCTATAGTACCTGGCTTCAAACCCCACCAGGGCTATGTAAGAAGGGTGTTTCATCTTTCACATCTTTCACTTATTACCTTTGAAGGTCTTTCTGCCCATTTAGCCTACCTTGTGCACAAAAGTGGTCGTAAAACAGCAACATATACAATTACTGTGGAACATCAATGTGCCGTTGTGCTTTTATTTTTATTGTGGACGAGCTTTGCTAAGATCCATTTCAGGATGGAGTATCATCAGTTTTTATTCCTGATCCGTTACCAACGATTTATGTTGCAAATGAGTTGTTTTGAGTATGTAATTATGTGTTTGTTATAATATAAGGATCTTATTGTCGATATGTCGTTGTGGAATTCGTCGACGTGTTGTTATTTCTTGTGGATGACTTTTGTGGATATATTGTTTGTGTGGATCTTTCTCCGGGATATGTTGTTCAAGATTTACTGTCATCTGCGTGTTACCGTGGATTTGTTGATGTGGATATGTCATTGTTATTGCAGTATTGTTGAAGAAATATTGTATTTATGTTGTTATACACGTGTAATTCCTAATGTGCTATTGAATCAATCGACGGATGGATGGATGAATGAATGAATGTTTGAATGGTTGAATGTTTGATTGAATATTTGAATCAATAAGGATTGATTGATTGATTAAATCAATGATTGATTGGTTGGTTGATTGACTGCTTTATTGATTGATTGATTGAACGAATGAATGAATGAAAGAATGAATGATTTTCCTGTTCATTATCTGACAGCTGAATAAAACTAGCCTATTTGTAATATCATGTTCAAGAAACGGCCAGAGAGAGGCAAATCCTTTTGATCTTGAAACACTCTTTCATGACACACTCTTTCAATGGCCGCGGTTTCATCGACTAGACGGTTGCTAATGTTCCCACCCACCAGGTGTTACACGAACTTGTATACTCACTAGCTCGCCATAAAGACATCCGGATCCAACATACAACCATTGACAATCCTAACCGAGAGAGAGGGGGGAATTCTGAAACTAAAAGCTTTAATTTATTCAAACGTCAATCACACGACATAGAGCACCCCACTAATTAAATATCTCTACCCCTTCGTATATAAGACCATTTTAGTACCCAAATACCCTTATTCCAATGGATGGTCATTTTTTCCGGATTATTATTTGTCGGGTACACGACCTCCGTATCAAAAAAAAACAAAAAAACATCCAGGTAATAACAAACAAAGGGATATTGTTTGTAACTTACGAACAACGACAGGTTAACACAAATAGACACCTTACAGGTTAACACAAATAGACACCTTACAGGTTAACACAAATAGACACCTTACAGGTTAACACAAATAGACACCTGACAGTTTAACACAAATAAACACCTGGCCAATCATGGAAACTTTGACACAAGTTACTCAAGTGAGAAATATTTCCAATAACGAGTTATGATAATATAAACATTAATATTCAGAAGGTTTGTGAATATTAATACTTTAATAACGGAATTCGCAAGAATGGCCAAAACGTGTAAATATTAATTCATTCGATATTGTTGTATTGAATGAAAGGGCAGGTTATTGTGGTATTAAGCTAACAGACATACACACGTCCATGCATGAACACACACGCCCGCGCACGCACGCACAAACACGCAATGGTTTTATCAAGATTTATGGCCCACCATGTGCCCACTGTTTAAATACTCACGCGGAAGCACGCACAGAGGCACGCACACGCTCATGCGGCGTAGATTCCACAGGAGCAAATCACTAGCCATAAAAGGGGAGAAACGGAACGTAAACAACACATCCCACTCCCCTGTCCGACGGAGATAGGGCTAAGGTGGGAATGGGAAGCGATGCGAAAGAGGGAGAGGGTGGGGACAGAGAATTGGAAACCAATCTTAATTAAACTAACGGAAAATTGTCACCAAATCTTGTTAAGCCTCCATCGATGATTGTCGACGTGGCGAACCGCGCCGGTTTCGATGGGCGGCGATTGTTAACGCGGGGTCATTTCCGGGTCACGGGGCGCTAATTAACTTAAACCGAGCCGAAAACACAATTCGCCAATCGCTGGATTCTCCCTCTACGCCCGCCGTCAGCCCGCTGTGCTGGGAGACAGCTGAGCTTATGACTGGACTAGCATACACAAGAGCTAGGGCTCAGCTGACTGTGGGTCGCTGTCGCTCGTACGTGGCGTCTTGGCGTCGCCAGACTCGTGTTTTGGTGAGAATTGGCGATAATTAGACGAATGCTGCAATTAGCGCTATATTATGACGTTATTAGTGGGGATTTGCATTTCTATTCGCTGCCATTGTGTCCGTAGGAAAACCCGTCCCCTCGCGGAATATTCATGAGGCCGGGGGCGTTAAAAGATTTGGGCGGAATGGCGCGAGAGGGAGATTAGCGAATATCGGACATTAGAATTGCGTCTTTTGTGATCGGCTTCCGGGAGAGAATTGTTGTGTCCGAGTCGATCTTAGAACAGAAATGATAACATAATTAGCGATAAATGTGTTGAATTTCTGACATTGTGCATTCTTGCTCCATCATCTCTCTCTCTCTCTCTCTCTCTCTCTCTCTCTCTCTCTCTCTCTCTCTCTCTGTGCAGGCTTGTGCAGACAGTATTTTTAAATAGTTTGCTAGTTAACGTTACAACACAAAATATCAAAATTCACAAATATTATTATCACCAATTATTACAACCATTAGACTGTTATACATCTTGACTCATCTCTTGATCCGTATATTTTAAATGAACACATTAATTAAAATTTCAGATAATATCTTCATTTTAAAATCGTTTTCTCTCTCTCTCTCTCTCTCTCTCTCTCGTTATTGACCAAAGTGAGGGGATTGCTATATTCCTATTTACATTACGGTATAAAGTCATCAGCCGGAACAAATATCTAAGGTGTTTGATATCCTGAAGTGTAAAACTATAAAACTATAGAAGAAAGTCATTAGATTTAACCTGACCGCTTAATCCTCATCACCAACCTCTAGTGTAAACCCCATAATGTTAAAAATGGCATTGATTCTCTAACAACTCCGACAAAGTTCAGGCGCCTTATCTTAATCAAAAACTAAAGTCCATTGAGGACGAAATCATTAGAGTGTAAGATCATCAACTCTAGACTAATAGAAAAGTTCGTAAATCACAAACGTAAATTTTGTTATCTCTAGTTCAGATATAAAATCGTTATTCCTAGTCAAAGGATAAAATCCATAACTCAAACCGAAGTGTAAAACTATTAGCGCCAACCAAAGTCCTTAATCCTTGGCACTAACCAAAATGTTAAAGCCTTAGCCTTAAATAAATTCTAAAATCCTTTGGTTTAGCCGCATCGTAAATTCTTTGTCTTGTAGGCTTTAAGCCACGATCCACATTAAAACAGGACAGTTCTAAGAGAAACCATTTCTGGTTTCAGCTAAAACTAAATGAAATATAAACGTTTCACTTGGTTTCACTAAGATCTGAATTAGATATACGATTTACGCACTAGATAGACGTTTATTAATATTAATATTTATCTAGTATTCTTATCAATATTTAGAATTATCGCCAAAATAATTGATGATCCAGTATCTAGCCATTTCTTAACACCCGCGAGGTAACATTTTAGCTGTACCGCTCCCAGCGCCATCTGTCGAATAATTGTTGTTTCTCATTAAAACTGATATGACAATATTCGTGATAAGACTTTTTTAATATAATATCTCACTCAGATATTAATAATATCTGGAAATACTTTGTGTGTGAAATATTCTACATAATGGTTTTGTTTTTAGTCGGGCGTGGTCAGTGGGCATGGAGAAGGCGGCACGGGCATATTACCTAGTGTATATATTAACGTATGTGGTTGTATGATGTGTAGTCGGCTCAGCGGGAGGGGATGTATTGACCCTGTGCGTGTATTTCTATGTGCTTGAGTTTATCCATTTCTGTGTGAGGCATACTTGAGTGTGTCGAACTCTATGCCGGCGTATGCTTGAGTGTATGAAGCTCAATGTGGAGTGTGCTCAACTGTATCGAGCTCTGTATGGGGTATGCTTGAGTATATCGGTTTCCGTGTTGGGTATGCCTGCATGTATCAGTCTTTGTGTGGAGTAGGTTTCAGCCCATCTGCCTTTGTGTGTGGTATGTATGAGCATAACCCTTTCCCTGTATTTTGGTTATGTTTTGACATATATATATATATATATATATATATATATATATATATATATATATATATATATATCCCTGTACGAGAAAGTTGTTGATGTATTGGTCTTTGTGTATTTGATATGTTTGGGTGTATTGGTCTTTGTGTATATGTTATGTTTGGGTATATTGATATTTGTGTATGTGGTATGTTTGGGTGTATTGGTCTTTGTGTATGTGGTATGTTTGGGTGTATTGGTCTTTGTGTATGTGGTATGTTTGGGTGTATTGGTCTTTGTGTATTTGGTATGTTTGGGTGTATTGGTCTTTGTGTATGTGGTATGTTTGGGTGTATTGGTCTTTGTGTATGTGGTATGTTTGGGTGTATTGGTCTTTGTGTATTTGGTATGTTTGGGTGTATTGGTCTTTGTGTATTTGGTATGTCATTTCGGATATATTTCTGCAGTTTTGGCTATATGGACATATTCTTGTGGGCTCATATCGATGAAGATGTGTCTGTGGGTGTCACGACTGTGGGCATCGGCATGTGGACCTCTGTGGACCTCTGTTTGTGTGCTTCTATGTGTTAGTTTCTCCATATAGAGTTTGTACCCACAGAACCCGAATCATACATCAACAACAATTGTTTTATGAGAACCGAGGTCACGCCTATGACCAAATCACTATACTGGCGCCGTCTATTGTGTAAATATGGCACACAAAAGTTCGTTCAATAAAGGAATTGTTAATTTTATGATTGGTAATAATGGCTTCGAGTGGTTTATAGACAGCACGGATTTATGAAGTGCTTGGTCGTATGATTGTTATGCGTGTGTGTGTGTGTGTGTGTGTGTGTGTGTGTGTGTGTGTGTGTGCGTGCGTGCCGTGCGTGCGTGCGTGCGTGCGTGCGTGCGTGTGCGTGCGTGCGTGCGTCAGAACCCGATATATTTGTTGTGTTCGTGTGTTAGTCTCTGAGTATATGACTGAGTATATGTCTGAGTATATGGCTGAGTATATGTCTCAGTATATGTCTGAGTATGTGTCTGATTATATGTTTGAGTATGTTTCTGAGTATATGTCTGAGTATATGTCCGATTATGTGTCTGAGTATGTGTCTGAGTATATATATGTATGCGTGTATGCTTGGGTGTGTTCGTGTATGGATGGAATGGATGAGTTTATTTATCTTTCTGTCTGTCTGTCTGCCTGCCTGTCTGTCTGGCTAGCTGGCTGGCTGGCTATCTATCTGCTTAACTGGCTCTCCATCTGCCTGTCATTCTGTTTGTATTTCTGTATGTATGTCTATCTGTCTATATGTCTTTCCCTCTGTCTGTCCGTCTGTCTGTCTGTTTGTAAGACTTTCAATTTATCTGTCTTTTTGTCTCGCTCTCCGTCTGTCTGTCTCAATGTTTGTATGCATGTATGTTTGTCTGTCTGTACGTCTGTCTTCCTGGCTGTCTGTCTGGTTATGTATTCTTGCGCCTGTGTGGTGTGATAAAAGGTCAAGAACGTAGTACCCATCATATCAATAATCCGACAGTATTCTATCCGCCACCAACAACAATCCGGATTATTGTTATCAATTATTAAAAAATAACATTCTCTCTAATGCTATTAGTTTGATTGAAGAAGTCAACAAACTGTGTTAGCAATAAAAAATGGTTGTTGTTTCTCTCCAGAACAAGGACTAGATTCAGGACAGAAGAGGTCGAAGTGAGTATTTATATGAATATAGACTTTGTTTTTCAAATATGGCATCGACAAAAGTGTATTTGGATTGTAGTGTACATAAGATTAATATTATATATATATATATATATATATATATATATATATATATATATATGGGATGAGGTGCGTGTATACATGTATACACTCATGTACACAAAATTCTAAATATATATATTTACCAATAATTGTATGTGTATGAGTGTGCGTGTGAATGTGTGAGAGTGTGTATATGTGTGTGTCTGTGTGTGTGTGGATGTGTGCTTGTGTGCGTGCGTGTTTTGCTGCTTTAGAGCCCCTTTACTGGACACAATGAGCTATCTGAACCTGCCAAGCTAATGGGATGAAGTGAAAGACGAAACACTCAGTCGGGGTTTGAACGCTAGTGTTAGAGATAATTGGCCGACAACGCCATCAGCTACACTTCTGGGGAGAGAAAAATGGTTATAATTATTATTAAAATTAAATAAATTGCAAGTATTCCCTAACTCACGTGGAAAACGTCTCCAAGAATAATGACTTTAAACAAGAAATGAAAACCAACGCATTTATCACGATTCTAATATTGATGAACATAATTATTTATTTTTCTGCTCGAATAGTTTCTCCTTTAATCAGATATAATTCTAGGTTTGTGTCTTTTCCAGCCTCGCACACGTCGGATAATGTGTCGTCTCTCGATGACTTAATTATATCAAATTGGTTTAAGGTTCTACAAGCTTTTTTTCGCGATATTAGCAACAGAGGAAGTGATTGTTGTTGCGGGGTTGTGTGTGTGTGTGTGTGTGTGTGTGTGCGTGCGTGCGTACGTGTGTGCGCGTGTGTGTTTATATTTATGTTTATGCTTGTTCATCAGTCCATCATTTCAGTCATTCTTTCATTATTGTCTTCCTTGAGCTATGCCATTGTTTGTTGAACGACTAAATTATATTCTTTCATTATCCGCGTGTATTTCCCGAAGGCCAAAGATCCGCTTTATTCCGTTATCCATTGAAAGAGCGTCTAACAGCTTCATAAACAAATATAGAGTCGATCTTAACCTAATATAATGACGACAGCTTGTATATAAAAGTTCTCACAAAACATTGATGCCGGCAAACGACATTATTATGTGAAATAATCAAGGTGAGGCAGTTTTACCTGTCAGTCTTCCACTAATTTCTATATTTCATCAAATTAATTATAATGTACTGTACACCCATTAACACTTATGCCTTTTTCGTCTGTTAAAGTACCTTTGATCGTTCCTTTCCAATATTTGGAATATTTGTGTTGATGGTATTTTTCGGATGATGTTCAGTCATTTTTATCTGTTGTATCACAGAGTACAGTTCTTAACCGTTTGTTATTCACCGCGTACAGACACATCCTCTCGGGATCACTACGCAGCGACGTGACGCACAGTGTATCAATTGTCTCCCGACGACGCACTGGATCCCGATAATGACTCATATTTTCTCTCTTCATTGGAGAATTTGAAAATCCTGGATCTCTGAATTTCGGCCGCCGTTTGCCCAGGATATTCTAAAATCGAATACTTCACCAAATCATTTCGAATCCCTATTGAAGACAAGATTACTGATCCCTGAATTGTTCATTACGTGAAATGGATCAATAAAACCTGTTGGATATAATTTGGACAAATATCTTAACATCAATGCTGATTATGCTGAGCCTACCATCTTAACAACATCCTCTATCTAAAATTATTGAAACAAGAAACACTTGTTAGACCAATTTATCTCTTTGTAACATATCGTAACTCCTTGATAAATATCCTTCGTCGAATTCTGAATGGTTGATAAATATTTATTACAATTGCAGTTTAGTAGATGAACGTCCGGTCTCCTGTCGTCTTGAGGCGAGTCTTGGGGGCGGCAAATATAGTCTTGGAACTAGACTTTTGTTGCAGCTACCCTTCGCGGATTGTCAATACAGTTCCGGTTTACAAGGGCATAACACCATCCAGTTCTTTGAAAGTAAACAGTAGGACCTTCGAACTTAATACATTGTTCCACGGGTAACCAGTGTAGACTCTTTAAGATTGAAGTTACGTGGTCATGCCATTAAATCCCAGTAATCATTCTGGCTGACATATTTTGTACTCGTTGGAGTTTGTGCAGTAGTTCCTTTGATATGCCAGAGAACAACGAGTTGCAGTAATCCAGTCTACAGGAGAGAAAAAACAAGAACCAGAAGTACAACTGAAACGAGGTTTATCTAATGGACGAGATGTTTCTCAGGTGGTATTAAACAGTAGACCAGACCTTCTGGACATGATTTGGGACTCCCGGAATGTACATAGGCAAGACAGGACTGATGGCATCAGTTTCCACCTGAACCTGTTAATAAACATTAATGAATTGACAATTGAACGGTGATGAGTGTGTGATTAATTCTGTTTTATCACCTTTCAACTTCAACTTATTTCTAATCATCAATGTCTGTATTCCAATTAGGCAGCAACACTCAATGTTTTGTTTCTATTAGATGAAGCTGAAGGTTTGGTAAGATCAAAGAATAGATAGAGCTGGGTATCATCCGCATGCAAATGATACTCAATATGATCGCTTTTAATTATATCCGCAATAGGTAGGGTATATACGGAGAAAAGAATAGGTTCCCGGTACGGATCTTTGTAGTACACCAAGAGGACTGAAGTTGAAAGTGTATCATTGATAATCACTTTCTGGATGAGATCTGCTAAATAGGATCTGAGCCATGTCAGAACTCTTCCTCCTAAGCCCAACCCAATATAGTCTATTGTATGATGTTAAAGACTGCAGACATATAATAATAATAATTACAAAACTTCTATAGCGCCAATATCCTCGAAAACAATCGAACTCAGTGGCGCACCTAGTGGAGGAGATGGGTAAACTCATAGCCCGGGTACGATGCAAAGTTCATCAACAATGATAAGATGGAAAGAAAACTTAGGAAGGATAAGCGAGTCTGAAAAGGTGAGTTTTCAAATGGCGACGGAAAGAAACTATGCTATGTGATGACTTAATATGTTCAGAAAGTGAATTCCAAACAGTAGGGACAGCAACTGAAAAAGGACGAGTCCCAGAATGAGTTTTAACCCCGGGAACTGACAACAAGTGAAAATCAGATGAATGGAGCACTAAGAATAACACCTTTTACTGTCCATAATACTAAGAAGATCATTTTGGACAGGTAGGAGTGCTGACCCAGTGATATGAAACGTTTTGTAGACGGACTTCACGGTTTCATGTATATCATGGGTCGATAGTTGCTCGTTTAGACGTACTGCAACCACTGGCTCAATCACTTTTGAAACAAAAGAAAGACCAGATATCGAACGATAAGTCTTCAAGGACTCGAGATCTAAACCAGATGTCTTCAGTAAACGGGTAAAATGGCTTCCTTGAGACAAACAAACTGAAGCTTTCACTTCTAAAATCAACTTGTTCACAATATTGATAATACAAAGGTCACTGAGATAGATATGTTCCTTCGGTATCCATGAAGACCTTGAATCCAAGGAACCAAAAGCGGAAAATTATTTCCTGATTAATATAAGAATTTCGTGAGAAGTAGCTCAGATCTAAACGTATGTAGTAGAGGTTCTGTTGTCATTATCAACTCAAGGCTGGGAACATCTTTGTGATCTATTGCCTATCATGATATAATATAATAATAATAATAATAATAATAATAATAATAATAATAATAATAATAATAACAATAATAATAGTAACGACAATAATACGTATATCTAACGTTTTGTACATAACTAATTAGACTAGAGCCAGAATACGTTGATGTCAATGTTCTACAGGATGTCACCTAATTATCATATCTATTATCTATTACTGATAAGTCAAGTCTTTGTTAGGCAGCAAAATAGTTTCATGTCCAATGATAATAAATTATCAAATATGATTATATTACGTGACTGGCCTCCAGATAAACAAAACAACAAATTTACATATTAAACCAATACACCGTTTTATTTCCACCTGTTATGTGGCGTATACGTCATTTCCGGAAATGAGACAGCACGATTATTTATCATGTCTTGTTTACTTTAGTAAATTTGTTATTTATAAATAATGTATTTATTCCGCCTGACATTCGATGATGTCAAGGTCACTAGCAAATAGTTTTTATATAACATATATATAAATATATATATATATATATATATATATATATATATATATATATATATATATATATATATAAGGAAAACGGAACAAAAACAGACGTTTTTCTAAACCTTCACTTCGATTTGACATTTACCGAAGCTGATAAAGTTGTTGGTCATCTTTTAAAAAATAAACAGTTGTAACATTTATCATCCCTGGAAAGTGTTATGACAATCAATAGTTCGTAGAATCTGTAGCATTAACTGTGGGGGGCGGAGTACGGATGGGGGGGGCATTGGTGGCCTCCATAGATAAATAATTTATTGGAGGTTTTGTATTGGTTTCATGGTATGATGGATCCGTAAAATTCGATTCATCATCAATTCCTCTAAATTCGGATTGTTTCTGGCGCACGATACGCAATAATTTATCGCCGCCCAACACGTCACTGAACTGAACCGAACTGAAATTGTATTTACAATTTCCGATCGGCCACAGTCTTAAAGCGGCGGGATTCGAATCCCGGCCGGGCTGCGTGTGAGCGATGTTTCTTCGTTCACTTCGCCCTAGTACCTTCCGTGTAAGCGCGATCCATTTAGTCCACCGCGTGCACAAAGGTGGCCGTAAAAGAGTTTATTCATAATTTCAACCAAACGTATATTACAGATGCCGAACATTGATGCGAAGAATGGCCTCCAGATGGATGGATGTAAACTGCGGGACCAACTTAGTCATAGATACCTCCCCCCCCCTTTGTACCATGAACTAATTTCAATAACAAGGTAACAAAAAGGAAGCTAATTAATATACCGCTGTTTATTGTTGGGAAGATGATTAATATTTCGAAATTATAATTCGAAAAAAATTGCATTTCAGATTGATTTAATGAAATGATATTATGATATATATATATATATATATATATATATAATATATATATATTATATATATATTTCATGGATAGATAGATAAATAGATAGATAGATAGATAGAAACTGAGAGAGTGTGTGTGTTTGTGTGTGGGGGAGGGTGAGAGAGAGAAAGAGAGAGAGAGAGAGAGAGAGAGAGAGACTTTAAGTCTCGTAACAACCATCACAATTATTACTGGAGCACTTTATTTAATATTCCTTGAGAATAATGCATATTTCTGTTTGAATTTTAATGTTTTCGGTATATAACGATGCGCGAATATAAACACAGAACTGTGCACCAATCGACAAATGCTCTTCTAGTTGTGTCCCCAGCTACCTTATACCCGTGTCAACCAACGATATCGTTAACGAATAACGGCGGCTTGATGGAACCGAACCGAGTAGCTCCCGATTTTTTGTTCAGCACTACAAAACTGAGCCGCCACGATCGTTCTCATTGACGGCAGGAGATCGGCGATGACGTGAACGACTCGTGTCGACCATTGTCCAAGGTTTGGCGCCGATATTCATTACTCGATTATTAAGAAAACATTACAGAACAGAGCCATTAGCTCGCGGCGCATGCCCGATACCCACGCCTTCTAATTACCGAAGAGAGGCGAAAACGTCGTGACGTCATCAGTAATCGTGTTAGTGCGCTTGTCGTCAGCGCTTCCTGAGTGATGGCCGCTGTGTGTATTTATGGTCGTAATAGCCCGTGTGAGTACAGTCGCGTCAACTTACTCTTCGACGTGGTTGTAAAGTGGATTAGCTGTTGTTGTGTAACAAATCCTATACAGGGACCACTGTAGGCTGTTATGGGGATGACACATAATAACATATGTTAGGCGGGGAATGTTTTTTCTTGACACAATGACAAATGCCACACTCCTGTCACAGTGTTATATGATACAAGACGTTGCGTACAGAGATCACTGTATTTTTATATATGACGATTATAATCAAACAATGACTTTAACATTGTATTTACACAGTGTATACAGGTACCAGAGTATTGTATCTATGCTTGAACGAATTTTATACAGCGACCACTTCATATTAATTTCCCTGATGAATCGTACATATTGCATGTTCCACGCCCGTGCTATTTCACGGTATTACTAAAATACACACTTGTGCGCGAGCGAGTGACCGAGAGAGCGCGCGCGCACACACACTCGCACACACTCGCACATACACGCACTGAATGCAAAAACTCGGCGATCGGTGAGTGATATTTTAAACAGATTTTAATCAGATTTAATGCCATCTCAATATGCCGTCACCTAGCCATTATATTACCGAACTATCATTGACACTTCATATTGATTCTAATTTATTGACAGCTAATCTGAGAACCTCGCCGCAGCTTGTAACATCACACGGCTGGCTTTATACATCACTCGGGAACTTTCTGTATCAATAAACAGACTACTTAAATCACTGTCTAAGATAGTCACCTTGCTTTAGAGACTTTCTACAGCGTTATACGAGCTCTTCACATCACTTTATAGACAGTTTATATCACTAGACGGGCTCTCAACGACAATATACAAACTTGTTATCAATATTTGTTATCAATATACGGGCTATTTATTTCGATATACGTCTTTTTTGTCAATATTCTGGTTTCCTTTATCAATATACGGGCTTCCTTTGTCAATATATATTCTTTCTTTGTCAATATTAGGGCTTTTTTTTCAACATACGGGCTTTCTTTATCAATGTATATGCTTTCTTTGTGTATATATAGCCTTTCTACTTCAATATACAAGCTCTCTGCAACAAGATATCTAGGCTTACCGTATCATAATACGGACTAGCCACATAATACAGATATTCTAGATCACAATAGAGATCTACATTACTATACGAGTCTCCTATATTACATGTTTTCTTTATCATCATACAGACTTTCAACATCACGTTCTATGAAGCGTCTATACCACAATATACAGACTTGCAACAACAGCAGACCAAAATCCATTTCTCTATATCAATACAACACCATCCTATCTCACCACACTTAAACTGTACATTACTACCGAGATTTGTTACATCACCAGCCCACCTCCCCACATCACTGGCTTGGCTTTTACTTTCTACATCGGTACATTACGCCATCTATATGTAACCAGCTACAGGCTTTTTGTGTAACTTGATCTCTTTATGTATCGGCTCGCTAGTCACTAGCTGTTATCAAATTGAATAGTGTACGTACATTCATAGCTTTGTACATCATCGATCAAGATGGCTTCTTCGTCGTATAAATGGCTTTTACTTGTTCAAATGACTCCTATGTGGCTTCCCGTCCTGAACTGACCTCTGCGCCTCACCAGGCTTATTGCTAAGTTACAACATGGGCTAATTATGGGCCCCGTATCGCCAACAATGCTTTTAACCGCATCACGCACGACTCGCATCACCAAACAAGCTTCATTCGCCTCACTAACCCGATTACCAGCATTCACGTTTCTCGCTCACCAAGCACGTTTCGCCAAATTGGGTCACGTTACTGCCAAAACATCACCAATAACCTTTTTACATCACCTAAACGGCTTCAGCATCATCAACAAGGCCTCTTCACTTCCGTGGATGACCCGTGTAAAGGTAACTACGTGTGACGATTTTATCCCAGGATGGCATGCGTACATGCGTGTGTGTGCGTGTGCGCGCGTGTGTGTCACGTGCGTGTACGTGCGCGTGTGATAGCGCCATATTGCACAGTCATTTTATTCATTAGGCCTCCACATTGGTCAATATGTGAGTATTAACAACGGTTGAGTAGTGTGAATATTAACTACCGTTGAGTACTGTCAATATTAAGTACAGTTGAGTACTCTGAGTATTAACCACGGTTGAGTACTGTGAGTGTTAACCACGGTTCAATACTGTGAATATTAAGTACGGTTGAGTACTTTGAGTTATTCGTATCACGATTTTGAGATCAGCGATACCTCGCTGTTATCATCAGTGACACTATCTTGTCTTTGATGCTTCGAGAAATATCTAAAAATATTTAAAAAAATTAATAACAACAGATGGTAAATGACAGACTGTCATCTAAAGAACGGAATTTAATTGAAGATTGTCTGTCTGCCGATAAAATAAATAAAAACAGGCTTCAGCAACTAACATGTACTGTAGCTTTATCTTCTTAAACACACACACACGCACGCGCACGCACGCATACACACACACAACACACACACACGGACAAATACACTCACACATACACATAAACAAAACACACTCTCAAACACAACAACGGGCGCGCGCGCGCGCATGCGCACACATACACACACACGTACCGACAAACACACTGACACATACATATAAACAAAACACCCACTCTCAAACACAAACAAACGCACACACTCACACACACACACACACACATATACACACATACACAGACACATGCGCACTCACACCCGCCCGCGCGTACACACACGCACACGTATACACATAAACAAATACACAAGAAATCACTGCACACCCAGATGAATGCACACATACGAACGAAACAAAAACTAAATCCATAGACGATTTACTGCGTATCTTTCTGTCAGTAATATATTTTGTAGGCAATATTTCTATTGATCAGCTACAAGAACCAATATTATCGCCTCACTTGTGGACATACTACAAAGGTTAAAGACGTCGAAATGTATTATTTCGCCCGCTTGAAAATTGTAAATCGAATATAGACACGTACGGGTCGCCAGCCGGGCGCCGCACCGTTCGACGATTTAGAGTTCATGTGGTATCCACAGATGGCCTTGCTGGAAATGCGCGTCCTTTAAGGGATGGTCCATCTGACAGATCATCAACAACGAGTTAAGATTGATAATGTATCAAGTTCAAGGATACGGCTCGATCGGGGAGCATCTCAAAACGCATCATTTATCTTATAGCGTGCACGCGGTGGGCTTAATAAACGAAGTATAAGGATGAAACACCGGCCATGGGTACCTAATTGGGGATTTAGACCCAGCTGCTAGGAGACCGTGGCTGCGACCTCGCCAACTAATTAGGCAATGAGCACGCCCGTTAATAAATAAATTTTAATTCTAACTACTTCCAGAGCTGCAATACGAAGGATACTGGATCCAGAATCGAATCGTTGTCTAAGGTAATCCTTGACTGGTTTGGGAATAATAGAAATCAGTAATCTATTTTCAGTACGGATGGCGTAGTTGTCTAAAATATTGTTTATACAAACAATATGAAACACCCAGTGGCGTACCCGCAGCTATACTAAGCTTTACTGAAAGGATCCAGCTATTTCAACGTTTCATCGTACACCATTCGTATTAGTGTGGCTGACACTACAGATTAATGTTTCTTTCTGTGCCAAGCTCCGGATGATGATGATGATTGATGTTTTATGCGCATGATAGGCTAAATGGACCGAGCGACCTCACAACGTAGTGAAGCGAAGCCTTTGATGAAACACCCTTCAGATATGCCCAAGCCGAGATTCGAACTCAGGTGGTAGTAATCTATGATCCAACACGCTACCAGTTATACCACGGATGCGCCGTAAGCCAAGCTACGGGACAATATATATATATATATATATATATATATATGCCGCTGGTTTATTTTGTGTTGTGAGACATTATTACCCAGCACTTGTATTTATAATAATATTAACAACAACAACAACAATACTACTACTACTATAATAATAATAATAAAAATATTAATAATAATAATAATAATAATATATACCATCTGTGTTCTAACTCCGACCAGGCTATATCTGAATGAGGTTTTGTTTTGTTTACCTTTGGCTGATATTAGATAATATTTAACATATTAAATATAATCAGAGATTTGGCCTAAATCAATAAACGCAGTTATGGGGGGGGGGGGGTGCATGAGTTCTCTTTATTTATTTGTAAATAATAAGCATGCCGTATAAACACATCCAGAAAGTTAAAATAATTATAAAAATTAAACTCAATTGAACACAAATAACACTAATACCAACCGAAAGTGAACCTTAAATTAACCATAATAACTAACTGTAAGATAAGGAAGGAAGTTTGATGAAAGAAATGCTCACAAGAAATATTGGAGTGAGTGGGCAAGGAATTGAAATAGTACAGTGGATGAGAATATTGGTATACTGTACTCCAGGATCATTAATCTGCGTGGGTGGAGGGGTGAGTGGTTGGTTCAGCCAATGGTTGATCTTCGGGACTCCCACATTACCACCGGTACAGCCACAGGTACCAATGTGGAATAACGTGTCTATTGTTGAAATTTAAATCCGTTCAACTGGTCTTTGAACAAGACAGTAAAACCGTAATATTTCATATAGATTTCACCGAGACATACACGCGCATGCACGCACCAATACAGGCACAGCCGCCCCCATACATACAGAGAGAGAGACAGAGAGAGAGAGAGAGAGAGAGAGACACACACACACACACACACACACATATATATATATATATATATATATATATATATAGGACGAGTACTATTCTATTACAGTGTTTTAATTGGTTAATCATAGTCTTAAACAAATCCAATTATTGGCAACAAGTCATGTCTAATACGTACTATTTGGGGACGATATAAACGTGATCCTATCAGAATGGCGGGCTGACGTGTACGAACCCGTGACGACACGACTTTAAGTTGGGACGAAGTCCTTACCTATACAGACAAGCGCGTGAGGTGGAGCACTTTACCGAGCTGAAAACACTCGGCCATCACTTCTAACTAAACGTATGTCTTAATCACAGACATGAAACTAGTCTAGACATCACTAATATGGTTAATAAATAGTTGGAATATATTTTACCTGGACGTTCGAGGAGTTAAAAATAGCAGCCTACCTTAGAATTACACCATTTTCATTTCTTCTCGGAACAGTACTTCCGAATAAATAATATCTTCAGCCGTCTTCTCGCTGGGTGAGTCGAGTCTTTAAGGGTGTTTTAGCCCAATAATAACAAAAGGAGTTGTATCTCTAACATGATGATTTTTTCTAAAATAAAGCAAGACTCCTGTAATCTGCACCGGAAGTGATAAAAGAAAGCGAAGAAATCAGTGATCGGAAATTATATTTTGCCGAGCAGTTATTCGATGCCAAGACGTTTGAGAAGACCCCCTCAACCTGGATACAGTCATTACCTGTTGACAACATAGCTGAATCTTTTTTAAAGGGTGGACTCACTATATTGTTATATGTGTCTGAAATTAAATTGGTCTTCGGTTAGGTACTCAAGGTCGTGAATGTCGTAAATAAAATAAGCGAAGGAAACGTTTTACGGCACATTATTCGAACTCTAGTATGGGTAATTTTAATAAACATTATCCTGTGCACATGCCAGGTTAAATTCGCCTCCAATGGTAATGAACCGAAGTCAAAGGTGAAACACCCTTCAGCTATGACCACGATCAGATTCTAACTCAGGTGGTAGTGAGCTGCATCCAACGCCCTACCAATGGGAAATTATAATACAATTATATGCGATAAAACTCTATATAATATGTAAAATAATTAGCACAAAGAGGTGTTATTCGCACGAATTAATATCGACAAAACATAAATTAAAACAACTTATTAATAATTATAAAATGTTTATATCAGGCACGTACAGTTAGTGACGAGTTCTGACTTGGTAGTAATGACGTAGAAGCTCTAGGGTATTCTTAAGCTGGTAGTGTTTGGTGAACGTTTTGGGTACCTAGCTTAGCTCATTATTGGGAGATAATTGAAAGACTTTAGACAGCCTCGTCTGTCGTAGAGCAATCATCATCGGTCAGAGAATCTCTTAACGTAAATACGCTACGGGCTTTGTTGTCAACGACAGGTGGCGCCAACGAGCAAAAGAGTGATACATTAACTAAATTGCGCGAGATAAAAAAGGTGTACACACCGAAAACAGCCAGAAGTCACACTGATGGTTTTGGGATAGTAACTACTCGGCGTCTGAGATGACGACCCAGGGTAGTCACTTTCATTTGGTAGTCAGGCATTTAGGCAATATGACTACTTCGTGATTGTCCTTGTGACTACCACTGAATTGTCTCTCCGTTGGTCCTTGTGACTACCATTAGATACTCACCGTGACTAGTTTATAGTAGTCCACTGTATCGTTTGTGTTTACGAAAATCTAGTCATTAGCACTATTTAATAGTGCTAATAAGGTCAAAATAGGTAGTCACAGAGACAATCAGGTAGTAGTCACTTTGATCATCTCAACCCCTGGACAGATGATCCTGGTGTAAGGTGTTATCACAATGACAGTCAAGCAGTATTGTGATGTTCTAGAGTGGAAACTTGAAGAAAGCTTTAAATAAATGAAGCACATATATCTATTTTATTACATCTGTGTAAAAATTAATCATTAAAATATCTATAAAAATACTAATTACAGCTTCGTATACTAATTCAATCATCAAACATTATTCAGGTCATAGATTCTGAAATAGACTCTTTTTACACCAAATTAAATAAATGTAAATCATGAGAACACTACATTGTCTTTATATCAAGATTAAAATAACGTAGCCAGTAGAATACAACATACAAGGTGTATTGACCATTTGTATGAGACTCAATTACTAATATTGTTCATAATAAAAATGATAAACAGTTAATACAATTTTTGCTTAAATAACTATGAATATCCAAACTAAAGTTACTATTCTATTGTGAAGTGACAAATTCTTTAGAAGTATTTTTACTTTACTTTTTGCTGTAAAAAACTAAGATGGGACAATCATCCCACATCACATACCTGTACACTGATATAAGTAATTATCATTTCAATTTAGCATCTGGCACCGAAACATTCAATTCCAGAATACCATTTGAAGGCTTTCTAGGCAAGAATAATTCCTTATCCAGCTGTTAATGGGAAAGTTTTTCATCCTCATTTTTATCGTGCGTATAACTTTTACTGTTCTTTTTGTGTGGTGTCTTATAGTGAGGAACTTTATGGTAAGTTTTTCAATCAATGATGCCACTTTCCGATCATTGTCCTTTGCCCGTTTACGAAATGATGATCGAGATGTTATAGATAACACTACTGTGTCACGAGAACTCAAAGTTGGAATGGAGTTGTCTCGGTGACCAATATTACAAACATAGAATGTGGCTAAGTAACGAGTGAAAACTAGAACAAAGTCACCACACTCACAAACATCCTGACCATCAGCCTAAAGCCGAAATGATGTTACTTGATCAAAGACAACAAGGTTAGAAGGAAGCAAAATGAATACTGGTGCCATGAAGGATTGATTTTCTTTCAAGAGACAAGGAATGACCAGTAATGTCAGCCACGAAGCAACATGTTTTGAGTCATCTTTATCTTTATCAACAATGTGTCTGATTTAATCGGTTTTAGAATCACGTACCAATTCTAACAGGATGTTACCTTAAAGGTCCAACATTTCTAGTAGTTTCTCAGTTACATTCCGCTCCGTTAAACAGGTTAATCAACTCTTTTAATAGTTGTTCTTGAGAGATAATCGATGAGTGATGTTGAAGCAAATCTGCAATTGATATTTTATCTTCCACCACTCTACTGCATCTATCATAAACAGTTCCGTCCATAAGTAAGTTCACCATATTGGTATTAGGCAACGTTTCCTTTTGCAGCCAATCAATATGTCATGGTGTCGATTCTGTGTCTTCTCCGCTTGGTTTACTTGTGAGATAATGCTTCACCCTAAACGTGGATGTTTCTGGAGCGGATGTTTCATGACATTTAGTTTGTTTTCCTCTCGCGCACCTCTCGTAGGATAGCATCTCTTCGCTTTATAGAATTTTAGAATTTCAGTCTCTAATGTGGTTTCCACAACATCTGCATAAGTCGAGTTATGTAAGCCTAACAATTAGTCATACATGACCCACATAAACATAAGCTAAGTTTAAAAGTTGATCTCAAATGAGTGAGCTATATAAATATAAAAATAGTAACACACTAAATTATTCACATTTATAGGACATAAAGCGTGCAATCTTCATATTAAATTTGGATAATCATCCAAATACATGAACAATAAAGGATTGAGACATACCGCAAACAAAAGAAAGAATTTGTTGAATGGAAAGATTATGTGCATATATTATTTATAACGTGGAGGCGTTATAAAATGTTTGCTAATAATAGTATTGATTAGCGGTATGCGTAGCACGATACCTGAGCATCTTGTAAGCTAGTGCTTTTCTGATGGTAAATGTGGACACTTCTGAAGTATATCCCTTATCATATCATCACACTGCCTGGACAGGTGATACGTAGAGGCGAAAGATTTATTCGTTCTCGATTTCTTTTAATTAATATAAACTAAGAAACCTTTTTTTAAGACAGTAATCTCGATATTTTATGAGGGGACCAAACTATTTCTAGTTTTTAGATACCACAATTTTCACTATCCAATATTTTGTTTATAACTTATCAACATTAAGGACTTCTTAGTGTTTTGAACTTTGGCCATTCTGGAATATCGTGGAAGACGCCCGATAATAAAAAGCTGCATTATTGAAGTTCATCAGTTACTGGTCTAGCATAATTTTAAGAAATTCCAGATCTTGCGAAATTTGTTATAATGGAGAAGAATAGTAAGCCCCAACAATACCATTAACAAAGCTTTATCAAATAATAATAATTTGGCTTAATATTGTGACAACCAAATATAGTCAATAGGACAACATATTGATGATCGAAATAACAATGGTATGATAACGTAGTGTAGTCAAGATGACGACCCTATGACTAGTAGTCATAGAAGTAACTAGTTGTACAATGTTTATGTGAGCGATAATACCAAATGGTATACATATATAACTGATCTTCACTTACTAACATATGATATCGAATGCTTTTTTAACTATAAGTTGTCTATATTCAGAGTATTAGACTTCCAGGTTAGCATTTTTGTTAAATTTATTACATGTCGTTCTTTAGCATAATTATTAATAACGATAATTATGGTGACGTCATGGTTAGAGTGACAAACTAACTTGATGTTGTTGTTGTGTGTGTGTGTGTGTGTGTGTGTGTGTGTATATATATGTGTGTGTGTGTGTGTGTGTGTGTGTGTGTGTGTGCTGTGTGTGTGTGTGTCTCTGTGTGTGTGATTTTCTCGCGTGTGTGTGCCCGCGCGCGCGCGCGTCTTGGTCAGTCCGTTCGCCCACTCGTCCTTGCTATACGTCTGGCTGTTTGTCCTTGTCCCAAGAGTTCCCAATTGACAAATAATATCTGGTATATAGTTTACATTCGCTTTTCTTTTAAACTCTCCTCTTTGTTTCTTTGCTAGTCTCAGCAATTAAGTCTCCTCAAAAGAACAAATCTATTTTATTATTTAATTGTTTTTATTTTATGGATGTATTTTTATTATGATATTTATCTAAACAACTGCCCGCTATAAACAAGCCATAAACATACCTCAACTAGCTCACCTTAAAATATCTATTAGCCTAACAAATAACCTTGTAGTAACTCATCCGTTCTAAACTGTTATTTTCTGTTAATATCGAGAAAAAATACATTTGAAGCCGTAAAGTAATTCTAGCTACAACCAATAAACAAATGAATGTTTTAAATGTAATAAATCAATTCAAATGATTTATAAATTAGAGTTAAAAACATTTAACTGATGTATTAATTCCAGGTAATTTGAAGAAAATAACTAGAAAGGTTTTAATTTCAATTCAGACTAACGAAGAATATATTATAACAATCTTCGTTTGCAGGCATTGATAACTGATATTTACAATAACATCATTTATTGTAGATTTTGTGGCCTTTTATATCCTTTCTTAGTTCCGGATAGGGACATGTTTTACTGAAGCAACTTGTTAGATAACGTGCCTCATCTCGGCCTTCCTAATCCCTCTACTTACTGACCTCTTTGCGTTTATTGATTCTTTCACCATACATTTCGAGATTGTTGCCATGCGTGTGTTTCTGGGATATATATATATATATATATATATATATATATATAAAACTATATATATATGTGTGTGTGTGTGTCTGTGTGTGTGTGTGTGTGTCTGTGTGTGTGTGCAGGTGCATGCGTGCGTGCGTGCGCGCGTGTGTGTGTTTGTATGAATTTGTGTGGATTTGTGTGTGGATTTATGTGTGGATTTATGTATTTTTCTATGAGCAGATTTAAAGGTAATTCATTACAAACACACATTCAAACATAGTTATATTTTAAAACATACCACACACACACACACACACACACACACACACATGAGTGCATGCACATTCAAACACATACACCCCAACCGACAAATAGATTTACATTCAAGCGTTGTTACATTCAGCACACGTTGCTATATAAAATCCAGTGGCGCCACCTGAACACGAAATAACAAACCTACACAGAATAATATCGGTCCAAGCGAGACGTACTTACTATACTAGTGTACTCAAGTACATCAAGTACTGTACTCGGACCTGTAGCTGGCCCTTAAAGTACTTGTTCTTCGGCCTGATAATGTAACTCCAGTAAAAAGTAACCGCTTAGCCAGGTGTCCCAGGTGTGACTAGTACTTTGGCTAAAAAATGCAATCATTCACCTACTGATTGCTGCATTAATGCAACCTGTTGCCTCTCAGGAAGTAAACCCCTTGCTCATCTTTGTGTATGAGTTTCTGTGGCTAGTCTATGATCATACGCCACGTCATGATGGTGTAAAATGTAAACTGTGTAAACTTTGTAATTGTTATTATGCCAGTATAGCGTAAACAGTGTATTTTCATAAAATATCAAAACTAAATTGAACTATTTTTTACAAAGTTCAGATGAGTACTGAACTTAGAATTGATAAAAATGAAACTAAGTTTACCTGTGTTTAAATACATGGGCGTGACCCATCCGTGGTTGAATATATCGGAATAAGATAAATTTTAATAATAATCACAATAATCACAATAATAATGATGATGATAATAATTATAATAACACTAATAATAATAATAATAATAATAATAATAACAATAATAATAATAATAATGAGCAAATATCTAGAATGTAAAATGCACCCCACATTCTCAAAATTTCAACGCTATTATTATATAAATAAACTCTGAAGACACACATACGCGCGCACGCGCGCGTACAAGCACACATACAGACAAGCGCGCGCATACAGACACGCGCGCGCGCACGCACGCACGGGTGCGTGTACTAGTACGCTATTTGTTAATTGGAACCTCACACAACAAATCATAGCGTTTCCCCCTCTCTCCCACCTCCCAATAAATGCCCATTTAATACTGGAGAGATTCCGGGAGCATCTGTGTTTTATCACAGATAAACACAGCCACCTGTCCTGGTGTTAACTGCCACCGATATATCGTGTGTTTTTTTTATGCGAGCCGAGCCATCAGAAATACGCGCCTATCTCTTAACACGTTGGCGATAAATCGTGATAAATTGCCAAGAAACGCCCCCTGGCGAGGTGAAGCGGCAAAATGGGAAGACGCACCTGAAATAATAATTGTCTCCCGACGAAAAAAGAAATTATTACCAGTACTAGCAGTATTATTATCGTCGATGCGGACACTGGGAAGTAAAGATACTGAAAATGGCTGATGTAGCCGCGCAGCTTCCGGACAGACGCACCTACGGGTCACTGGCGGCGATCGCCAAACATCACCAGCGGCTGCCCGGCTTTGGCGCGTTTGGCGTAGCGTAATGCGGCTTTAGATGCGGATACGACTGATACTGCGGGTAAGGGGCTGAGTTAGGGGGTTGTTTGTCTTCGAACCGGAGAACTTATCCCCACAAGTTGTGGTCTCGTCACAGACTAGGCCCCTAGTGGGTTAATGCCATGGTTACTCTCAACGTAAACAATAATTAAACAGTCAGTTTATAATGATCATTTATATCACGATCATTATCATCATCATCATCATCATGTTGCTATATCATGATACGTATATCAGAATTGGTATAGTACCATAACTATATTGTCTTAACTTGTGTTTTATGAAAGCTGTACTATAAGTTACTGTGTTTTGTTTTATTTTGGGTGTGTTGTTGTTCCTGTAGTAGAAATAGTATTATTATTATTAGTAGTAGTAGTGTCATCACCATAATCATTATTTTCATCAGTGTATCACGATTACTACTATCAATGATAATAATAATAATAATAATAATAATAATACAGATGCTCCTACAATTTTAATGCAATACTATTATTACTACTGCTACTACTACTACAACAATCACTACCATTACTACTATTACTACTACTACTACTACTACTAATATACTACTACTACTACTACTACTACATTTACTACTACTACTTCTAATATTACTACTACTACTACTACTATTGATATACTAACACTGATTCTATTATTAGTACTATTATTACTACTACTACTTCTGCCACTATTATTATTATTATTATTACTACTACAATTACTATTACTACTGCTACTACTACTTTTATCTAATACGAATTCTAAGATTAGTACAGTCCCTACTGCAACTAGCACTTGTACAATACTAATATTAATAGTGTTATGTTGGGGTTTTGTCTCAATCTGTCGTTAAACCTCATTTACTCGTTTACAGAATACTGAACCTTGTGTGTATTCAAGGTGGCGCCACCTGGGGGTTTGTTTACGAGTGAACTTCACGGCGTCGATAGAATTGGCATAAACAACAAATATCATCATCTGATCTATGGCATATTGACGTGCTCCGTTCGCACGCACCATCACATACGCGCGCTCGAGCGCACACACACACACACACACCCGCACACACACACACATGCGTGCAGTAGCACCTATACGCATACGCATAGGCAAGCACACATTCACGTACACCCTCATAATTCACTCACGCAGCCAACCGAGCGGCCTGTATATCCATCCTCCCGCCTCAATCGGCCTCATACCCCGATTTTCGTCCTCGGTTCCGAGACGTTCCGAATGTTACCGATGATTGCCGAGTTACGTAGAGGAGAACCCAGAGCCCAGTCCGTGCCTCATCAGCGTTGTGATGTTAGCCTATCGGTAACGTAGAACCTCCGGGTTCGCCGACGCCGATGATCCAGAACGAGGCGTGACCGCGTGACACACCGCGTGACACACCTGCATCGGCGACTAGCGGGCAGGCGCCACTCAATTCAAGTAGGAATCATTCGGCGGAGGGCACTGATTGAGATTCAGAGAGAGAGAGAGAGAGAGAGAGAGAAAGTAAGAGCGAGGCAGCGCGCGCTCGTACGTCGAGCCATTTACTACCACGGCATGCCCCACTCTATCTAGTCGACTATGCGTAAGTCTGACCAGCTAGCCAGCCGGCCGACCAGCCAATCGCCAGCCAATCGCCAGCTAAGTCGACGAACAGCCGCCGCTTTGCGAGTTTCGGTGTCTGTTAGAGTCGTAACTCCGGGGCCAAGGAAACAGCAACCCGTCGATAGCCAACGACCAACATCTCTAACTAAAAACGACGCGGCACGTGGATATCTAGGACGCTAGGATGCTGGGACGGCAACGCCAGGACGCTAGGACTGGTGAACAAACGGGACAGGACGTATAGGACACGGGACGCGCCAGGACTAAGGTCGATACCGTTTTATTTCGGTCGTCATCGCTAACGTCGGATAAATGTTTGAGGTTTTCCCGGACTCCGAAACCGCGTGTGGACGATAGCGCGATCGCACTTCCGGAAGTTTGCCACTTCCCGTCATCGCCCCTCGAGCGTCAGTTTCGGCGAAAATCTGCTCGTGCATGCGCGTGTCGCTGCGCGCCGACGAGCGCTCCACCGCCCGGGTGGCATCTCGGTCTGGACGTCGCACATTCGGGCGGAGACGACGCCGATCCGGAAATGTTGTCGCCGGCCTTGACATTCGCGCGATATGACATTCGAACCGGCCGCGCATGCGCCCTATAGGTCGGGCACTCTTCGCACAGTGGCGCCCCTTTCAGTCAATCCGACACCATGACGTGGCTAGCGCTCATTGGTGGGTTACTCATATCCGGATTGTGGTGTCTGGATCAACCCGAAAATATTACAGGTAGGTGGTGATCATTTAAAATAATTCAATTTCAGATACACAAACGGCCAAAGTCTGTGTTTGTATCGGCAACTAGCGTCGTCCCGTCTGCAAAATATGATAACATTTCCGGAAGTTGTATTTCCGGTACCCCTGATACTCACATATTTAATTGTCGTACACTCGTATATAGTAATATGAACCCACGTCTACCGACCCCTTGTCGCCAGTTTCCTGGGTCGGAATAGTATTTGGTTTATCACCTATCAATCACACCTGTATGGGTGGATTATTGTCAAACACCTATCACCCATTAGAACAGTTAGTAACAATGTATACATTTTGTCATGTTTTGATCTCAGTGTAATAATAATAATAATAATAATAATAACAATAACAATGATGATGATGATGATGGAAATCATGATGGTGGTATGATGATGATGGTAATGATAATAATAATATTAATAGAGTAGCAGTTATGTGTGATACAGTTAGTAACAATGTATACATTTTGTCATGTTTTGATCTCAGTGTAATAATAATAATAATAATAATAATAACAATAACAATGATGATGATGATGATGGAAATCATGATGGTGGTATGATGATGATGGTAATGATAATAATAATATTACATAGGTAAGTACTAGATATGGTTAGAGTAGATACATGTGTGCCATCAATGATGTCAGAAAAATAATTTAATCTGCATTTACATATTAAAAGCAATTTGGGATTTTCTCAAATTTGTTCATTTTTAATTACCTCCCATCGACCCAAAGTTATAGTAATCTTCCTCTTCTGGATGTCAGACGACTGGAAACTTGATTAAAATATAGCAACACGATCTACTCAGAGAACCGTTAGTCATTGGGTGCAAGATTATTTAATGGCGAATATGTCATTTGTGTGTGCGTGTGTGCGTGTGTTTGTGCGTGCGTGTGTTTGTGCGTGCGTGTGTTCGCCTGCTTGTGTACGTGTGTGTGTGTGTGTGTGTGTGTGTGTGTGTGTGTGTGTGTGTGTGTGTGTGTGTGTGTGTGTGTGTGTGTGTCAACCAAACGGATACCAGAGAAGTGTCTCAAGCACATGTTTACGATCAGGGTCTGTAACGACGTACGATGACGTCACCCATTTGTCTATTTTCTGGTCAAGATGGCTACTGTATTCCGAGAGGTGGCGTAATAGCCCGTAACGCGGCACCTTCTGCAGACTGTTCATTTCGGCCGGCAGCCGATCTCGTAACCGGCTCTCGGGCGGCAACATTGACCTACATCCTGTGTTTTCTCGTATTGGCGACAGCCTGGGTGACGTCACGAGGCGCCAGGTAGCGCATCGCCCCGAATTGATCACACTTTTTCCCAAGATGACCCGAACAATTTCTGCACTTTGATAAGATAATTAGGGGATATTTTGAAAATGGCGCAAGATTGGAGTGCGTTCTGTAATTGCGGCGAAATGGCCCCCGCCGAGTAGCGGGCGCCGACCAATCAAAATGCAGGACGGCGGGCGGCGGCTCTAAATACCGCCATCACCGAAACGGTTCGCCCGAACGGAGACCACTGCCTGATGATAAACACGGAGATATATCAAACCGGGGGACGCCGGACACGGCCACGATGATAAACACGGGGGATGGTAGGCGGGAAGATGATGAGCGGGAAGATGATGAAAGGCGGATGATTGAGTAGGGATGATAAAGAGATGGATAAAAACGAACAGATGAAGTGTTAGCGTTACGACCTGAACGAGATCGAAACCATCCATTGGATGACTTATGGCACAATGGCTACATACCAATTATTATGACATATGTATAATAATATACATATTTGTTATTGTTGCTGTTGCTGATACTGATAATGTAGCCGTTGTTGTTGCTGTTATTCGTTTTGTTGTTGACGGCGGTGACGATGATGTTGTTGTTGCTGCTGCTGATGATGATGATGATTATGATTATAATATAGTAATGATGATGCAACTATTGACGATAATGATGATGATAGTGATGTTGCTGCTGGTGACGATGCTGATTATAATCATTATAATAATAATTATGATAATAATAATGCTGATTCTGATGCTGGTGGTAATGATGATGATAATAAAGGTGGTGATGATGATGATGATGATGATGATGATAATAATAATAAAAATGAAGATGATGCTGCTGCTGATGATAATAATGGTGATAATAATTATGCTGCTGCTTCTGCTGCTGCTGCTGCTGCTAATGATGATGATGACGACGATGATGATAATGATGATGTAACGATGATGATGATGATAATGATGAGCACGATCGTGACGAACGAGAAACTGATGAGCGGAATGAAGCCAACTATTGACTGTTCTTCAGTGCCAGTGTCCTAAGATTGAACGATTCCACCGCCACGACCACGTGACTGTCATGGTGACTTCTCACTTCCGGTCAGGCGGTGGCATATGTGAGCGAGCGCGGCGAAAAATAAACCCGGCTACTTTAACTCGTCATTCGGTCGGACACGATCTTCCGGTGACGCGATATCTACCTGCCAATGACGTACGTCGGATCGGTCCATCCGGATGAACGGGTGGGGGGGACCGGTTTGGGGGAGGGAGGATGGCACCGAGTGGGTCGATTAAAACAGATTTTCGAATTACAAAATGTCTGTCACGTGACGATTGAATCAACAATTGTTCAATCTTTATATGCTGAGTGCGACGCTAAACAACAACAACAACAACCGCAAAAGCAACAACAATATCAACGAACAACAACAATAACAACAATAGTATTAATAAAGACGATAACAATACGGAATGTTCCGATACAATATTTTACCCCTCCCCCTTCCTCCCCGTTTCTAAGCTTGCCTTACTGTTGGATCCAGTTCCGGTGTATGTATCCAGAAGGCATATTATATCCACGATTTGTGCCTACCACGCCTACAGCGATATTTATGACGTCTTTATGAAGAAGAAAAGAACTATTTTATGGTCTTTATTACACGGCCCCGTGGGCAGACATATATTCCTCCACGTGACTGGCAACTAATTAACTTTATCACGTGACATATCATATGATAGTCAGGTGACGCCGATCGGTAGATTCGTTATAAAAATTAAATCGGGAGACAGTTTAGGAAGAGGGTCAGCGTTTAAGGGTGCACAGGGAAGGTCCATTGAGCGGGCGTTTAGTTGAGGGTCGTTGGAGATGACACGAAGGCAGGTCAAAGATGAAAGTTGGCCACGGGGTCATGGAAAGATCTTTCTTTACATGACGTTTCTGGCTGTTGCGTGGGAAGGGCGACAGTGATGGGCGCTGGAGGAAGGTCAATGATCAAGGAAGGCCCTACGTGTTCGTTTATTTGAAGGCCACACCTGTAGTTAATTCTCACTTTATTCTTTGTTTACAGCGTTGACACTAATGAGGTAACTGATGAGCGATGAGGAATGGTCGGTGGGGTGGATTAGGAAATTGGTGATAAATAGATTAAGTGATGGATGGGGAGTGAATGAGGAAGTGGATGAGGTGAGTGGAGTGTTTGGGGCACGATATGAGGAGAGTATGGGGAACTGAATGAGGCCTGAGCTAAATGCGAGTGATTAGAATTTTGTGACGTCATTGATCCATATTAGAATGGATGAAGCACGCATCGCGGATCAGATCCTTAGACCACGTCCTTGGTCTTATTAGTAAACAACACATACACGCGCGCGCGCATGCGCACACACACATACATACAAACGCCCAAACACACACAAACACCTACACATGCAGACACTGAAATACATATATATGCAATAAACATCATACCCATAAGCATATACACATACGTGCGTGTGCACGAGCGTTGCAGGAAGGGGGTGTGACATTATAAATGTTGTTGCTACGGGTGTTGTACCCTGATGATTCATCCAGAGGTTGTATTCGCGATTCGTGATTCCTTTTACTGGTGCTTTTTACAATTCTCTAAAACAGACACAAACACAACACACACACACACACACACACATGTACACACACACATAGAGAGAGAGAGAGATAGAGAGAGGGTGGGAGACTTGCGGAAATGACACATTTACCGGTTAGAGGTCCTCAGGACTTGCTGATATAAACATTGACTAACGTCAGCTAGCCACAGTAATATAACTCACAATGTCGTATATATATATATATATATATATATATAGAGAGAGAGAGAGAGGGGGGAGCGAGAGATGTTTGTGTCTATTCTGCTGTTCTTTATGGTCCACTTGTTCTATTTTCTAGGTAATCTCTCTATCATTTTATTATCCCTGTTATCCGTGTTATTTTTGTTATCCTTACGTTCTATGTTCTCCTTCTTTTCCTGTTCTCGGCGTTCTCTATATTCTTGCTGTATATCATATTATCATATTTTCCCGATATATAAAAGTTTCCCTGTTCTCACTGTTCTACTGCTTTCCCGTGTTCTCTTTGTCCTACGTGTTCCCATTTCAATCCCTGTTCTTTATCTTGCCTCTGCTATTCAAATTATTCATTTTCTACACGTTATATGTCTTATCCTCATTTGCGTGCCTGTATGTTTTCGCCTGTTCTCCATGTTCCACGCCTTCCCCCCCCCCCCGCTCTCATCCGTATTCCACTTGCCGTTTTATTCCCTCGAAGATTACATTCCAACACATAGGGATCATCAATATCAGAATCAATGTCTGTTATCCGGAAGAAGTAAACTTTTCAGCCGGAAAGCTGTTCTCGTGTTGCCGAATCCGGATCGATCGAGGCATCGGTTGTGTATAAAAGTAAAGGTGCGATAAAGGGGCGTCAAAGGTACACATTAAGATACATCGAGATCAATAGAAATTGGACACTCTATACATATCAGCGGTGCTGGCAAAAGGTCATTATGCTGATGGTTTTAGCATACACAAAAAAGTCAATAAAGTCATGCCAATAGTCTGAAAAGTAAGCTTCATATAGTCATATTAGTAGTCTAAATAGAAAAGACTATACAGTTGATGCCAGTATTCTTAATGCAATGGTGTATACAGTGTTATCCAAGAGTCTGAACAGAAAGGTCTATATAGATATTTCAATAAACTGGATAGAAAGGCATATATTATATATATATATATATATATATATATATATATATATATACATATATATTGATGCCAGTAATCTTAACAGAAAGGTCTATACATTACTGTTTATAGTCTAAACAGAAAAGTTTATATAGTCATGCCAATAGTCTGAATAAAGGGTCTATACATTACTGTTTATAGTCTAAACAGAAAGGTCTATATAGTCATGCCAATAGTCTGAATAAAGGGTCTATACATTACTGTTTATAGTCTAAACAGAAAAGTCTATATAGTCATGCCAATAGTCTGAATAAAGGGTCTATACATTAATGTTTATAGTCTAAACAGAAAGGTCTATATAGTCATGCCAATAGTCTGAATAAAGGGTCTATACATTACTGTTTATAGTCTAAACAGAAAAGTCTATATAGTCATGCCAATAGTCTGAATAAAGGGTCTATACATTAATGTTTTTAGTCTAAACAGAAAGGTCTATATAGTCGTGTTAATACTATGTCATGTTTCGCGCTATTATCAAAGCATTAGTTCATTTCTAATTACATTTCATTCCTTGTTTTACGTATGAGTAATACGCACGACAGCATTTAAAAATTTCCATAAGAGGCCCTTGAGTGTGTGGGTTCCTGCGTGCGTGCATGCGTGTGAGCATCCGTTCACACAAACGTTCCTTCCCAGCGGTGTTTGTAAATTAGACGGGGATGCAGGTAGAAGCGGAGTCGGTTTTCAGGCCTTCTTCCCCGTTGAAGATCATGGGCAGTTGCCCTTCTAGGGATGGCCGCTTAATGTCGCCATGTTCTTTACGGACGTGACAAAGGATTTCGCTTTGAGAATTCCCTATCGGGGTTTTCAATCTCTCGACGAGTTCTAGTATCGTGTTTACTCAATCACGTCCCCCTGCCAACTCGCCACCGACTCGTGGTAAGATATTAGCTGATTTCGGCCTTTCGTTGCGGGGGATCAATTTTAACCGGGATAATGGAAGAAAACCCAAGACGTAGCATCCCCGATGGTAATTTTTTCCTTGTGGGTATTTCCGGTGGCGTAATTTTGCTTCTTGATTTTCGCTTCTACGGAGGTCGGATTGCTTGATAAGACGTGCTAGTGGGATGATCTGGATGTTAGAGGTATTTACGGCGGTCGACGTGTGTCGGGCTCCTGTGTCGATGGGCTTGTCGTTGAGTCGCTCGGTAGATCTCGTTACCACGTGCGTAAAAATGAGATTTGTCGTCAGTTGGTCGGGGAGTGGGGGGTGTTGTTTTTTTTTGGCCTGCGCCATACTGTACTGTTATGGCGCTGAGTTTGGCCTGATTGTGGAGTAATTGAGCCAACATTGACAGAAACACTCTGTTTAAGGAGGGCAGGGGAGGAGCGGAGGGAGACGTGAGGTGGAGGCCGATGGTGATGCAGGGGCGAACAATGAGTGAGTGAGTGAGTGAGTGAGTGAGTGAGTGAGTGAGTGAGTGAGTAGTGAGTCAGTCAGTCAGTCAGTCAGTCAGTCAGTCAGTCAGTCAGTCAGTCAGTCAGTTAGTCAGTCAGTCATTCAGTCAGTCAATCAGTCAGTTAATCAGTTAGTCAGTCAGTCAGCCAGTCAGTCAGTGTATCGGTCTGGTATTGTTAGTAGGATATAAATGTGAGTATGTGTGCGTTTGTATGCGTTTGTGCGCGCGCGCGCGCGTCTGCGTATACGTTGAGAGAAGAGGCGCTCTTCCCAGTGCTACTACTATTACTACGACTACTAAGCCCTAGACCCTCTACCACTGAACAAGTACTACACACTTCCGCCCCTAAAACCCCCGATATCGTGGTCGATGTTTTTAAAGTCCAAATAACTCACAGACTGATTCTAGTTTCGTGACGACGAACGCTTTATATTGTCGATGGGAACTTTCCTCAAGCGAAGTAATTTAATGAACAAC
>JAODUP010000637.1:165000-195000 GCA_025642065.1 Paralvinella palmiformis | reverse complement strand
TCGGAATATTGTTACCTCTATATCGGGTTCGTTTATATGCAGTTTAATTTCAGCAACTTGTAAATGTGGATTCGCTTGCGTTCAGGATCGGAATATAAATGTCGATTTGCTTCAGTTCTGGATCACCACGAATAGGTGGACTATCGAGATGAAGATCATGTTATAATCGGGAGTGGGGTATTCACATAGGAAAAGTTAACCTTGTGGATATGAACAAAACATACCCCCTTCCATGCTCGCAGTCATTCGTAGCCCGTCCAATCGTAAGAATATTAATAAAATTTCGTATTTTACTCAATCGTGCATTGCCCCATTCCAACTGGCACTTTTCTCGCCACCCACAGGAGAATACGGTTTCTTACTGTTATCAGTTGAGACAGCTAACAACCTGTAATGCAGCGTTCGAAACATCAATCACCCAACTTGAGAGGGACTAAAGGGAACCAGCCGGACTCCAACCTGACACCTGTCGCATTTCAAATCCATAACTCTAAACGGCCCTCGAAATAATGTCAACCTCTCGGCACGGTCAAAATATTGGCTCAAACATCGACCAACACCAGGCGTATCGAAATAAACATTACCAGAGAGGGGAGAGACAGAGAGGGGGGAGAGAAAGAGAGAGGGAGAGAGAATGAGAGAGAGGTAGGGAGAAAAAAGAGAAGATATATATATAGAGAGCGAGGGGGGAGGGAGGGAGAATGAGAGAGAGAAAGAGGGAGGGAGAGAGGAAGTGAGAGAGGGAGAGAGATAGATAGAGAGAGAGTATCCACACTTAACAGGAATGTGCTGAATTAATAGCCTTGATGTCTGGGTTCGGACCCCACTGTTACCTGAGTCGGTTGGCTATTTCATCTGATGATCTCATTTTGATACAGAGTCGCGCCTCATCCAAACGTCTCAGGTGTCATCAGCAATGAATCTCACTGAAACACGACACACACACACACACACACACACACACACACACACTCTCCTCTCACACACACACACACACACATATATATATATATATATATATATATGCGCATTCAGAGAGAGAGAGAGAGAGAGAGATAGAGAGAGAATCCAATATTATTAATCTAGTGAATTGATACAAATACTGTTATTATAAAACAAACAATATACTGGTAATACAAGAAGGTAGTAATTATAGGAATCATTCTTCAGATAATTATAATCAACACATATTGCTGTTGTTGCCAATCACACAAAGTGTTTTCCTATGCTGCATTAAGCACACGTACGTATACAAATACTGGCACGTGACCCATACACACACGCGCACACACGCGCGCACCAATTAAATATGAACCATTCCCCCCCCCCCTTTACAATAGCTGTTAATATGATACTGAATTTCCCGCCTCATTTTGACCGGAATAATTTCGCGCAATTTTACGACAATCATGTCACGTGATCGCCGCGTTGCCGAGACAAAATGGCGTCTGGCAGATCAATTTGCTCGGAAATACGAACTAGACTTATGGCGGTAATATGAACTAAAATAAATATGGAGGTTGCTGAAAGGTGTGATCATAGCGCTATTAATATACCGTCAATAAGATGCGACACAACCTAACAGAATTAACGGTGTGCGGTGACAAACAAAATGGCGACTCTCGTCAATAGGTCACACACACACACACACATGCACCGACTTACGGCAGCTATGTCGTAAAACAGCCTTGATATAGAGCTGGGTTAGAACATGAAAGGTTCACGGTTGAAATCTAAACCCCAATCTATGGTCGTCTTTAATCTACTTAATTATGTTAATAATGTGGGTCTACGTTTGGCGTTCGATGCTGGCCGGTGAGTCGAAGAGTCTACTAGAGTGTACCGGTCCATAAAATGAAAGGACGAATTACAGTACACGACGTCCTTAGAGCTAAATGTGGTGAATCGTTGTTAGATTGACAATGTTAGGCTTAGACGATCTCGCTCTCTCTCCCATATAAATGTGTTTGTTGTTGTTGTTGTTTTGTGTGTGTGTGTGGGGGGGGGTGGCAGGTATCCTTTATATAAGAGCCACCGTTATACGGACAATTACAATGACAGACTGAATAAAGATCAAACGATTTGTTAACTAAACCATCCTTGCTAGAATCTATTATATCTGTGTGGGTGATGGAAAGAATGTGTCTGGAAGAGTGGGTGGTTGGGTGGATGGGTGTGCGTGCGTATGGGTTGTTGTGCGTACGGGTCGGTTATATCAGTTATATATATATATATATATATATATATATATGACTGTGTATCTATCTGTCTATATCATAGCTTACAACTGCTATAGCCGAGTGTGATCAATAAGAATGTCTTACCTTATTACTAATAATCAACTACGGGTTCGAATCCGCCTAGCACCTGTATGTGTGGGATATATTTCTCCAGGATGGCGTCCCTCCATAACTCAACTCAACTCAACAGAACTGAATCGAACCTGACCTTATTATTGGACGATTGATTATGACAATTCACCTGTCAGTAATTGACATAATCTATCTGTCTGTGAAACGGAGATTAGTCCAATACATCCGATATATATATATATATATATATATATATATATATATATATATATATATATTATGATTAATGTTGCTATAACTCTATTAATTAGAGCTCAGGTAGAATATTTACCATAACTCACCGATCATTAAGTGATATACAAGTAAACTATACATCCTGATCGGTGACATTCTGACCTTTGGCTTGGTTTCCGTTTTGCTCCAGAAGGCTTATTATATTTGGTATGTGAAGGGGGGGGGCGTAATTTGTGGGTAACCTGTTGGTGATTGTGGGTGTGAGTGTGTTAAAATATGTGCGTGCGTACATTTGGGTTAGTGTGTCCGCGTGCGTGCTCATGCTGTGACTTTGAGATAATTAGAAGTAGCAGTAGTAGTAATTGTGATTGTTTTATCATTGTTGTAGTAAAACAACAACAACAATAATAATAATAATAATAATAATAATAACAATAAAGAATTTTTATGTGTATCTGTCTGATTAATATCCACTGTAATAAACCTACAAATAATAATATTTTATAGATTGTCGTGTCAGATCGTCTGCTCTAGGATGGACACTTTCGGCATTAACCTGCCCCCATACTGGGGTCAAGGTCGAAGCAGTTATTGCCTATGTTCACGTGTGATTCTTCCCAGATATTGCCCATCGACTTGTCGCTTATACCGGATCCCACTGTCTCTGAGTGATCGTAAGACAGTGCGTGGATGATGGATGAAAGATCACTCACAAACTCACACACACGACGACCCCGCCACTAGCTAGCTATATTATCGTCCAACGGGTCGGCATCTGAGACCGGAAGTGGATCCATAATGAATTGACGGCTGGACATGAGATCATTTCCGGCTCTCTGCCGGGCAGGATCCAGATCTCTCCAGGCCGATATGGCCTGACTAGCAATATACACGTTTATCCGATTACTCGCTCACCCACGATAATGGCCGCCTAAACCCTTCCGGTTCCTAATACAGTCACGTGATCTTATGGCAGTCGCTGGATGGCTCTTTCGTTGGCAAACGTACGGCAGCGGCTACACACACACAAACACACACATACACACACACTCATCTCTCTGTCTCTATGTTTGTGTGTGTGTGTGTGTGTCGTTCTCACACCTTCACTTATATACACAAACACAAACGGAAGACAGAGATTTCATATCTTATACTGATATGTGGCTTTTCTGTATCAGGGAGGGGGGGGGCCTTTTGAATCGTTAGCATGTTACAATAACCATTGGTTGTTCTAGGTGCCAGATATATTATACTCAATGCTAAAACGCACACACATACGCACACACGCGCAACACACATATATATATATATATATATATATAATATATATATATATATATATATATATATATATATATATATATATATATATATATATAGTCACACACACACGCACGCACACATAAAGACACATACACACAAATACACACACATACACACATAAATACAGACTCACAGAAACACACATACACACAGATAAATATATATATATATATATATATATAATATTTCGCATCATCGCAATTTATCTTTCTCTGAGCCGGTGCCTTTTAAACCAACTCCTGAAGCGCAGCCAAACCCTCACCATTGTTTTCATAACATTATCGACACGTGGATAAGCTTTAAATTTACCCTTTAGACACTCCCTCCTCCACATTACGACCATTCCGCCCGGAAGATGGTCGTCATAGTCAGGTTTGATTATCTTTCGCAGCATATTCAGATCCAGATCCCTGACCAAGATGGTCGCTCTTTAAGTGTCATCAATCACCTTAAGGTGACACCTGTCTGTTTGGGATCGAGCCCTGGTCCCACTCACCGGTACTTGCTTATTCCGGATCAGTGAACTCTCCGGATAGATCTGAGCCCTCGATCCCGAACGAGTGCACTCGATGACCCCGAACCGTGTCCGGAGAGCGGGCGTCGGTAATCGGTAGGCGGCGCTAATGAGGCACGTATCGTTCCGGATAGGGTCGGGTACTTGACGACGGATGGTACTTGTTGGTCGGATAGCGCCGGCTAACTAAGTGGGACTTGACTGCTGATCCAGGGCCACGCAAGTACGCGCCATGGTTCGGTTATGGCACGTGACTGTATGGTGGTCTTATTGTCTCCGTGTTGTCTTTGTCGAATAAACATTTGCTTTGCTGACTAACTGTAAAAACCTGTTTAAAACTCGTTGTGACTGTTATGACTGTTTTAATTGTCACATCTCATAGGCACGTTGATCGTGTTACGACGATAACCTTTGTATTAGTTATGACTTTTCTGACTGCTCTGATACTTCCGATTTTTCTTAGTGTTATGATTGTTATGACTGATCGGACTGTTGCGACTGTTGTATCGGCTGTGGCTGTTATGTCCGTTATGACTGTTCCAACTATTATAGATCTTATTGTTCCGAATGCTGTGACTGTACTGATCGTCATAACTGCTGTGACTGTACTGATCGTCATGACTGCTGTGACTGTACTGATCGTCATGACTGCTATGACGGTACTCATCGTTGTGTCTGGTGTGACTGTATTGATCGGCATGACTGATGTGACTGTTTCGGCCATTCTCTATATCATGATTGATGTTGCTGTGCTAACTGTTATTGCTGTTTTCCGATAATTGTAACCATTATATTTGTTGTTTTCCGAGTTTGTTCGTTGTTGTTGTTGTGCTGTTCTAGTTGTTTGTTTTCCGATTACGGTGACTGTATCTGAGAGCAATGATGTTAATATACTTACTGTTCTGGCTGTTTTCCGACTATTGTGACTCCTGTCGTTGTCTCTCGGGACATGTTGCGACTGTTTTGACTGCGCTGACTGTGTGGACTGTGTGGACTGTTCAGCGACTCAAAAGAATCTCCGGGGAAATAATGTTGATTTATCGAAGTCTGCCCTTGACAAACATGTCTCACAAAAATGCCTCCCGTTTTACCCAGTTACAACCGTGTTTTCGATCATCCGCTCCCAAACACGTCTGCCTCATAAAGGCGCATCTAGGTCAGCCAATCAAATGAACGCCTACAAGTGCGCCAACCAATCAGGACCTTGATGACAAATGCCATAATGACGTATCAACTTTCGGCGCTTATTGGCTAAAAATGGCTGTAACCGGAAACGCGAACGTTTCGCTTACAGGTGGCCACGAGTGTCCGATGTCTTAGAACCGGTGGTCCGACCCAGATCTTTTCGCGTGTATTAGCCATTTTCCGGTGATGTCACGCGTTTGTTAGTGGACTGAGCGATGATGGGGGATATTTGTTCTTTCATTAAAATAATGGACGATGACGGAGTCGTACTGTAAATAGAAAGATAAATAGATTGGCAAGTACATTTTATTAACGAATGTCAACTTGTCAACGTGTAGCGCAACGCAAAATTCAATGCATTACGATAAGGTTATTCCTGGTGGGAAACCAGATGATCAGAGGAAACATTCTCCACACCCAGGTAACAGCCGGATTCTATCCGACGGTCTGCATAGTTGAAGCGCAGGGCACTATTAAGCGGGCCAAGGAGTCATCCGAGTGAATGTAAGAATATAATTCATCAGGATGGAAGACAAAGCTCATCTTAAAGAAAACAATAAGATATCATAGAACGTCATGCTATACGCGACCACCTGCTTAACCGAACAAAGTCTGAGGAGAGGATTAGAAATCCCGAGAATCTACCGCAGAAGACCACCTATATTGAAAGATTGTACCCGGGCGGTCCTATAGGCGTCGCTGTACCGTATAATAACACGATATGCTCGTATACGTCACGCAACAATGGTCTATCCTTCCATTACACGACATTAAAGCTCAAATCGATGACGCAAGCAATGTTTGTTGGAGATGGAGGAGGGGGGTTGAGAAGCCCTGGGTTTAGGGGACAGCATACAGCTCTCTTTATCATTTATAATCTACTAGACATAGGGCTTTGTGTCGGTTCAGACAGGTGATCTCCTACCCGCCAAGAAAGCCATCAATCACCAGAAGCGCCACCTATGATCAATGATCCGTTGTCAAGGTATACGCGCGCGGCGGATCAACATTACCTGTCTGAGATCGTGAAACGGGTAGTGACATCTGCCGTCGACTAACGACTTCTATTTTCCGTCTTCAAGCTGCCGTAAGTGATCGATTTAGTCGGTCCGCCATCTTGGCCGACAGAGCAACATCCGGCGATGACATGAAGTACGCCGGAAGTCGATATGTTCACTTCCGGTGACGTTTAACGTCACCTGATTGATGCGCTCGGGGAGTACTTGGTGACGCCGGAGGGGGGGTGGCAGGGGGGAGGCGCAGAGTGGGGCAGGTGAGTGGGTTGATTGGCATTTTGTCGGCGTTTTATTTCTGTACGACTAGTACACGCTAATAGTCGCGGGTACACCAAGAACCGGTGCCGTAATGGACCCTTATCAACTAATTAATCGTTTGTCTATATACGCCAGCAGGTGGCAGCATCAGCCAAACTTCCTGTGGCGGTTACGTCAGCTATTCGCGAACTTCGTGGGCGCAGTTCCGAACATGGGGATCGTACCGTTATTTTACATAAAAGTAAGTTGTTAAAAAAATGCACGTGTCTGTGTCTGGATGTGCTTGGGTGCGTGTATGCGTGGAATCGATGGAAACAAATGGTATTTTCATTGTCACATCGTGTCCAATTTTTTTAATCCACAGAAAGAGGAAGTACTTTAGTTGCAGCTGCAGGTTTGTTCATCGTGTCAGTAGAGCAAATAGAAAAATACAAAATTTCCTAGACTCTTTGGCCTATAGGAACCCTGCCTATAGGAGGGTGGGGTTTCTACTCTCCACAGAGGCCTGCTGCCTATTGTGCCTATAGGCAGGCGTGGCGCACAACTATATCGCTAGGCACCGGGTGAATGGCTGAGTGCGGCTTCTTGACAAGATTAATATCACGTGATTAATAAAATAGTTCTCGACATTATTCCGCGCCATCAAGTTGATGACTTCCGGCTAGGGGGCAGCACGTATGATGTATGGCGGACTATGATTGGACGAGATCTGTGGTGAGCAGGTGATACGCTTAAACCCCCCCCCCCGCCCCATCTTTCCCCAAGAAAGTGTTAGTGTCATCAGTTTGATGATGATATCACATTATCGCGATACAGAGAGATAATGCTCGTCTTCAGCGTTTATTTTTTGTGATATGGAGTCGATAGTTGAGAATAGTTTGGTGAGGAAGAGACAGAGAGGGGGATAAATAAGAGAGACAGAGAGAGAGAGAGAGAGAGGGAGTAATATATATATATATATATATATATATATATATATATATATGCGTGTTTGCGTGAGTGAGTGAGTGAGTGAGTGGTGGTGGTGGTGAGTGGGAGGTGAGGGTGAGTGAGTGAGTGAGTGAGTGAGTGAGTGAGTGAGTGAGTGAGTGAGTGAGTGAGTGAGTGAGTGAGTGAGTCAGTGAGTCAGTGAGTCAGTGAGTTAGTGAGTCAATGAGTGAGAGAGTGTGTGTGAGTGAGTGAGTGAGTGAGTGAGTGAAAGTGAGTAACAGAGAGAGAGAGAGAGAGAGAGAGAGGGGAGAGAGAGGGGAGAGACTATTATTTCCTATATAACCGTAGACATAATCAAACAAACAACATTCAAATTATGGCCGGTTCCTGGTTATCTCAGACCAAGCTTCCTCAACGTGTCTGTCATGTCGGAGTGATTTACTGTGTTCAGCTAGAACTCTATATCACTCTATACTCCTATACCATGGCATCCCTTATATCATTCTTTACCCCTAAATCACTTCATAGCCACTATATCACCCCAGGCTCCCCCCCTCCCATGTACTATCAGCAGTTTGACATCCATAAACAGCACTAAATATTTCTTGTTCCAAGGATTAATACGGATCTTATTAAAGCTATGGATGTCAGATACGGATATATACGAGTACTGACCATTCAGTTGGAAGCGTCGCATTATCCTGAAGACATACAGATCGCGGGATCGAATCCCACCGGCGGCTGCATTTTTGGAATATTTCATCCATGAATAAAAGGCTTCGTCTAGCCATTTGCAAAGATGCCAGCCCCTCGGGCATAATACATCTCGGGCTTAAGCCGGGGGATTGAGGCACACCCGAGGCTGAACAAAATTTTCCAGTGATATTTTTTGCTGAATACTCATCAATAATTGTCGGTTAGCAACAACATATACCACCCTGGACGTTGATAGTGGCACTGTATTGTACAGGGCGAAAAAGACAACCATCAAAACCAATATCCTCAAGCACAAAAAAATATCGAAACTACTTAGATTAGCAGCGCCCGCATTCGTGTCGCGTGAATGAAATTAATATGCAAAACATTATACCAGCGTAAATCTTCCCATCGTGTCACGTGATCAGTAGGGTTTCGGTTCGGGTTTCGCAATTCCTGTGAAGGCATCATCTTTCAAACGAAGATGAGGGATAACAGGGAAATATGAGGCTTTTGGATAGAATCGACTGAGTGAGTGGTAAATTAGTGAGTGAGTGAGTGAGTGAGTGAGTGAGTGAGTGAGTCAGTCAGTCAGTCAGTCAGTCAGTCAGTCAGTCAGTCAGTCAGTCAGTCAGCCGAGAAGGTGTCGCTTTACCATTGCCGGCCCGATGCTGACGTGACGATGATGTATTCCATTTTACGACGTAAGCCCCACGTGTCAGGATTCCGTCTTCCGCCGTCGCCAGACGCCGAACACAATGTGCGAGCACATGCCACCGAGGACGATTTACGTCCGACGACGCATCGACTTCCGGCGCGCATCGTCAACGACCTTTAGGGCGCATCTCGCCTGACGCACTTCCGGTGTCGGGTGAGTGGATTTTTTTTTCGACGCTTTTCTTCTCCGATATTTATCGAGCTAAAGTGCCACCTAATGTATCTCCGATTGACACTTGAACGCCGCGTGGGGGCGCTTCTCTCCATCTCTGTCGTGGGCAGTAAATCGCGTGACGGATGAAGAAGAATCACCCGGATGATGGAGCGGACATGCGCCATCGAGTCGGATCGGGCCGCTTCCAGTCGGCTGCGGTGCATATTATCGTAGCCCGGTTAAAATATTACCCGGATGTGTCTCGAGCCCTCGGAGTCACGTATCCGGAACGCGTGGAGCGGCCCAATCCGGGGTGTTTAATCGGAATCACGTGTATCCTTTCATCACCATTTTCATTGCTGACCAGCGAGATATACGGCGACAACTATCGCTGAAACCATCTGGCTTCAACAACCACCTGTCAGGGGTGACTATCAAGAGCTTCGCTCGTCTTGGTTCTCTTATCGAAACCGGAAGTTTAAGTGTCACCATTCGTAATGCGCTGATTTCCAGGTTGTGGGATCGAATCCCAGTATTACTTGTGTTTGCAAGATGTATAGTCTATCATTAAAAGGCTGACGAACTTCTTTCTCTAGTAGCGCTTGTGTTATAATTCCGAAGTAAAACCAGTTACGAGACTAACCAAATTAATCACTCACTCACACTCTCACATACACCCTCACTCATTCGCTCACTCAATTAATCACTCAATTAATCACTCACCCGCTGGGCGACTATCAACAGCAGCACCTCTCATTGGGGACCATCTCTATTTACAGACCACGAAACAGGTCCCCTAGGTGCTCAACGTAATAGTCTCTGACGACACATTTGCCCCCCCCCCCTCCCACAGCTAGGTCATTCAGGACGGGTCAATTCGGCCTAGCAAGCTGCATAAAGCGGGCATTCGGTGTTGGCAATTATGGGAACGGGATACTCCCAGTCAGGATCCACGACTACCAAAGTCCTGCTCGGTGTCAGCGGCAATCACTTGATCCGGGTCACAACAAAACACTCGTCGCCATCTTGTCTCCGGTGGCTTATTTACAGACACTTTGTCCAATTATCGCTCACCATACACCCCCCCTCCTCTCTCTCCCTTTCCCCCCGACTCCTGGACTCCCCATTTTCCGCATACCGTTATCTACAGCGGTGACAAAAGTGTACGTAAAGCCCGCTTCTTTAAGTGTTTGTGGATGGGTGGATGACGTACGGTACGTGCGAGTACGTGCGCCTAATATATTCCAGCCACCCATCTCCACAAAGGCACCGAATGGACTGCGACCCTAATTAAAGGTCATAGATGAGGTCATTAGGGTCATCCCTCAGAGAAATCTATTCGAATATCGACCTGGCGTGCATTGTATGCTCTCCAATTCGGCTGTTCGGTAATGCGTCTTTTACATTTGAATTCCGAGTGCGAAATCATGGAGGTAGTGCAGTTTGCTGAAAATCGTTTTAACTTGTGGGGAGAAGTGTCTGGGATAAAACATGATTCTGTAATTTGCTCCCAGAGTTTTGATACGATAAGTGGCACTAATAGATCTATCTATCTATCTATCTATCTATCTATTTATCTATCTATCTATCTATCTATCTCCCATTCTATCTCTCTCTCTCTCTCCCCATCTCTCTCTCTCTCTCTCTCTCTCTCTCTCTTATATTATATATATATATATATATATATATATATATATATATATATATCCTCTCTCACTACACACCCACACACACACACATACACAAACACACACACACTAAAATACATATATATATATATATATATATATATATATATATATATATATACTAACCAGACAATCTGGTTTTCATAATAACATCAATACCATTTAAATCAGGAAGTCGTAATGTGATTTACGAACGGTTGATGGCGCTTTGTATCGAACTTCCGCTCCGACGTCCAATCGGGCGGCGTGTCTACCGTCTGTAATGTCACTTCCGGTTTTCATCCGGATATCCATTTTCTTCTCGACCTACGTCGCCTCGAAATATGACCCGCTTCGGTCGCTCAACATTGATCTGTTCGCCCTCCTTCTTAGAAATAAAGGTGTGGGTTGTTTGCTTGTTTGCTTGTTTGCTTGCTTGCTTGTTTGCTTACTGATTGCCTTGTTTAGCCTTGGCGCCGTTTCCTTCAATAGTGACCGCTGCCGGATGAACTGGCCATTGAATTCATTGTTGAGGCAAGGGACATTCATTGTGGATGAATCAGCCTGCACACAGAGGAACCACAAGAATTCGATCCCACATCCTGTATGTTTGTAATGCAATACACTTCCCTACTGCGTTACCGGATCCTCCGTTTTTGTCTGTTTGCCTGTTTGCCTGTTTGCCTGTTGGCCTGTTCTCTTCGTTTGTTTGTTTGTTTGTTTGCTTGCTTCGCCGATGATGTATCACTATCACACACACCTGATTAGCTCGTTCAGGTGATCAACCTATAAACCAATTATCGTCATCATAATCGGCTCATCATCATCACAACTCCTCTGACAGTTTCTGATATCGATCACGATTCAGCCATAGATTTTTGGCCCTTTCACATTCACCGATTCCCTGGTGTCTCGTTGGAGAAGGCCGGCCGTGGCACGTTCGGCCTTACATCGTCAGCGCCAGCGCTTCGAACCAGCCATTATCGAGGAAATCTGCACTCGGGTGCGACACGTGACACCTGGATCGAAGGGAACAATGACATCTTTGACATTTATTCCGGATTCTCGCTCGAAGATGAAGGACTACAATAGGCTCTTTCCGTTTTGTGTTGGATCGCCCTTTTATCGTCACCTATCAATCGTCTGGAAATGTCCGGGCGATATTCGGTGACATAAACACGGAGCTTGTCGTGACATCGTGGCCGCGCAGCTGACCGGAAGTAATCATGACGCTTGCGCATTGGGCCCGTTACCGTTAGACAGCGACACGTGATTGGTCGACAATTATACAGCTGGTAGACTGTAATAAATCGTGCCAACTTCCTGTCGCGTCGTAGGAATATACTTCCGGTATAATTATGCATCATTGTTACAGCGTAATTGTACAGTCTTCTGGACAATAGGTGACAGTGACCGGAAGTGACCTTTGCTTACCCATATCGAACAACCATGTACGGACTCATGGGATACGAATAGTGGTACCTGCAGAATAGTAGTAGTAGTAGTTAGTTAGTAATAGTAGTAGTAGTACCTGTAATAGTGGTAGTAGCAGTAGTTGTAGTGGTAGTGGTAGTAGTTGTTGTTGTAGTAGAAATAGTAGTAGTAGTAACGTGATCCGTATGTTGCGACCCTTCTTCCCGTCCTTAGGGTTTTCTATAACACGATAATAACGTAGATGATGATATTGACCTTGATGATCCCGATGATCCCGATGACGATAATGATCATTTTAATTACACAGTGCCTGTACGAGCGTGAATCATCCCAAAACAAGACAGTTTGCATACGACAAACACTTCTGGAACGTTATTACAAAGGGATACGAAATTATTACGAGGCAGAAAATCCCGAAAACGAGCACGTCACTGTAAAGCACAGATAGCTGGCTATATTTAAGTGCATTTGTAGCTAGCAGATGAAACTCCGGGAAATTTTGCCCCGTAATCTTTTGTCCCGCAAGACTTTCGCCAGTTAGATGACACTCGACGTAAAGTTTCACGTTTGAGGTTAGCGTGACTCAAGCGAAATAACAATGACAACGGGTTGCTGAATAGTGTAATACAAGTCTATTTACATCAAATCGTAAACAGTGACGTAGAACGATGGGTAGGTGGAGCCACCCGAATAGCAGAGTGCCATTGAGTAGCACCGACTGGGAACATATGCCTTAACCATGAGTACCAGTAGCTATGAGTACCAGTAGCTATGAGTACAAAAGCCTGCTCCCTCTAATTTGTGGTACGGGTTGCTACATCAACTCGTCAATATTTAAGTCTTTTCTATAGACTCACCTGTTGGGGGACTTGTTTTGTTCTGGAGAAAATAGTTCCAATTGTTCAGCAGTTGTAAAGAGGCTTTAACTGTTTTTCATATTGTTTCTAAACAACATCTTTCAATAAATCGTGTTCGTAAGGATGTTTGAATTATTATTATTATTATTATTATTACATTTTTGTCGGGGCGCCTCCATGGCCTAACTGGTAGCGCGGTTGGCCACAGATCAATAGCACCTGGAATCGAACCCCGGCTGGGCTATGTCCGAAGGGTGTTTCGTCTTTCAAATCGCTGCATTATCTTTCGAGGTCTCTCGGCCCATTTAGCCTACCTTGTGCACAAAAGTGGCCCCAAAACAGCAACATTTACTTCTACGTTTTTTGTACGTTAGTTTCACCATAGATCAGAAGATGGCGCCACTGTGACTCGTCTTAAGATGTCATGTTTTAATGTCCATTATTTAGAAAACCTTTTCCTAACTTCATCATTTATACGTCATTAATTTTTCTCTCTCTATCGATTCAGACATTTAATCAAAAAATTTGTGGATCCGGATCCCTCTTGTCCTGTTATACTTTGTCGGCTAATAATTCTTACGTTTTCTGGAGTGTTTTCCGCGCCCAGCTTCTTTCTGGATCCAGTAACGTCCACGAGATAATCGAATACACAGGATGCTCAGAGTAGCCGTGTTTCGTTCCTATCCCGAGACTTGTAACACGATCCCGAACATGAGATGAATCCTTTCGTACACAGCATCCTTGGTGCCATTGTGGTCTTTCTCTAGTTGCAATTTCTTCGGGATTAGCTTATGTTTTCTTTACATTACTCGCTTTCTTGACACCGACGGGATGCTTCCGTTGTTCGGTTCAGGATCGCATATCGATTCTCTGCCCGCGACGCCGTGGATCAACACAGTTAGAGCGCATCTCTATCCCGCCGATACTAAACGGGATGCGGCAATCTCCGGATCCATCCAGACCAGGCGCCATGTTTTCCGGGGATCTATCGATAGATGGCGTGTCGATCACGGCTGTCGCTGTGAATTCCGGGGAGAGCTGACGAAGATGGCGGCCATTTTTTTGGCGCCACAAATAACAAATCGTTATAAACATCATCATATTTCGTGGACCAAGATATAGGACATGGGTCGTTTCGGGGAAGTTTTCATCCGGATCGAGGTGGTCCAATGTTCGGGTGCTGAATTAGAAAACCAAACGCAGTCGATTCGAATCCCACCTAGGTACCAATGCATGATCGGAATGGCAGCTCGATAGAGTATACCATCCGGTGTGTTGATGCCTGCATCGAACTGTACAGGTTCATAGACCAGGGGGCCGGGAATCGATGATTGGCATCACGGCTACAGCCACAGATCTCTAACATCCTCGGTTAAACTTCGCCCAGGCTCTGTTTAAAGGATGTTACATTAGTTTAGGAAGTTATTTAGCACAAAGGTATTAATAAAACATCAGCATCGTGAACCAGAGCGTATAACAGAAAGTGTTCATCTCAACTACTGTTTAGACCAAATAAAGCCAAAGTGTAAAAAAATTAACTTGAGAAATTGTTAAATACGTCCAAAGTTCTGAGTCAGTAATTACGCGTCCAAAATGGCCTAATTAACTATGGAAGAAAGTTGACTAATTTGTGGCTCAGCGACGTGGATTTGTTCAATAAAGACGTTGTTTTATTTTAATGTAACCATCATGTCGCCATGACGACATAATAATTAATCCCATTCTTCTGAGAGGAGAGGGGGTCGCCTCCGTGGTCTAGCGGTAGCGTGCTGGACCACATATCACTACCACCCGTGTTCGAATCCCGGCCTTGGCATATCTGAAGGTTGTTTCGTCTTTCACTTCGTCTCATTACCTTTGGAAGTCGCTCGGCCCATTTAGCCTACCTTGTGCACAAAAGTGGCCGTAAAACATCAATCATCATCATCATCATCTGAGAGGACAGACGTTTCGCCACGGTGACCTAGTTATGGATTCCCTTCTTCTGAATGGTGAGACTGGTCGGTGCATTGACCTATTTCCATGTTCCTTTCTTGTGATTGGTGGAAAAGCTACCCTCGTGTTTGACCTAGTTATGGATTTCCGTCTCCTGTGCTGACAGTGATGCGGCCTTAGCTAGTTATAGAATAAGGTTATATTCTATTGGATTAACGACTAATCACGATGACCCAATAATACTAAGAATGCCTCCCGATTGGAGAATGGCTCGTCATGATGACCTAGTTATTTTATCTCTCAATGATCACTCACCATCCGATTCCGTTGTCATCCGACTTTAGCTTTTTACCCTACCCAGCACCACTCCACTGATCCTGATTTAAATATATGTTAACGTATTACTTAGCGCAGGACGCACCAATAGGTCAGGGTTCGAGTGGTACCCATATTTCTGGGATATTGCCTCTGGGACTTGCCCTTCGACCTCATAAATATCCCAGATGTGACCAATGCCGAGTTAGAATAATAACCTCGCGCACTGATCGCTTAGAGGGGAATAAACATTTACACTAGGATTCCGGGTTAGAGATTCTTCGTCATGCCTCAGTCCAGTCAACTGTAGAACGGTTTCTGGCTCTCGGTCCACTCAAATGTAGATCAGTATCTGGCTTAGTCCACACTGCCGTGGATCGTCATTTCGTTTAGTCCACATAGCCGCAGACCAGGATCTGGCCCAGTCCACTCGACCACAGATCAGCATCTACCTTAGTCCACTAAGCTCTAGCACTCTAGGTGAATTTCTTGCCCAGTCCACTCGACCGTAGATCAGATTTTGGCTCAGTCAACTCAGCTGTAGATCACTAAACGTTTAAATGCACCCAGCTGTATAAAGATGGTTTTAAATTATCATCATCATCATCATCATCATCATCATAGTCAATCATCATCAAAATCATCGTCATTATCATGACTAATAACAACATCACCGTGACCAATAACAACATTAGCATCATCAATAACAACATTCTCAGCATCAATATCTTCCATCTAAGCATCATAAGACAATTGTTCGCTATTTACACCTTGCTATTACACAGTCCATATATATATATATATATATATATATATATATATATATATATATATATATATATATATATATATATATATATAGTCCCCCCGATGTAAGGTCATGGCTTATCCCTGAACTTCTCATCAGATCAATAATGTTTGTCCCACCTGGAGAACTTTTTGTTTGTTGACCTTCTATAAGCGATGATCACGGTTTTAGCTTTATGCGCAGTTTGGTTAACACGTGGTCGGCTGATGTGGTGTCATGGCTGACGTAAACAACACGAGGTCAGTCACGTGACGGGGATAGCTGAAAGTTTATCAAAATAAAACGTTAATGTCAAAGGGACAATACACATTCTCTCCCTCTCTCTCTCTCTCTCTATGTGTGTGTGTGTGTGTGTGCGCGCGTATGTGTGTGTGTATGTGTCGTCTTAACAGCATTATAGCCCCTCCCCCGGCAAAGCATTGCACCGGGCCCCTATCTACACAACATTTCACAGCAAGTTACAACATACATGTACATAGATCAGCATAGAGCCCATTTACTCGTGGGGCCCCACATCCGTTAAGACGGCCCTGTGTAGGGTTACTTAAGTGTGCCTAATATACTGTAAATCGGCAAATGGTAGCGACTTATTAAGTTGGCGAATTTCACAATCTGGACAAGATGGCGGCGTTTTAATTTGGCGAATTCTTGGTACGACGAGAGTTATGATTGTGTGTTATACTGTAAAACGGAAAATGTTGCCGATCTACAAATTAGCATTATTCTTGTAATGGTGTGTGTGTGTGTGTGTGTGTGTGTGTGTGTGTGTGTGTGTGTGTGTGTGTGTGTGTGTGTGTGTGTGTGTGTGTGTGTGTGTGTGTGTTTTAGCTGTGTATTATAAGGTACAGGCACAGAGAATCTCGAACCGTGAATTCAAACTCGACGTTTCTTCAGGGGACTGAATCCAGAGTGGCGACTTTTCTTGCTGAGACATGTGTAATGTCTCACCAGTCCCTAAGCCGCCAAGCAAAAACAAAAGCGAATCACCTACAGCCGTGGAGTTTGGGAGTAGAACACCCAAGTCAGATCACGGCAGTAGTGAGAATGTTTAGATTAATTATCTAAGCAGCCCTATTTATAGCTATTTTTTAATTGCTGTATCTTTCTTCAAAGCAATATTATATAAACCATATAACCCAATTGTCACTGTCTTCAAAGATCAGTTTTTACAACGGGCAGGCGTCATGAAGCGACTACTATTAAAACTGTTTATCTTAATTACTATTAAAAGACTGACATCTGCGCTGAAGCAGACCGTAATAGCGCGTCATAGCTTCCGTACTGTTTGAACTATGCTATCATTTTCAAACCTGACCTAATTTATGCTATTCTAACTATTGTAGTTCTTAAATGTTATTTATGATAAGCAGATTAGAGCTAATCTTGAATGTCATAGTACAAACTGGACATAACTGGACTTAGGAAAGATAATTCTATTCCCACATACAACCAAAGTGAATTATATATACAATAAACTTGTTATATAAAACACACCAACCGCGCGAGCTGTGTCCAATGCCACCGCTCGAGATGCGATGCAGTGTTTCTATTCCTGAGTTGAAGGGACAAACCTGACAAATGTCGATTTCCGAAGTGTGTGTGTGTGTGTTTATTTTTCCAAAAGAGAGTTAAATCACTGACACATGCATTATAGTTTTATTGGAAAGGGTTAATACCACTGATTAAAATGTCACAAATTAATAGTCCAAATTAATAAAGTACAAAATAAAGATTTTATAATAGTTGTATATATCTTCTCTCTCTCTCTCTCTCTTCTCTTCCTCTCTCTCTCTCTCTCTCTCTCTCTCTCTCTCTCTCTCTCTCTCTCTCTGGTCTGTGTGTATGAGTCTCTCTATTTGTCTATCTCTCTGTCTATCATAACTGTCTAACTGACCTTCCCTATACACTCAGCTATCTCAGATCCAGAGTGTCCACGTGTTATACTAGAGTGCCTCACAGTGTAACCCGTCCACGTGTTATACTAGACTGTCTCAGAATGTAACCCATTATGATCATTAAGTAACTCCCATCCTCTCAGTCTCAGTTATTGTCTGACAGGAAATGAACACTAAGACAGTGACTTTAAGCGTGTTGTCATGGCTACCGCTGCGCATCGGCGCCAGGTTGCCATGACAACCCAATAACAGCGTCCACATTTATAGGAGCGAGATTCGCATCATCAACAATCCCTTCAGCCGTCCGGTGTTAGCGCCTCATAACCGCCAACGAAACTCACACAGAAGAAAACAAATAATGGCCACGCAGCCACGTGATATGATCACGCGCACCAATCAGATTTTAGCTTCTTCCATATTTTCCTATGGGCATGCACGTTTCCTATCTGGAGTAGCGGGACTGATCTCGGCCTAGAATCATCAACGCCGATATTCTTCTTCGAAAATAGTTTAAATTTTCCGAACGTAATTCGATTTAGCCAACATTTTAACCGATAATTAAGTAAACTCCACTCTTAGAGACTGGTCATATTGATGTGTTTGCTGTTTGTGCTGACGGCAGACGATACGTATGTGCAATGTTTGATGGTAAACATTAGCCGAGGCGGGTCTTGGAAAGAATGAGGCTTTGATTATTCCACGTAACACATAGCTCTGACAGGCTATTAAATACGCTAATTTAAATATATTTAAATTCGATAAAAGCCTCGACAATCGCCCCGTCATTCAACGCCAGCCCGCTGTAAAACCGCAGTAGTTTTTCTTTTGGGCTGAGTGAGTTAGTGAGTGAGTGAGTGAGTCAGTCAGTCAGTCAGTCAGTCAGTCAGTCAGTCAGTCAGTCAATGAGTCAGTCAGTCAGTCAGTCAGTCAGTCACTAAGCACTAAGTCAATAAGTCAGTCAGTCAGTCAGTCAGTTATGTGAAGAATAATCGTGTATTAAAAAGTTCTTTAAAATGTTTACATATTTTCCTGTTTACATATTTAATATTGAATAATGCGTCAAAGACGTGGTGCTCTAACTAGAAATGGTAGCTGATTACAATACATTAGTCGAAACTTTAGGAATGATGACAAGATTTCGACCAAAAAGACCATAATGCTCAACTATGTTCATCGTGTTTCAACTGGCTCAGATAAACCGGTGACGTGTCCGTGTTTGGTGCGATATTTAAGGATGGCATTTGTGCACTCAGGTCCGTATTTGATTGGCAGCCACGGCGTCACGTGATCGTATTTCTCGCCACTTGCCACATTCCGTACTCGTCACTGTCCATCCAGTGATGGAGTCGCGTAGACCTTAGTTAATGGACTGCTACAGTAGATCATCTTCGACTTGTTGAAGGCGTCAGTTACTGCTTTCAGCGGCTCTGGTGGTAAGATAGGTCAGATCCGGTAGACGATCCTGATAATTCGAAACAATGCCTGTACCACGTAATTATCAATATGATCATGCAAATTATTAATAAATATTATTTTGCGAGTAAATGTGTATGTGAGTGAGCTATTGACTAAGTACGTAGGTCAATTAGTCAGTCAGTAAGTCAGTCAGTCAGTCAGTCAGTGTTCTAGTTAGCCTAGGTGCTGGTCACACATCCTACCCAGTGTGTCACCCGAATTCGAAAGCAGAACCTCGAGGTGTGTAACGCATTACTCCACTGCTTACGATACATCCAACAAACATAAGTATTCGAACCCTGATCTTGAGGTTTACATCACACTATACTATCAGCTGTGCTAGTAGTTTTAATACTCCGTGTTCCAAAAGATATAATATCATCTTAATTGTACTATCTATACAATAATGATGCCGAGAAAGTCAGGAATCCTATACGAGTATTATATGTTTATTTACGCCTTTGACCTTCGTGATCGAGATTACCAAAGGTCAGTTCCGGTCATAGGTCATTAAGAAACGAGTCCTAGAGTAACCTAAGTTGTGATTTGATGTAAATACGACGTCATAATTTCTAACGGAAGCGCCACTATCTCCTAGGATCACACACAACACCTTCAATGATGATGTACTGACGTAGAGATAACAGTAATAACAATAATCCATAAATTTCAGTTTCATATCAAACACGACTGTCATCGCGGGGGACTTTAATGTCGTTATTTTGTTTGTTATCCAATGTTATTAATTAGCTTAAGCTCATCAAGAAAACAATTATTAGCCGCGCATCGGATACATTTCAAGAAGCGTTGTTATTGCTGTTGTTCTTGTTGCTGTTACTGTTGTTGCTGTTTCGTATACGCGGTGGTTTAAATGAGTGAAAGAATCTCCGAAGGCGAGTCGGGTGAAGCGAATGATGACGAAACACGCTTCAAACAGAGCCAAGCGAGGATTTGACCCCAGATGTTAGAGATATGTGGCCAGAACCATTCGACGTTGGCAAAGTATGAGATATATAGGAAATTTAATGTGATTTGCATAAGAATCAACTAGGTGTCCTTATGTATATGGACAGTGACCTGGATCAGGTTGTGGGTAGACGGTACATTCTCGACTTTGCTCGCTTCTCTTTGATGATCCTGTCTTTGTTGTACACTTCATCTCCTTGACAACTCAATCGGTGGTACGATCTATACCGGAACCTTTTCACAACCCACACTTACTTATATTCTATCCTCTACCTTTTAATAATCCGACTTTGTCACAGTTCTCATCGTATCCGTTTCATAATCTGATAAAGGACGCAGTAGCGCCTTGAATATCCGTCTATGAATACACCATCTACAGTGGGACTATTATAATCCGGCCATATAGAAAGTGGCTTGTAATGTGATATGGTTATTTGTGAAGTAATTACCGTCTCCTAGCGCCTATTATGATGTGTTAAAGGGATTCCAGGAATATTCATCAAGAGACTTTTTCCAACTGGACTTTCGTTTGTGCGCGTAAGGAGTGTGTGTGTACGTGCGTGTGTGTGTGCGTGTGTGTGTGGGGGGTCGTTTACTTGTCGGTGTAGGCGCGCATACGTGAGTGTGTGTGCGTGAGCGTACTTACATACGTACATGTATAGACAATAGCGACATCTGCTATCATGTAGGAGATAATGAGTTCTTCAGTCCAATCTAATCAACCTAGCGGACATTACGCAAACAATCACACTCAGGTTTTATGTAGTGCATTAACTGCTCCGACTGGCGAGAGATAACCGGAAGCTAAAACAAACATCTCGGTTTGTCCAGAAACTGCAAGAAATATCCCTCTGACAATGTTTCCAATTTAGTCCGCATTTCTCTAGCGAAAACGACTGCTACTTCAGATTCGGGTCACGTGACTGTCATAATTTCACTTTCTGTGATCATGGAGAGATTTTGGTAACGAAAATAGTGACAGCTTTATATAAACGGGCTGAATTGTTTATGCCTGTAGAAAGGGTGCTACCTTACATATCAATATATATATATATATGTGTGTGTGTGTGTGTGTATTTGTTTGTGCGTGCGTGCGTGCATGTGTGTGTGTGCGTGTGTGCGTATGTATGTCTATATTTGTGAGTCGGGGGAGGGGGGATCACGTGTTTGTGTCTATCTGATTATCTATTTATCTGACTATCTCCTATACTCAAACGCACACACTCGGGCACGCGCGCGCCCACACACACACACACATACACCCTTGATTCCCCAAAACGTATCCCCCCAGTACACAGACCTGTAAGGAGCATGCTCACGCCGAGAACAATGGCCTTCCATCAGCCCCCTGGTGGCCGGCATAGTAATTAGCAGCAGCGCCACCAGTTGGCGTGTCTGAAGATGGCATATGCTTATGTTTTGTAATTAACTCATCACTCTTTATATAGAGATCATAGACAGCAGGTTGTGGCCGTTGGTAAACCTGGACGGCATTAAACCCTACCATGATGTCGTTTGGGGCCGGTGGTGAATCCTTTATATGAGTGGGTGGAGGAGACATAGTCTATATATGTCTTTGTCTGGAACCCCCCCTCCTCCTATTGTTTGACACACACTCTCTCTCTCTCTCTCTCTCTCTCTCTCTCTCTATATATATATATATATATATATATATATATATATATATATATATATGCATGCGTGGGTATGTGTTCCGTGTGTGTGTGTGTGTGTGTGTGTGTGTGTGTGTGTGTGTGTGTGTGTGTGTGTGTGTGTGTGTGTGCCCGTGTGTGCCCGTGTGTGTATCCGTGTGTGTGTCGTGCTATCCTCCTATATTTATGTCTTCATATCTCTGTATCTATCAACTTTCGCCAGTTATTATTCTCTGCCTCTGTAATGTTCGCGCCATGCAAATATCGGATCACGTGACCAAGCCTAGCCCCGCCACGTGTTAAATCCCCGTGAAATTACCTCACTTCCCCTTTCGGTGGCTCCCTCTATCGGCCAGTGGGTCTTATCCAGATGATGCCTATGGTACGGTGCGGTTATCCACGATAATGCACCGAAATCTCTGGATACAAGACAGTTGTAGTAATTCGATTTGGTCACATTAAGTGGCGTCCAGGAGTACTTCAATTTGTTCCTGTCTCCAGAAGGACTCTGGCCTCGTCCGGCCAACAGCCGATATTACAGATCAGACAAAATGGCCGCCCATCTGTAGATGTTCGTCTTGTAGCGCCATAAACCAACTGCCCGTCACACCACTAGAGGTCGCCGCCATCTGTCAAAACTTTGGCATTTTTAGGTCACGGGCGCGACCTCGGTCCGGCCTAATTGTGACATTTCCGTTTTTCGATTGACATGTATGTCATGTGACCTCTTACCTATATTACTGTTGTATTCGAATTTTGAAGATGTTACATAATCCCTCAATGATCTTCTATGCATGACTGAGTGACTCTGAGGGTGAGTAAATGATTGATTGATTGATTGATTGATTGAGTTGAGTGAGTGAGTGAGTGAGTGAGTGAGTGAGTGAGTGAGTGAGTGAGTGAGTGAGTGAGTGAGTGAGTGAGTGAGTGAGTGAGTGAGTGAGTGAGTGAGTGAGTGAGTGAGTGAGTGAGTGAGTGAGTGAGTGAGTGAGTGAGTGAGTGAGTGAGTGGTGAGTGAGTGAGTGAGTGAGTGAGTGAGTGAGTGAGTGAGTGAGTGAGTGAGTGAGTGAGTGAGTGAGTGATTAGGATTTAAGGAGACATAGGGGAAGTAAAATGTCACCCAAGATCGGCACATTTTAATCGACTCTTTTTACAGAGAGTATATAAAGGCGTGTCAATTCTAAATATGGAGACCCCGCAGGAATGAAGACCTGTGGGGTTGGATTAAAACGCACAATCTATGTTGTTTACATAATCTCGGGTGATGAAAAAAGACTTAGACAGAATCTCAATCATAAATCGGGATCTAACGACAGTCTGAAAGCGGATCTTAATTGTAAACCATAATAAGCCACTTAAACATGGCGAGGCGAGATAACAGCGCCAACTACCGAATATTTAGAGTAGACTGTTCCTCGGCTACTTAGACTGTCTGTTCAATCTGTCCGACCATCGGGAGCGGTGGACAGTCTAAAAGCGGATAACTTTGATGAGTCGTATGGTTAAGACTGAGTGGAGTGATAATTGAGTCTGAGAGGTAAACATCTTCAACTTTCTAGGCATCTTCGGGGCAGTCCAGGTATAGAGCTGATATAAAGAAACAAGTATCCGCCAGAGGCGCTGCGCTCGGGAAGAAATGGCTGCAGTTAATCCTAAATCAGGAACTCATTCGCCTGGCAGTTACGCAATTAAACAAAAGGATGAGGTATTTCAAATTGAATGACGTTTCTATATCACAGACTTCTAGATACTGTTGTGGACACGGTTAAACCTATTTTCGTGACCATCTGGTTCTTCGGACCACCTAATTGCTTCGGACCACTTAATGCCCTCCGATCGGTTCGGCGAAAGGAAGTTCAAGACGGCTATTACTGTGCCCACAACCCAAACACGCCCCATGCCCATAAATTGTCCCATCGCTCTTCAATCGGGTAATCCCAAAACCTCTCAATGTGGTCAGTCACCTGTGTATAATGACCGCTGGAGATAAATGCCGAAGTTGGTGGTCATTTCGGGATGGTTTTCAGCATTTCCTTAAACCTGGAAATATTTATTTGCCGAGCGATATATTTTTTTTTTGCATCGTTTCTTTGTTTACGGTATTTCATGGTCTTCCTTCCAAACTGCAGTCCGGGCTCGCCGATGGTGCGCTGATGAGAGCAATGCGCTGCAAGCCTCCGGGTTGTCGGTTCGAATCTGGCTCTCACCTGTGTTTGTTTCATTTACCCAGCCCCCCCCCGGCTGTCGGCCGTCTATCATATGTCCCAGATGTTATCTGGATTGAGGCTGAACAGTTCGACGTCAACATCAAAATACAATCGTCTAAAGAAGAAAAAAGAGCCATATAAATGAAGCTTCCGAGTTATTATCCATTCTTCTTTATATTTCCTTTCATCATCATCATCATCATTATCATCATCATGATCACCAGCACCAGATGATGATGATTGGTGATTGATGTTTTACGGCCACTTTTGTGCACGTGGTAGGGTAAGTAGGCCGAGCGACATCCATGGATAATGAAGCGAAGTCAAAGATGAAACACCCTTCAGATATGCCCACCTCTAGATTCGAACTCGGGTGGTAGTGATTTGCGATCCAACGCGCTGTCGTTTAGACCAAAGAGGCGCCCACCCCCGGATGCGGAAGCAGCAGCAACAAAACCTACAACGACGACAGCGCCACCTTCGGTAGCCCGTCACCAGTCGGGATCGCTTGCCGGTTCTGGATTTTTTCCCTCCCGGATTTTAATGCGACCTTCGTTGATGTTTCACTTGCCCTTGCCGAGTGGGGGGGACGTGTTTTGGCTGTTAATGGCCCGAGAGGCTACTTACCGTCGACGACCAGATAACGGATGACCTGAGATAGATGGAATCCCTAATTCAATGTCACCGCCAGTCGGAAAAGCCGAGCTGACGTGTCCTCGTCCTTACGAGCGTGCCGGTGAGCGTGTGTGCACGCGCCTGCCCGCGGACCGCCGAACCTAATCTAGGTGACATTTCTGCTGTGAACAGGTTATGGGTATGTCACTTGCGGGTAATATGCGCAGGTGTTATTGTGCCCGAATCCACAATTTAATATATATTGCAACAACGATATGATGTTATCGTTTGTAAAATGTTTACATCAATATAGTGAGAACTATTAGGAAGCAGTAATTCACGGTTTAGCTTTACGCTGATGCGGGTACGAGGCTGCGAGTGGCCGTTTCGCCGTCGCTCGACGTCATTAGCCTCAGTTTGGCTTTGGCGGCTGTAATAAAATAAGCCGCGGCTTAAGTTAATTAACACTTGATTTGGTTTATAAACAGCAGAGATTACGCCGTCGGTGCGTCCTCGTCGCCGTAAGACGCCATTAGCGACTAGCGCCGTGCGCGAAACGCTGACAGATCACGTGATATAAACGGCTCACATCCGCCAGATGTCGCCAGCAGCTGCGGCCGTCGGCAACAAATGAGACATGAACGTTTAGAACGCGGATTATGTTAAGCATTTGTCACTTATAAATGGTTATCAATTACTGGAGAAGTTATTGAATTGAATTTCTATTGGATATTATTATTATTATTATTATTATTATTATTATGATCATCATCACCAGTTAAGGTATTTTTGGGCTAATTCGATGTTTAAATATGTGTAGCGGAGTGATATACGAATTTAATAAAACCTCAGCCATAAATATAGTGCTCGATATGGCCCGTTTACGTCATTAACACGTGTTCCGAGTTGGTTCATTAAGTACACGACTTGATCTCTAAATTGCCTTCTCAAAGCTAACCGTTAATTATACGTACCCCGCACAAGCGTGCTTGTACACGCTATCTACGCGCACACACGCACGCACACACGCACGCACACCATTCACTTCTCTAATTAACCTGGTGACATATTACCTTTGATATATTAGGTGAGACTTTTCATCCGTTATAAATGATCGCTCTAACTAAACTCGGACGATATATCAGCGTCAATGTCAGCGTCGTAACCGACGTCGACGTGATAATTGACGACGTCAGGTCCACCGTCGTCGACACAAACCACTTTTTGCCGTGTATAGAATCTTGTTAGTAGCCACTTAGCCCTTATATCGCCCATAGTCAACCGCTTTGATTTACCACTGAGTTTGCGTTCTTTATACTAGTGTGGTGGGGGGGAATGCGGGGGAGTGTGTATGTGGGATCACTAACCCCCCCCCATCTCTTATTCTCTGCGCACGTACGTGCGTGCATGTGCGTGTGAGTGTATGGGGGATCTCTCTCCCTTTCTCTCCCCCCACTCTGTCTGCGTGCATGGGTGCGTGCATGTGTGGGTGCGCGTGTGTACCTGTGTATGTGTGTGCGCGCGCGTGTCAATGTGTGTGGGAGATCTCCCCCTTCTCTCTCCCCTCTCTGCGTGCGTGCGTGCGTGCGTGCGTGCGTGCGTGCGTGCGTGCGTGCGTGCGTGCGTGTATCAAAACAGGCTCATCATCTTTAGCTCTGATCTATGCTATCTAATGTGTCCATTTATAATCTCCTTCACAAAATAAATAATCAGTTTAATCCTAATAACATGCTGCAATAATGACATGTTACAGAGCTTTAGTATTTTAAGCTAATAATTTAATTGATAACGGCATCTCATAATCCGAAACGGGTTGAATAAATCCCTCAAATGGCTTACCATACGTTGTTGTTCCGTCAGATGGCAGCAGCTTCGCTAACAAGTATAATATATATATATATATATATATATATATATTGGTGGTTGGCAAAGCTTTGTTTATTGTGATAAATGACACAGATTTTACACGACGATAAATGCTTTGATCACGAGCCAGTAATTGTCTTTAGTAATCAGAAAATTGCAAATCAAGTTCTATATCCTGAAGCCGCGCCGCCCTTTTGTCGCAATTAGATAACAGGGGGGGTCATCGTTTGGCAAGGATGGTCGACATTCGCAATATTATTCATCTGCGGAATATGATCCGGAAAATATTGCAACACGAGTGGAATATTCGCTTATCTTCAAAAGCCCGGATAAAGGAGTCTTCTTGTGATATTGAATATTGGGCGATAATAGAGTGTGACGTCGGTTGTACAGACCACAGACCAAGATGGCTGACAGAGTATGCCAGACTTGAGGATACGATAATGTGTTATGCCGGGATGGAGCGGAGCTATCCTCAGGGCAATCCTCGCTATATGTCATCACGACCTGGAGCGAGCTAAAACCCGGATGCTAGTTTGTCTGGATGCTGCCGTGTACGTGCGAGACAACGACAGATCTGTGGACTATGACAATAACGAGCTCTGGATATGATCCCATACGGGCTGGCTAGTTAAGTCTCAATATATATATATATATATATATATATATATATATATAGAGAGAAATAGGGGGCGGGGGTACATTTCTAGATGTACTTGCCTGTGTGCCTGTGTGTCTTGTTATTTCAACCTGTGTGATATCCGGCTATAATTTGCGTCTCCTGACATCGCTTTAATTTAACAAAACTATCGTTCAACGGGTTGTCATGGAAACAATTTCGATCTTCGTTCTTCCTATTTGCCATAACGATGCCTATTACGCGGAGGTAGTCTGCTTTCGAGAATTAAAAAAGAATTGCTAAAAAATAATTAAATAAACAAAATCATCAACTAACTGACGTGCACATGGACTACTTCCGTCTTCGACGTCACGTCATATAGCACGCGTTTGCCGGCATGGGAATTAGCAGCGTCCACTTGGTACGATAATTGCCGAGGGAATAATAAAAATGGGGCTACCCAAGTCCTGTCGGATCATGTCCTAACTTCTTTATTTTCGCGTTAAATGTGTTTACCTGCACGCGTCCGCGTATTTATGCGTTTTTCAGTACGTACGTGAACCCCTAGCAAGTACCCTCGTCGTACGGGGCATTTCGGACAGAGCGAATCGTACCCGACCCGGAGTAATAATGACCAAACATTTCCTGACATTCGGCAGCTACATCCGCCTCGTACAATATGGCCGCCGCCAACTCCCCCCCCCCCCGCCTCCCCCCGGGCAACTAATGATATAATATAGTAATGTAATGAAGCCACTAAATGCCGCCCTATAACCGCACGTGGCCATGTTTATACTTGCTGCTTGTCTGACTTCAGTGACGTCTTGCCATTCAAACATGGCTTCCGTTGTCACCGACGCCATAACTGGTGACGTATTAACATGGCGACGACCAACAAGGAAAATATGGCCGAAATATATCTTTTTGGACGGGCCCTGCTTGTAATATAGCTGTATAATTGCAATACAGCTTTTACATGTAATACAGATGTCTAATTGTAATATAGATAGCTGATGGCAATAAAGCTGTCTAATTGTGATGCAGCCGTCTACTTTTATTATAAACATCTAATTGTCATATGGTTGTCTATATGTAAAATATATGTCTAATTATAATATAGGTGTATAATCATAATATAGCTGTCTATTTGTAATATAGCTAGCTATCTTATTTTAATATAGCTGTCTAATTGTAATATCATATTTGTAATGTAGCTGTCTATTTATAAATTAGATTATAATGTGATTATTCACTTGTAACATACCTGTATATCTGTAATGCAGTTGTCTACCTGTAATGTAGCTGTCTACCTGTAATGTAGCTGTCTACCTGTAATGTAGCTGTCTACCTTTAGTAATGCTGTCTGGCTGTAATGTAGCTGTCTGATTATAATGTAGTTGTCTACCGAGAATAAAGCTGTTCGTTTGTAATGTAGCAGCATGTTTGTAAATATGGTTGTCTATGGTTGTCTACTTGTAATCTTCTTTTAATAGGTTTGTCTGTCTGTAATATGGTTGTCTTCGAGCCGTTTTAGAGCTGGTCTGCTATTTGTATGGTTGTCTCGTTATAACCTGATTGTCTAAATGTAACTCGACTCTCCGGTTGTAATGCGGTTGTCTGTTTGTAATCGAAATAACCGACTGTTACGGAGCAAGCTGTCCATAATACGGTTGTCAAGTCGTACGGTGGTTATCTTCGAACATCTCTGCTGTCCGCCTGCAGTGTCATTCCCTACCCCCTTCAGTGGCTGTCTCATTATAAACCGGTTATCTCCTTTTAATCCGGTTGTCTTTATACCACTGTGCGGTTGTCCGGTCGTAACTTAGTTGTCCACTTATAATAATGTAATGCGATAACGTGTCCGGACACCAGAACCCCTGAGGGATGTTCCACGGACGGTTGTCCTGATGTTGGTAGGTAGTAATGTAATTAATCGTCCTGTCTGATTGTATGGCGGCATGGTATGATTGGCTGCCGGTAATGCCGTCGTCTGCTCGTTCTCTCATTGTCTGGTCGTCAAGACCCGGAGACAAACGCCGATTCAAACTTCGTCGTCCCGTCTCGACGCCGAAACCGTTTTGTAGTCCTTCACTTTGTTTGTGCGCCTCTTTTGTAGAAATAGCGTGCTTTAAATGGATTCCAAACGAACAAATAAACAAACAAAAAACAAAACAAAAAACTCCCGCCATATTACATGCCGGATGTATGACGGCTGCCATATTACACCGAGATGGCGGGAGATTGTTCGCAGATACCCTATTATCGTTGGCCATCTCCCATCTTCAACGCGCCGCATTAGTTGGCGTCTCGCGCTACCGTAATGCCATTCGGCCCGAGATCAAAGCGTACCCTCTTCGTGGCTAAATCTCG
>JAODUP010000637.1:150000-160000 GCA_025642065.1 Paralvinella palmiformis | reverse complement strand
TAATTTACGCCCTAAATAAATAAACTAGATCCCATTCGAGTCCACTTATCTGGCGTCTGGATCAGTGAACGGAGTCCTCGATGCCTAATTCAGTGCACACGGCGCGACTTTATCCGCCCAGTAATGGAAAGTAATGATTTGAGATCTTTCTAGATTTGCTTTCAGTTCGGTAGAATGATGCCTTCGGGCTGATCGTTCGGTGCCGGAGGTTCGGTCAATCCGAGATAAGCTCCCGATCTCTGACACCTCGGGGCTAATAGACCATCATCCGAACTCGGCCCAGTCGGTAGCGTGACGCGACAGGACGGGATGCGACGGCTACGCCTTTCCAGAAATTCCACCGCCTTTGTCAGGCAGGGCTTCGAGTGCCTGTTTTGCTTGTTCGATTCGGGTTTTATGATCGTATCAGAGTTTGCTAAAAAGCAGAACATTGCTTTCAATAATGCATTACAAACGATTGCAAAATATATACTGAAGCAAAAGGAATAATAATAATAATAATATTATTATTATTATTATTATTTTGAGTGAACATATTCGTGGATTTAATTGCCTTCCTTCCAAACTATCCCCCAGTAGGCTCTACACCCCCCCCCATGAGTTCTCATTGGCAACAAATATTGAGTTTTCCGCGATTTTGCTCTGTTCTCAGCTATGGAAAGGACAGATTGTATCTTTGCCATATCGTAACCGTATTACCGAAAGCTGGAGAAAATGGCTTAATTTCCACCGCACTGACGTTATGGATGGACAACGTGGTCGCGATGATATTAGCTTACAATAATAGTTGTCTTTGTGGACGCGAGTTCGGTGAACGAAGCTCTATCTGGCCGTTGGAGCTGCGATTGTGGAGTTCGTCTGGGACGGAATGCCGCCGGGCCGTTATGGCGCTGTCACCGCTAACAATGACGACGACTCTATATATTGAGTTATAACAATCTTGTCGAGTTCGGCTCTTGTGCTACGTCAGAGTTATGATTACCTTATCGAGTTATGAGGCTTGTCGCCTAGGTGTTACACACACACACACACACACGCATACACACTGACGGACGGACGACCTTGACTGGGCTGAGCCCATTTTTCCTCCCCATGAATTACGAACTGCGGTTATCTCTCATTTTGCGCGCACGCGCGTCGATTGTTGTTCGTTCGGGCGAATAATATCCCGCAGTGATCTATGATCCGGCCTATCCCGGAAGCGAGCTTTCTTGATATACGACAGGATTAGCGGCAATATTGAATGCCAGAAAGTAATGTAATCTTTTCCGTTAAGAAACCACGAATATGTGTTATGGCTGTCGTCTGCTTGGCGCGCAATGGCTGGCCGGATAACCCGCACAAACGGGCGCTAATTGGTTAGATTACTTTGAAGAATGGAAGCTGGACAGACGTTATATTTTACTTTATCTCTGGAGCAGTGAGGGATAAAGGACCCTATTCTTTAGATTTTCCCTTCCTTCCAACCGCTGCGCCATTGTGATTACGTCGGTGGGCGATCGTTCTAAGCCGCTCGCTGATTGGCCAACAAGCGGTGTGTCAGAAACGTGGATATCAGTAATTTGACTCGTTCAAGTGACTAGGCATTAAGCTGAAATGTTTTCATAAAAATAAAGCCTTATTTGAGCTGGTAAATGAAACTCCTGAGGCTATGATTATCAGTACTTTATTGAGCATATAAAATGTTAAACGGAACAGATAAGTACGTGATTTGAAGGGACAAACCTGACAAATGTCGATTTCCGAAGTGTGTGTTTGTGTGTGTGTGTGTGTGTGCGTGTGTGTGTGTGTATGTGTGTGTGTGTTTAAAGATCAATTGATTAACAACAACCTGTCACAGTCTTCTATTTTATTCCAACTGATGGGCTAGCACAATTTACCCCTCTGCCGATGCGATGACGTCATTATTCCGGCGATTGGCCACCAATGGCTGTCCCTGATTTCTGATCGGGCAAAAAAATGGCAACAAATCGACGACTTCCGGTCGGAATTTGAATAGAACTATTGTGCGAAAATAGGAGAAGTCACAATAATATAATGGCTCGATAATATTTTGGAGGAAAAATTCAACAAAGTTCCATAAATACCATTATTCTGGGGAGGGAGGTCAGAGGGCATGTTTTCATTCTGACGATTAACCTTATCATAGAAGCAACTAAGAGGAAGTGACGCCACCATGGAAGTGGAGGCGTCATAAGAAGTATGTTTAATCTGATTTATGACGTCATACATCATAAAGTTATTATCTAAATGGCAGTAAGAAAATCCCGATATTGCTTAAATGGAATGATGAGGTGTGGGTATGCCGAAACCGGGAGGGGAGCACCCGTATGTGCGTCTCTCTCTCTCTCTCTCTCTCTCTCCTCTCTCTCTCTCTCTCTCTCTCTCTCTCTCTCTCTCTCTCTCTGTGTGTGGTGTGTGTGTGTGCGTGCGTGCGTGCGTGAGCGCGTGCGTGCGCGGTGTTATATATATATATATATATATATATATATATAATATATATATATATATATATGTGTGTGTGTGTGTGTGTGTGTGTGTGTGTTTGTGTATGTGTGTGTGTGTGTGTGTGCGTGCGTGTGATTCGCAAATGAACAAAAAAGTCTTCCCATTTTCTGACCCTCATTGAAACAGACGCCGCCTCAATGTACCAAACAATGTTATACCATTCGTTATATGCCAATGTCCTGAGATGCAACCCGATTGTATAACGCCCGGATATCGGTCAAACGATCGGTCATTTCCGGTGCTGCTCGCAGTGGCCTCTCTCTCCCACCCGACGGTATTGTTTGGCCGGGTCACTTGATACGAGATAAGATACGGTCGCCATATTGCTGCAGTCGAAAGGTCTGTAATCAGAGGAAACAGAATGAGTCTAGCACGTGGCCTAGATCGATACGACGTCAATATCTATTACGTAATGCTGAGCAAAGATGGCGGTGACGTCACGTAGCTGGGTGCTCATGTGACTTAGGTGCGGCGATCTCTGATCCTTAACCCCAGAAAGCTTTACCATAGCTTCTTAGAACCGTCGCATGGAAAACTCAAAATATGAGCGTGTGTGCATGTGGGTGTGTGGGCATGTGGATGTGTGGGTATGTGTGTGTGTGGGCATGTGGGGGTGTGGTTAGGTAAATCTGTGTTTGGGCATTTCATATAGACGTATTGGCATATGTATAATTACGCAGTTGTATACATTAAAAAATGGATGTAAAATTATTGTTGTAATTGTCTTGACATAGTTACACGCATGTGGGCTCGTATATGGGCATCTTGTTCTGCTTGTATAAGCCCTTTGGCATTGGTATGTGTGTGTGTGTGTGTGTGTGTGTGTGTGTATGCGTGCGTGCGTGCTCGCGCGTGTGCGTGTACATGTATGGATATGTGGAAAGGGGGTAACTATGGCCGTTAGGCTCATTGTAATTAATAGCCTTCGAGATCACGTGTATTTGCCACTGTTGACAAACTTGTGTACCTGTGCACTTCCTGTGGGCCTGTAGCCATGTGGGTATGCGGTCATGTGGATCTTGAGTTGTTGATGGAGACCTGCTAACAACGATGATGGTCGTATCTAATTGATGCCAGTAAAGTAACTTCCGGTGTTTATAACGCATTGGTAACTGAAACACGGAAGCGGAAATGCCGTTCTCATCATGACATACTCTACCATCCTAGACAGACAAACAGACACACAGACAGATAGACAGGCATTCAGACATGCATGCAGACAAACATACAAAGAGGTAGACAGACAGACCCATGACCGAGCAGATAGACAAACAGACAGACATCCAGGCATGCAGATATGTGGACATATAGAAAGATATACAGACAGGCAAATAGACGGACAGACAGGTAGACAACTATATATGTACTAATAGACGGGTAGACAGAGAAGCATACAAATATACATATGGACGGACAGCTAGACAGACAGGAAGACAAATATACCCATCAACAGATAGGTAGACAGACAGACAGACAGACAGACAGGAAAATATATAAGGATATAAAACTGCTCTACCATCCCCCCTCTCACACACACACACACACACACACACACACACACAGAGAGAGAGAGAGACGCACATGCACGCATGCACAAGCACGCACAAGCACACAAATCAATCACCTACCTATTTCTGTTCCTGTCAACAGGTGTTTTATAATCGAGTCCTCCTTGTTAGAGCGACATCTAGTGAGAGATGGAGCTTAAGCCATATATCCGTTTATAATCAACTCAGCTCGTTTACCTTTAGAGTTCATTAGTAATAATATCCGGTCTACTCAGATTAACAATGTGCTTACAACCAAGATGTGTTAATTATTCACGTCTCTATTAATATGTGCATGCGCAATGATATGCATTTCAACAGCACTGGCACAGAGAGTCGAGAATCGTTGATAACACTTCTAACCATTTTCGTGAGTTCGCTAGTCACCGATATGTGTACCTGTGTGCGTGCGTGCGTGCGTGTGTGCCCATTTCTTAATTATCTTTATAAAACACACCTTTAACCCGGTATATCCCAGCCGGTCCAGTTAACAATGACAATCAAATATTTATGCCGATAAAACGTGGAGCAGGCTGCCGTTTTTTAGTCGAGAACCAAAGACCAGAAAATAACTTTCTATCGATTTATGTCGCATAATATTATTTTCTGGTTCACGTAATCTGTAGTAAACACCCCTACCCCCCCCCCCCCTCTCATCGGTGGTAGTGGAGGCGGGGGGTTCTTACACTTCCTCTTCACCAAAATGTACAGCAGACCCACTCCACCATCGCATTATCACCACAAAAAGAACCCTTCCTAACAACTACGACAAAAACACCCTACATACAGTGGTCACCTGGTAAAACGACCACTCACAGTTCAGAATGCTGACTGAAGGTTTATTATAAATAGCGGAAGCTGTTCTGTTTAACTGGCAGCATCTGGTTTGTTCCTGATGGTGCCGTTGATAGGGCGCTGCGTTACAGATCTCTAGGTTGATCGAAACCCATTGTTCGTATGCATCTGTGCGCTGTTTCATCCCTCAATAAAGGATATCTGTAGTAGTTCTATCAGCGATACATATCGTATCAGATCAGCCCCAAGGTTAAATACAGTAGTCACTGTCTGATTGACTGATGGATTGACTGACTGACCGACTGACACGCCCACTCAATCACTCACTCACTCGCTCGCTCATTTACTCATTTCTAATCGGTAGTGTAGGTGAGTAAAGACCTCAAGGAAAGAGGGTTAAAATCCCTACCAAAGTATATCTAAAGGAAGTTTCATCTTTCATTTCACCCCGTAACCTTCGTAGATCACTTTTAGGAAACTAAATGTCCTTAATATGTGGCGATATGTTGTCAAACTTCATCCATGCAGTCAGTCAGTCAGTCAGTCAGTCAGTCAGTTAGAAAGCCAGCCAGCCAACCAGCCATCCATCCATCCATCCATCCATTCATCCATCCATCCATCCAGCCAGCCAGCCAGCCAGCCAGTCAGTCAGTCAGTCAGTCAACCAGCCAGCCAGCCAGCCAGTCAGTCAGTCAGCCACCCACCCACCAGCCAGCAGTCAGTCAGTCAGTCAGTCAGTCAGTCAGTCAGTCAGTCAGTTAGTCAGTCAGCCAATGAGCCAGCATCAATCTTTGCATCCATTCATTCTTCCGTCCTTCCAGCCATCAATCCTTCCACCCAGCCACCAAGCCTTCCACCCAGCCACCCAGCCATCAAGCCTTCCACCCAACCATCAATTTTTCCACCCAGCTACCCAGCCATCGATCCTTCTACCCAGCCACCAAGCCTTTCACCCAGCCATCAATCCTTCTACCCAGCCATCAATCCTTCCACCCAGCCACCAAGACTTCTACCCAGCCACCCAGCCATCAAGCCTTCCACCCAACCATCAATCTTCCACCCAGTCACCCAGCCATCAATCCTTCTACCCAGCCATCAACCCTTCCGACATTAGCCCATCAACAACCCAAATGTAGCCGTAGAACGAGATCGGCCAACATTAAATAGCGACTTAGTCCGATCAGAGAGATATCCATCAGAGAGAGGTTCTGGTGTCTACAATAGAATCTCCCTCTCCCGCAATCCGCCTTAAACGACCTCCTCTGTAAAATATCGTCAGAATGCGTCCCATTGGCCAATCCATTAACTCCACCGACCCATATATTAACTGGTTGGGGGGGGTGTTATCTGGTAAGTTAGAGTACGAAGATATAGAAGAAGCCATGACGAGTATCTTAAGACTGTCTACTGAGAGATAATAAAGATGGGATAACAAAAGGCTTTGGCGGCTCATCCGTAAGAGGACACCCTAATCGTCTTCTTCTTTGGCGCTTTCTTTTAATTCCGGATATGAATTGTTTATTAATGATCGGTTGAAAATTAGTTGATAGAGCGCATCGTGACCTAGTTATCTATTTATTAAAGCTATAATTGACTTATATCGTTTTTTTTAATCCGTGAAATCCGTCATGACTGTAATGTTTGATAACGAAACACACACAATATATATATATATATATATATATATATATATATATATATATATATATATATATAACAGTGCTCTTCATATATATATATATATATATATATATATATATATATATATATATATATATATATATATATATATATATATATATATATATATATATATATTATATATATCGTCAAAATTTTCTTCAGAACGGATTTCCTACCATGCTAATTCCCACCATAAACCGCCCCCCACTTCCTCGGATACCGCCACATCATTTTAGTCCCAAAGCAATAATTTCCCCCCATATATCGCCAAAAACAAATGCATTTTACGCGTGGGTTTATCAATGTCAACAACTGCAAACACAAACAGAATACTTAATCAACTTTGATGACACAATCAAACATAAGGACAACAACAGGCATTTAAATGCTTTGGCGGACTACCCCCCTTATTTTGGCAGATTATTTCCCCATTCACCACCCCCATATAATGCCAACTGTTATCAAATCCCCAAGTTGGCATTATATCGAGAGAGCATTGTATATATATATATATATATATATATATATATATATATCGGAGATCATATTCCTTTACCTACAGACAACAGGTGGCGCTAAGTGTCTCAGTTAAACCTAATCATTCGCTCATTTCCGATTTTTATCGAGACTGTTACCTGTCGTATAATATTATCAACGCTTAATAACAATTTTGTGTCTTCCTACATGTCGGCTCTTACGACAGTTTATTTATACTGTACATCAAATTATTATCAATTCGTGCAGCGCATAAATTGTCAAATCATCCTTTACAAAAGCCTATATCAGCTGATGATGATGATAATTATGATGATGATAATAATAATAATAATAATAACAACAACAAATTGACTTAAGGAAGACATAGATGGACAAACTTAATTATTTATAGTGCACACGAAAACGGAAGCTAAATATAAATGACTGAATGACCTTTAACCTACTCAATTTTTGGCTGATCGTTTAACGCGTGCAATTTAAATATCAGACGTCTAGTATATATCTAGATCTAGTCGGTTATTGGCAGATAATCGATATATAATGACCACAAATCGAGATTTGACCAGCCACCGGATGAAGGCCATACGATGGTCAACGCCACACGACCCGAAGCTGATTGGTCAAACTGAACATCATGTGACCAGTCGTGTGCTACGATCTGTGTTTAGTGGACCAGTTCCGTGTGCGTGCGTGCGTGCGTGTGTGCGTGCGAATCTCGAAGCCTGAATTCAAACTCTGGCCGATTCTTCAGGGGACTGTATTCAGAGTGGGGACTTTTCATGCTGATACACGTGTAATGTCTCACCAGTCCACTCGATTTTATCCCACAAATTGCCGTCATTTCTCCCAGAATGTCACAGGGATCAAATCTCCCACATATAGACACTCCTTCGCTTCCACTCCTTCATCCCGTGTACACGAAGAAAGATAATTGTTACGATCTTCATTCGCTGACGTGCAGTCCGGTGTTGGATATCCAGATGAATGACATTCATTTCCATCCCCACATATACTCTATTGACAACACAACCGTTACTTTGGACTTAAATTATTTCTTTCCGTGAATGAATTTCGCTTGAAGCGAGTTTCTTTTCTTCTTTTTTGAGTTGCTTTCAGACAATTAATTTGGCCAGCCTTCGTTCCGGCAACTGGGAAAGATTATTTTGTTCCGAATCATGAGCATGTGTGTGTGTGTGTGTGTGTGTGTGTGTGTGCGCGCGCGTGTGTGTGTGTTAGCTATTGGTGAAAAGGCACTGGTGCGGAGATTCAGAAATTGGACTTATTTCAAAATGGTAACACTTCCGTCCGCATTCTTTTCATGTTTCTCACTGTGCGTGTACGCGCGAGAACGTGCGTTTAGTCTTAGCAGCGAATGAATCTCGACCGGCACGGGGATCCTGGAGACATATAGTGGAAGATTTATCAGAGGACAGAAACCCAGGAAGGTCAACTGTCGCAATAAATAGTGTTTCATCTGTCCCCAAGTCGCCGTAAAATATAATTCTATAAAGCCAGACAGAAACATATTAATTGCGTCTGGTTGTAAGATATTTAGGTCAGAATAATGCGATCGAGAATATAAACAAACAAGGCTGGATCCGTATTTCTGACGGGAATGTCCGGATACACTTTGGTTTTATATTACATTTGATAATTAACAATAACTCGGACGATGTCATTTCACAGTAAACTACTCATCAAGGCTCAGTAAAATAATTCCTATGCAAAGTACCCTACAGTGAGTGCGCGTGCGCAGCCATCAGTGGCGAATAGACCCAGCCACCAGTGGCGAATAGATCCAGCCATCAGTGGCGAATGGCCCCGGTGACGAAAATGGTTCAGTGACGAACATCCACAAAATCCAAACGGAGAAGCCCCGTCAACACTTTCGGTATCGGGAGTTCGAAACGTTGCTTGGGCGTCCGTGGAGCAATTTATTTATCAAAATAATCTTTGACGGTAATATTTGTATAATATTTGTATATGATTTTGTACGATAGTCAACTGGGGGGAGATTACCGTTCTTGGAATCCCGATAAGCGGAACACCGGATCAGAACAAAGATGGCCGTCGGCGGCGTCGATCTAGACGTATCCTCAGAGCAGAACGACATCGATGTAAATATGTCTGAAGCGCTCTCTATAGCATGCGAATATTAGTGTATTTATGTAAATTATAAATTACATTAGATTTTGCCATCGCCATAAATTATATTATGGCTGAATTAGATTGAAATATACAAACCCATCTTCTTAAATGATCGTTTATAAGACTAACAACCGCAGCAGAGAACGATGATTGATTAAATGTCAAAACGCCTTAATCGTATTTCTCACCATTAAAAATAAACCACGTGTAACATATTGGTATAGATTATATTCAATAATTATGTACTTGGGATATTTTTGTCGTCAGCATCATTCCACACCTGTACGACTATATTCTGGCGAGTACGGGATTGTCATAAATCTAGCTAATAAGCCCAGTGGCCAAATGGATTTCTGGCACTCTAGCGCAAACCAGGACATATCCCGAATATATATTAATAGTGATATAAAACAAGTATAGTGAACAACATTCATCTATCCGTATATATATATATATATATATATATATATATATATATATATATATATACATACATGTATATCAATCGCAAGAATGTCATGATATTATAATGACATTAACAATACGATATTAATAATATTGTCAGGAAAGTTCGAAATATTATATCAAAAAGCCATAGCCACACTATATAAAATTAAATATCATACCCCGGTATTCTGTACCACATTGGACTCTAGACGGTGTTAACAACAATCGAAGTTTCCTTTATGCTTGGTTTCATTTCACGACATTGCCGCCATATTGTTTTATGCGAGAAACGGAGCTGCTACATTGTCGTAAAATTGGCATAGCGTTGGAACTGATATACCGCAGTTGCGCACGTCACGCGATTTGCTTCGATT
>JAODUP010000637.1:117500-145000 GCA_025642065.1 Paralvinella palmiformis | reverse complement strand
GATAGATAGATAGTCATCATTTCACAACAGTCTAATGTTGTACTATCAAGGTGTACCCAGATTAATTATATTGCACTTGACTATGTCAGTTTTATACAATTATCCGTACAGCAAATCCTCATCGACAGAAATTAATGGCCGAATTGTTTCGTCTCGGAAAATATCCGCGTCTGCCATTATCCCGTTTGCTATTATCCCTTTCTCCACATATTTCCAAAGATTTGAGATATTTAGCTCAAACAAACACAGAACAAGGACGCGCCCAGAAAATGTTGCGCCATTAACGAAAGAGAAGCCGTTTACATCTCTCTTCAGGATTAAGATGGTAAAAATGTATCTGCGCACTTTGTTTGCGCAGGCGAGGCTTGTGCGTGCGCAGGATTGTGTGGCGACGTAGTTTTTTTTAAATGTCGCCATTTCGTTGTGTGCTTGGGGAGATGGGAACAGTTTATGGATTAGGGAGGAAAAGGTCCGTAATCTGTTCGCTTCCGTGGAATATTCAAGCGATGGTTAATGTAAACAAAACTTGTAGGAACTCTTAGTCAGACGTATTAAACATCATCCATGAGGAAAAATGGTAGAGTGTGTTTATTGTATGTCAGTGTGCATAGGAGTTGTATCAACACTGCTGCACTTACACACCCCAACCTGTCTGTGTGCGTGCGCGCACACGTACATACATACATCTCCAATTAAAGTATATTTACACGATTTTGTATATACTTTACTAGTGTCGTTTAGCTATCCACACACACACACACACACACACACACACACACACACTCACACACAGACAGAGAGACAGGCGTTATGCAGTTGTAATCAACTGTATCCACTAGAGGCGCTTCCATCTGCGTCAGAATCCCGTTAAATCGGTGCTTGAATGTGGCAACAATGTCCTTTGGTGGCTGATAAAAGTGACTTAATTTATCTTTAAAAAACATTACCATTATTTCCAGTACTTTCTAGGTCGAAGAGACACTGAATAAACGCCCCGCCATCCCAAATCTTTTCCCTAGAGACGCATTACAATTCTAGGTTAAGGTTTGTAAATACAATATGTAGATCGCGTAAAGCTGGAACTAAAATGAATATCTGTTTCGCAGCCATTTTCATCTGTGACGGCATGTCGTATTTTTTATGGCTACGTTATATACGTGGCTGTGATGTTGTGTCTTTAATGAGCTCGTTATTACGTGAATGATTATTACGTCATAATTCGGTATCGCCGACATTTTTGTATTTCTGAGGAGCCTGTCGTATCGGGATTGATCACGAATGGTGGCACTGTATACTCAACATCCATATTGTATTTCATCACAACCAATTATCTCTCAGCTTGTCACTAGACAGAAGGCACAAAGCTCAGTTACTACTTCAAGACGGTCGCTTTATGGAGGAGACAGGGAGAGAGAGAGAGAGAGAGAGAGAGTAGGTCAGTTCAGAGCTTGACCCAGATGTGATAAATAGTATACGTATCCCAGAACTGGAACACCAAATGTTAAAACTTCTAAAACATAGATAGCTAGGTTGTTAGGCATTACAACGCCCCACACATCTTAACACATAGATATGGATATTTTCGCGGTAAAGGAACATGGCAACCATTAGACTTCCGGATTGACATGAAGATTGACCAATCTCGGAATCTATAACTGGGACAGCGTGTGTATATGTATTGACTTGGTTGCCTATATATATATATATATATATATATATATATATATATATAGAGAGAGAGAGAGAGAGAGAGAGAGGAGAGAGAGAGGAGTGAGTGAGTGAGTGAGCTTGTCTAATTCAAATAAATTAGTGTTTACAAATTTTTATCATTTCTTCGGGCACCATTTCGAGATGCTGCAGCGCAAGGAACGATGAAACGCATTCAAAATGGCAAAGTCCACTTAACCTGGATCAATACGGATGCATCGTTCCATGAGGCTGTTGTTCGGGATGCATTTCATTGATTTCGGGATGCGAAGACCGTCTCTCCAAAAGTTGATATATGTCGATATCCGTCGCTTGTTATTGCGCGTTGTTATCGGAGTTTGAGGGTCGGCCATCTTGTCTGCTTGCTTCACACTCCACAACGGAGCAGAAATCCACTTGTTGTTATGTGGCAGAGCTTCGACTCAATATGGCGGAGCTCACATTCTACATCCGTTTCCTGTTTGGTTTCTGGCCGAGCTTAGCCTTAACCGAATTAATTAGTAATTTCTTTCGGGTGGGGGTTATGATACGGATGCCAGGATCATTCATGGATCGAAGTTACACATGTAATTATCTTGATTTGGCCACATCAGCAAGTCACGTGACCTGGCTTAGAGACGGAGTGGCGTCATTTTGACATCGATGACTCTGAGCAGACGATAATTGTCGTTAGTATGCACTGCGTGTCTGTGTGTGTGTGAGCGCGCGTGAGCGCGCGTGTGTGTATGCTCGCGAGCGTATATATATATATATATATATATAAACGTGTGTGTGTGTTTCTCTCTCTCTATTTCTCTCTCTCTTAATCTATCTATCTCTCTATCTATCTATCTAAATAACTATCCCTCTTTGTGTGTTGACCTTCTTCCACTAAACTTCAGCAAAATAAAATAATAATGATTGAAAATAATGCATAACACATATGCGACTACCTCACTCTAACCGCAAAAATTATTGGATCCTGAACCGATAAATCTCTCTCTCTCTCTCTCTCTCTCTCTCTCTCTATATATATATATATATATATATATATATATATATATATATATATAATACAGTATGCATGCACACATACACGCACACATATGCACACACACATTCTCTCATTCTCTCTCCTCTCCTTATCTCTCTCTCTCTCTCTCTCTCTCTCTATATATATATATATATATATATATATATATATCACTCACTAACTCACTCACTCACTCACTCACTCAATTTCTCCCTCTTTATCTATCTATCTATCTATCTATCTATCTATCTATCTATCAATCAATCTATCTATCTATCTATCTATCGATATATATCTCTAGCTAGCTATCTTATCTCTGTTTGTGTGTTGACCTTCTTCCACTCAAATTCAACAAATCCGCCATTTACCAAACTAAAAACTCCGTGAGAAGCCGACCAGCTTTCATCCGGATTTCGTATGCAAATCGAGAACACCAGATTGTCTGTTCACTCCTTCAACACCAGGTGTCGCCTAGTACAACAAATAGCCGCCATATTGAAGACACAGTTACCATGACGTCGACGATCACGTGCGGCACTGGATAACAACAAAAAGTTAGGTGCCGCTAGGGGGCGTCCTTTAGATTTCTCCACGGATCTCTAACTATCCAGTGGCGTGTAAGTGTTTGAAAGAAAGTCCCTACACATCTTTATGGCCGCCATATTGGTTGCTAGGTAGGCCATTACACAGATCCTTCCGGTGTCTGTCTGCTAATAGAATAGGATATCTTATACCTGTCTCTCTCCTACAGACCACGTGACGACATCGTAATTAGGTCGTTGGCATGCCGGTGGGCGTATGTCCTTGATAGGTGTGTGTTAGTGCGCCTGCGCGCGCGCGTGCGTGGGTATATGCTTGAATAGGTGTGCAGGCATTGGTAACTCAATTTCTGTACTTCGGCTTATTTATGTGTTCGCCCTTATTTATGTAGGTGTCTGTGCGGCGGGGGGGGGGAGGCATATGTACGTGCGTGCGCGCTCGCGTAAGTGTAACTGTCTGCTGACGTTTTCTTGGCGAACCCTATTCACCCTTCCGATGTGGGTCTATTCGCCACATTCGCCGAATTGTACTCACACGTTTCGTATACACTATCAACACACCCAGGGCCGCTGTTCACATTGTGTCTAGCATATATATGGCGTGTTAAGCGAAGATTAGCCGCGATATATTACCATTTATCTACCTATTTATATTTTATCAGAAGTAACCAACCGATAACAAATGGCGGGAACGATAACCAAAAGGGAGTCGTCTGCTCATTAGGAAAGTCTCTTATAGACAGGTCTGTAGTGGCTAAGCGATAGATTGATAGACCAGAAGACGAGTAGATATCGGTTCGAAACCGGGAATTTGTTGCTGTTCTTTTGTATGCTCATTATATACGCAGCTGTAATTTACTGTCGTAGTGATTTCCCGCTGATTCCCAATTTATAAACGTATCCAGCTGGCACGTCACGAGACCCGACTAAAGGGATGGGGTACACTCACCCAGTCTCAGTCAGACTATCTCAACGGAGATGAAAGTGGTCATAAGAGTAACCCATAAAACAGCGTTGTGTCATACAGTTAACCAAAACGTTGATATTTTAGCTCGAATACATGAAATAGTCTGAATATCACGATCTTCCCCCCCCCTCTCTCTCTCTCTCTCTCTCTCTCTCTCTCGGCCCATTTAGCCTACCTTGTGCACAAAAGTGGCCGTAAAACATCAATCATCAGCTGTGTATAATAAGGCACAGGCACAGAGAATCTCGAACCGTGAATTCAAACTCTGGACGTTTCTTCAGGGGACTGAATCCAGAGTGGCGACTTTTCTTGCTGAGACATGTGTAATGTCTCACCAGTCCCTTTAGGAATGGAGGTGTGTGTTTGTTTGTGTGTGTGTGTGTATTATAGGAGTGGTTGGGTACTAATTAAATGCTAAAGTGGAATTGAATTTGAAGATAAGTTGGTCTTTAACAGTTTTTTCAAATCTATATTTTGTTCTTATTTCCCTGGTGCTGCTGGAAAAGCATCGCAAAACGGCTTCATATTATTCTCATATCATCACAATAGTTAAACAGATCCATTTGTCCTCCCCCTGTGTGTGATCACAAGCAGCAACGACAAGAATTACTACGTCTATTCTCCAACATAATCACAAAAAGTTATCAAATCATACTAATTTTATCCTACAAGGTCACAAGAATCAGCTATCAGTCTGAACATTGCGTCATCGAATCATAAACGACACCAAACTGATCGGACATTATCACCGAACGCTCACAAGTTACACGCCAGTGGGTCTCTGTTATTACCGAAAGCATTCAAATTGCATCAGAACTTGCCTCATACGATCACAAAGTTATCACAAAGCCACACCATCCCATACGACCAACAACTCACAAATAACGTATTATGTTTTGTATTATGGCTCGTGCTCACAACTTTTTCCAGACAATCTCTAAGTGTTGGCGTTCACCGATATACCTGTACTTTATCCCACTCGATCAGGGATTATACACCAACTAATATCCCCACAGCTTATCCCGCACGATCACGGCTTAAACGCCAAGTATATATACTACCATATTTGATATCCCATATTGTCACAGCTATAACACTAAACTGTCTGTAACGTTATCCCATACGATCACACGATCACGAAGTTATACGAAGGTACCTTTATTTCGACACTTACGCCCACAGATTTAACACCACATATACCCCGCATGTGTTCCCATGTGATCACGAATTAGACATCAACTACTAATTATATTTTATCCCACCGTAACATGGATTACTCACCAAGCCCCACATGTTATCCTATTTGATCACCTATCACACCGCATGTTCTACCACCCATACTATCCCACATATATAAGCACTGATTACACCCCAAATGATATTTCCCTCCCCCCCATATTATCTCACCTGCGATCACGACGAACACATAAACCAAGTCCTACCCCACATATTATCCCATAGCCTATCATGGGCTGTACAGAAACAAAGTCCTATCCCACGCATGTTATCCTAGACGATGACAGGTAACAAATCTTACTCGGGGTCCTATCCCACATTTTACCCCGCATCTGATCCCGGGTTAGATCCCCCCACACAGACAAACACACGAGTCCTGCCCCACATATTATTCTACACGATCACAACCAAGTCATGTCCGGATCTCGTGCTCCGCCGCAATTAGTCATCCACTCGACGAGAGAAGAGGTTAGGGAACAAAGGGTCGACTAAAAGCGCCCTCTTTCGGCACACGACCGCGCCTAGCAAGGTTATAATGTATTGCCGTTCCGGGTTCGGAGCCGCTACCCGTTTGTCGTGTCTATCCGAGGTTTGTTAGCTCGGCCCGGCACTTAACACGGGACTCGCGACGGAAACGGGAGAGACTCCATAAAGTCGACATTTTAGTCAAGTTCGTGACTACATTAAGGGAAGCCATTTAGTCTGGATCACTTACAGGTAGAGCAGAATCAGATCAGAGCTTCATCAATGGTTAGATACGACAACGGGATGACAATAGGATGACATCGGGATGACAATAGGATGACAATGGGCCGGTGGATGAAAGGCGAAATGTGAAGGGACGATGGATAACTTGTCCCAAATACCTGGCTAACATCCCTTGTATCCATCTATCTATCTATCTATCTATCTATCTCTCTATCTATCTATCTCTCTTCTCTCTCTCTCTCTCTCTCTCTCTCTCTCTCTCTCTCTCTCTCTCTCTTATATATATATATATATATATATATATATATATATATATATATATATATATATATATATTATAGCTGTTGTTAGCTGTCATTTAGACAGACAGATAGACATACAGACAGTTAGACATTACTTACCGACTGACTCAATCGACGCGGTTCACTGGCTCAGCTAAGCGGTATCCACGATTTGGATAATTAAATAAAAATGTTGCTGTTTTGGAGTCACTTTTGATCTGATGTTAGACCAATTGAGTCAGTTCACCCTAAATTGTTAACCCATTGGTAATAAGGTGAAGGGAGGAATTGGATTTGAAGCCAGATGGCAGAGATCCGAGTTCACCCGCGCTACCAGATGTGCCGAAGAGTCGTCTCTACCATGTCAAGAGAGATGGACATCAAATAAAGTCTGGGTCAACTGATGAATCGTCCAGAGGTTGTATTGATTATTCGTGATTATCTGTGTCGGTGTCTTATTCAACGTTGCCAAACACGCTCGCATACACATAGATATGAATACACAAACACCCAACGAAACACACACACATACAAACACCCGCATACTCGCGCGCACGCGCACAAACACACACACATACTAATACATACGAACACCCGAGCACACATCCAGACACACACACACACACACACACACACAAAATGCACACACATTTTCATAAACACTCACGTTCGCGCACGTACACACACATACACACACCCGCGCGTAACCACACACGTAAATCCCATTATTCTGGATGTTAGCAGTAATTTATCGCCTTGATGAAGTCTCTCTGTCTCCTAACATGTACTACAAGACTCCATCGAGCTTGTCCCATCCTACCCATATTAGATCCAGTAACTGAGATCGTCTGCCTGTGAATTTTCGCTGACAAAGCGAAAAAAAGGCCCGTCGTCAGCGGTAATACAAGATGGTGCCATTCCACTAAGCTACATGAAGATGTCTGACATTCTCCCGGTTGTCAGTATTTTTTATAAACCTTTGACAGCCGAGCCAATCTATAAAAACATGACTTTTTCCATAGAAAACGTTATCCACCGACGCGCAATCGAAATGGCGCCGCATTTCGTGGAAGAACTAAATACCAGCCAGTAAATTATGAACGACAATTTGCTAATGTTCGAATGGATGGTATTATTAAATATTAGTCATTGCGTCGGAAAACCTTCAGTTGCGGCCCACCATTTCGCGGCGCAATTCTATTGTCGATGCGAGATCGAATTTAAGGTAAATGATGGGTCGTTTCTGGTGCGTAAACGTGTCAGCGCGCACGCACGCACGCACGCATGCATGCACGCATATTAGATTTGATAAAGGCCGTTTCAATCTCTGGTGACACGAATGCTAGTAACGAAGCCAAGTGAGTACCCGAGTACACCGATGTGTAAAAACAAGTATTTAAGGTACTTGAATAAATATGTAGTGGGGTACTTAGACTCTGCTCGTTCGTTTATTTTAGACCTGAGTAAACAATGAGCTACTCAGAATCCAGATCTAAGTAAACCGGTAAACGTATACTAGACATAATTACTTGTGTCTGATGATTTAAAAAAATGCACTCTGCGTCATTGCGACACACACACACACACACACACACACACACACACACACACACACACACACACATATATATATATATATATATATATATATATATATATTTGCTTATTTAAATGATATTAACAAATTGCTAATAGAATAGAGTTCTCCAGGAGACCCACAAATTGGATATAGGAATACGTACTGCGGTCGTACCAGGGTCAACCTCTTCAGCTGTAGTGAGGTAAAAGAATGAAGCACCGGTAGGGAACCCGAAGGACTTAAAGCCTAGAGTCCCAGTCCCCGGTTATAGGTTAATACGGATCTGTACGACAGTCTTAAGTTTAAGAAGAATGCTTTATATAATATGGGCCAATCAAGTTGCTATTAATGTATGTTTGTAGTAAATTTCAGCCCCATTCAAAAATGACGACATAACAACATCTTGATTAACAAATATAGCAATCCCATTCTCGGTGCTGAGATAAGGAGCGGGATTTCTGGCAATTTGCCAACGGTTCGGGATCAGACAGTAACGACCAACTAACCATCTCCATCAAGAGCTGACCAGAGGTTGACATTCAGGAATTGGTTCCGGAACAGCCGGGCGCTATTTCTTACATTTTTCGGACTTGGTGCATTTTCGACCCCATCACTCTTCATCACCAAGACGAACCAACAGTTCGCACCGGCCTGGTTTTCGGCCTCGGGACATATCGTCCCCGTCAATCTTCATCGGCGTTCATATAGTGGACGCTGACGGAGCGCGACATCTGACGGCAGAGTGGTATACTACCCCGTGTCTAAGCTGGCGTTGAACTGGCCGAACTCTTCGGTGATGAAATTTGCGGGAAGTAATCGCCATTTGTTGGTTTCTATCAATCAAAGTCGATAAAATAATTTACTTGGTGGTTGAGTTGGTGCGGGGTTGTTCGTGTTATCGTACTCCGACAGCTTGTGGGTGGAGGGGGGGGGGGTGAGAGGGGTAAATTGTGGATTATATGTCATTATAGAATAAGCGTGTCGTGGTCTATACCATGATACCCACGGGAATGGAAGAAACCAAATATACATTTATATATATATATATATATATATATATATATATATATATATATATATATATATATATATATATATATATATATATAAAAAGATATATATATATATATATATATATAGATATAGATGAAATATAGTATAATATATATATATATATATATATAATATAGATAGATAGATAGATAGATAGATAGATAGATATCCAAATTTTTCGAGCAGCTATGAATACCATTTGAAAGAAGAATAACAATAACAACAATAACAACAGCAACAACTACAATAATTCCACAAAACACGTATTAACTATTAGAATATACGATTACATCATTCAGATGATTCATCAGTGATATATAGCGACCGTTTTACACCAATACACCCTTTCTGAGTCCACCCGACGTGTTCCAAAACAACGGAGGAGAGAATGACGCAATGTGTTGGTGACGTCGAAGCAGACGACAATTGGTCGACATTCATAACAAAAAAAAAACTTTCAACGGCGAAAACGTATAACTAGTGAAACCGATGACGTAGATATCTGGTCGACAGAACCCAGAAGCCGCCATTTTGATGAGGTCAGAGGAATTCAACGATACGCCGGAAGTTTGTATAAGTGCTCTATATTTCTATCGCCTGAATGCTTCTACTTTGGCTCTCGTTCAGGTAATAGAAATGTACAGTGGTTATGCAAATCGCTACAGCCACCAACAGCATCTGGTTCCCGACACAATGGCCGGCCATTGGCGGTGTCACGTGACAACGTCCTTCTGCCGCGACGCATCGCACGACGCCGGACCCGCGTCCTGTTCTTCGCTCAACCACGTAACCGTCTGGATCGGCTGGCAGGCCGCTTCACGTGACCTACTCTAACGTGTGACGTAACGCGTATCCGTTCCATCGATGAAGTCCATACGACTGAGAACAACAACAAAAGACAATAACACATCGTAAACAATTTGTTTACGAGGATGACAATACATCGATATTGCCGTCTTTGAAAACTTATCTCCTTTACCGTGTTCATCATTTTAATAATTGTAGACTTAATTAATATTTTTTCTCGTATAGGAAATTAATAAAATTAGAGCGACTCCATCTTTAGGTGATCGATGTAAACAAACGAAGGAATTTATCTATTTGTTACGTAATATTAGATAGCATAAAGGAAGATGGGAGATGGGATAACTATATCTAGCTCTAATATATATATATATATATATATATATATATATATATATATATATATATATATATATATATATATATATATATATATAGAGAGAGAGAGAGAGAGAGAGAGAGAGAGAGAGGAGTGAGTGAGTGAGTGAGAGTGCGATAGATAGATAGATAGATAGATAGATAGATAGATAGATAGATAGAGAGGGGGGAGATTTTGAATACAAATATACCTAAATGGGCGATAATACGTCATAGCAACGAATTAATCACATTAAGACTAAATCCATCTTCTTCCGAGGAATCTTCATATCCAAAAATAATAAACTTTTACTGTCTATGAATCTAATTAGTCTAAATACAACATGTAATAGACTTGTGGTAGAATTTAAGACACTTCTATATGTGTGAGTATAATCTGTGTGTGTGTGTGTGTGTGTGTGTGTGTGTGTGTGTGTGTGTGTGTGTTTTAGCTGTGTATAATAAGGCACAGGCACAAGAATCTCGAACCGTGAATTCAAACTCTGGACGTTTCTTCAGGGGACTGAATCCAGAGTGGCGACTTTAACTTGTAATGTCTACCAGCCTATGTGTATGTTCAGTCTGTGTGTGTGTTTGTGTATGAGTGTATGAGTGTGTGTGTGTGTGTGTATTTATGTATGTATGTATCTATTTATATATGTATGTATGTATGTATGTATGTATATATGTATGTATATGTGTATATACGTATGTATATATGTATGTATATATGTATATATGTATGTATATTAAACGTTAGAATGTCATGTTTATGTATGTTGCAATATGTTTCCATCCTGTGACAACGACACACGTGACACCATTAATTCATTACATTACATCTCCTGAGCACTAATATATTAATGGGATTAAATCGATATCGTGTTGGGTTTTGTTTAAGTCAGGATGTCTCCATATGACATGAAATATTGACAGCAACAACTGTGTTCTATAACAGACAGACGGACAGACAAACAGACAAACAGACAAACAGACAGACAGACGAGTTGTCAATGAGACAGACAAATAGGCGGACAATCAGATAGAAAATTAAAGCATTAAATAACATGTATCACACACAGACGCGCGCGCGCGCAAGCCCGCACACACACGCACACACGCACACAAATACTATTATAATAATTGTAATGACACTTAGTATAACACTTATCACGGTACGTAGTATAACATCTGTCATAACACCTAGTATAACACTTATCATGAAACCGAGTATTACACCTGTCGCAACACTTAGTATAACACCTGTCGTAACACCGAGTATATCATCTGTCATGACATCTAGAATAACACCTGCCCTGACACTTCGCATAACACCTGTCATCCCAGTGGCGGACACCTGGGAAAAATGACCGGAATACGACAATATTCTGACGTCATCACATCACGTGGCACATCAACGATCACACTTGGCACCGGAGTAATGGCCTCAGCCCGATTTCCGGCCACGTCGCACTTCCGGTCCCCGAATACAGCTGTCAATTAACTAGCCCATGGGTGTTATTCTAATCCAGAACTAAATGCTATACTGATCCAGAACCGAACGAGAGATTGTTTTATCTTTGTCTTATCACAGATAATAATCCATGTTAATTTTTGTTCACAATATATATATATATATATATATATATATATATATATATATATATATATAAAACAAAAAAATTATAATAAACAAGCCATTTAAGCTCAGCGACATCTATTAAACATTATTATACAAAAGTGTAACATGCATTCTGTCTCAAATATGTCTCGATGTCTATTGAAAGTATGTTTAATTCAGCGATGTTAATAACATCTGTCATATGTATCTGCGCGCGCGCGTGTGTGTGTATAGGGTTTAGCACCGCCTGCTAAATTCAAGACATTTATATACCCATTACACATACATATAGAACATATATTGCATCTTGGCGACGTCTTGATGTAACTCAGCAGACTGTCACTATCTTATATTACCAGAGACGAGTCAGTAGGCAGACGATCTCAGTTACTGACTGTAACATAGCGAGGATGAGGCTAGCTGGGTGAAGGATTGTACTACATGTTGCGAGATAGGCTTCATCAAGATGCTAACATGTATCTCTGTCTGTCTGTCGGTGGGTGTGTGTGTGTGTGTTTGTTTATGTGTTGGTGTGTGTATTTGTGTATGAGTGTATGAGTGTGTGTGTGTGTGTGTTTATATATATACTGGCGTTCGTTCGTGCGTGCGTGCGTGCGTGCGTGCGTGTATATGTGCATATGTGTGCATGTGTGTGGTCATTTCACCCGAGCCACCTGAACCTTTAATAAGGATTTCGGTCGTTTACGGTCAGTTGATTAATTGGACGCCGTTGGGCACCGCTGACTGGTTTGTCTTCTCGGTTATACTTAATGCCACCACGACACAATGTCGAATCTATCGGGAAGAGCCGAAATTAACGCTAAGCTCGGCCTACAGCTCGCGCTTTTGGTGGCAATTTGTGGCGGCCGATCTTAATTCCACCTCTCGGCGAATCTATTCTCGCCGCAATGACGCAGGTGGACGATAATAGGAGAAACTGGACTAAAGTAAATTAATGAGCTTCTTCTTAGTCGGTTTGTTGTCGCACTCAGCCCACTTCCGGTTTGATGGAATATAAATATGAGCTCCCTGCACCTGCGCTGATCGGAGAGTGGGAGTGAGTGAGTGAGTGAGTGAGTGAGTTTGAGTGGTGGGGGGGGGGGGGGGGGGGGTTGTTGGTGGTGGGGTGTGGTGGTGGTGGTGGGGGGGGTGGGGTGAGTGGGTGGGTGGGTGGTGAGTGGTGAGTGGGTAGTGAGTGGTGGTGTGGGTGGTGGTGGTGGGGTGTGAGTGAAAGAAAGAAAGAAGAAGAAAAAAAGAGTGGTGGGTGGTGGTGGTGAGTTAATTTAAAAAAAAAGATAAAAGAGAAATAGTTATATATTATTTTTGTAAAGCAGAAAAGAGTGAAAATAAGATAGTAATGAGTGGTGGTGGTGGTGGTGGTGAGTGAGTGAGTGAGTGAGTGAGTGAGTGAGTGAGTGAGTGAGTGAGTGAGTGAGTGAGTGAGTGAGTGAGTGAGTGAGTGAGTGAGTGAGTGAGATTGGTTAATAGATCGAAAGATGGATAGACAGACAGGTAGCTAGTCTGATAGATAAATGGCAGTTTGTTGATGTCACTGTTTTTCTTGTTTTCAAAATTGTTATATTATAACGTTCTCGTCGATCTTAACGAGACATTTGACAAAAACGTAAAATACCGACACTCAGTCAGTCTCGATCTGTAATAATTGTTGATTGGCTTGTGTAAGGGATGTCGTAAAATAGAGGAACAGGATCATTGCTGCACGAAAGCTGATGAGTACACACACACACACCACCTCTCTCTCTCTCTCCCTCACTTAATTTCACTTCAAAACATAAACAAAGTTTTCTTCCAGAATTATTGGTGCCCCCCCTCCCTCTTCCCCCTCCCTACTATTCCTACTCGGATGACATTCCGTAACCATGGCAACGTCAACGAGCTCGGTGTAGATTCAACTAACTTTTTTCCTTTCCACTAAATCTTACATCCACTTACATCTCCACACAAATGTCGCCCGCATCCCGAAACTGCTCATTCCTGAACCCGGCATCTCCCAATAAACACACATCACGTGACCCCATCACTCGGGGACATCTGGAACACAATCGATGTAGAAAAAGTCGGAGTGAGAATTCGCAAAACTTATCTATTGCTCCCGAATTGATGTCCAGTTTCTGGTGACGTCATTCCCGTTTATTCTATTAAAGTGGGTTGAATCTGAATCCGATCTGAACTTCTACGCCAAGTAACAGGAGCTACGCGACTAAACTTTTATTTTCATCACATTAGATTCACATTAACAAATTTAGGTTTACTTTACTGATACCCGACTCAAGCCGCGAGACAACAAACATACTTTCTTCGGTTTACTTCTAAGTAGTTCGTGACCGCGGAGAACCCCCCCCCCCCCTTATATAACTCCGGATCAAAAGAATGTCGTCCGAAGACCGCCATATTTCACATCGGCAATCCATCCGCCTACTCACGTGACATCAATCAGGATACAAACGTTCCGGATAACCGTACGATAACGGCGGAAACACGAAACCAAAATCTCGGGGGATCTTCTCAAAGAAGCTCGCCATCGTCTTCGCCGCATTCACATTTAGGAATTGTCGGCTAGCGGAGGTCACGTGGTGTCCCGATTTGACCGGAAATAATCAGATGTTTTGTCTTGGGCGACACTTTTAAGCTTTGGTTGATGGATTAAACATGTGACATGGCGGGGAGAGAGGGGGGAGGGGATGAGGGAGATGGACAGTGGTGCAGTGGGGAAGCCTCACTACCTCAACAACAACAGTCACATAATGAAGACGGGTAATATCCTGGCAGGCTTGACTACCGTCAAAACGTACGCGTGTGTGTTCACACGCGCGCGCACACGGGTGTGTTTTATGCTTTGTGTGCGTGCGTGCATGCGTGAGTCTGTGCATCAGTGTGTGTTCACGTACGCCTGTTTTCCTCTAGGCTTTTCTGTCTGGGCTTTTCAACTATAGTCTTTTCAACTGATTAAAATGTATTTATTAGTAAGCGTAATTACACCGTATCCAGTGTTACGATATATTCTGGATACAAACAATTTTTAAACTTCCAATAATTAATTAATTAATAAGTCATAAACCAATATATTCTGTCAACGATCTACTTGTCGTGAAATGGTCTATCTTCAGCATCAGCTAAATTTTTTATTAAAAAATTCCTCTCTCTCTCTCTTACTCACTCTCTCTCTCTCTCTCTCTATCATCCTCTCTCTCTCGCTCTCTCTCTCTCTATCTCTCTCTCACACACACACACACACACACACACAAACACACACTCTCTCTCTCACTCTCTTTCTCTCTCACTATCACACACATACACTCTCTCTCACTCACTCTCACTCTCTCTCACTCACTCTCACTCACTCACTCACTCACTCACTCACTCTCTCTCTCTCTCTCCCTCTCTCTCTCTCTATGTATCTGTCTGTCTAATCATTTAAAATTGTCACTGTCTCTCTCTCTATTATTTTTAATATCTCTGTTTTACCTCTGCTAATTTTATATACAAAGTAAGTTAATTGAGCGACAGGTAACTCCCTAGGCAAATGAAACGTTCTAGATACATAGGCCAATCGAGATATGAACCCGTGTCGTATAGGTTATTGCCAACCACGCTATCAATCCGTCAGGAAGACACATTTATGTTGATGAGAAGGATGGTGGTGGTGTTGATGGTGATAATTATGATGATGATGATGATGATGATAATGATGATGATACTGATGATAAAGAAGAAGATGATGATGATGATACTGATGATGATGATGATGGTGATGATAGAGAAAATAGTTTACAAATAAGACAAGATAGGATAAGAAGTGAACGGCTGGAAAAGGGATTTGTTTTCTTAGTTTACCCGGTAACGATAGCAACGATATATCTTGACCGACCCAATTAGTCAAAGAGTCGACCTGCTTTAGAATACAAGTTCACGTTGTCCTCTGACGTGTACTATTTTAAACATTATACCCCAATTCCATATCATTAAAATGCCATAGTTTTCATTTGTTTTTTTATTTTTTTCAGAGTACACCAGCACCGACCTGGTCAAGACAGAGTGCGAAACATCCACAGCCGGTTTACCCTCCGTGACTTCACCGACATGGCCGACGAACGTAACGATGATGTCATCGTCCATGGATCTGGTGACCGTCGCGCCGACGCCGACCGCCATAGCACGTATCGTGACGCCGATCGTGAAACCGAGGCCCCTGCCGCGACAAAGTTGGTACGTCATCAAGCCGAATGGAACGCAAGTGAATGAAACATCCTGCGGTCGCCATGAATACCCGTGCAACGACCTCGCTTCTGTAATACGGCGCGCCCAGATCCATGACGTCATCTACATCGACAACGACGGCGACGACGATTACGTTTTCGACATGTGCGGCGAAGTCACGTGGGAAGGTCTCCATCACATCGAGAAGTCGCTGTTCCTGCGCGGACACCGATCCAAGCCGCGGTTGAAATGCTTCTACAAGATGCCAGTAGATGGCGCCGCTGGCAACCAAAGCGTCAACGTCGTCGCCAGCCCGACATTCACCGTCGTGCGTCACGTGACGGCCGCTAACGAGACGTGTTATGTGAACATCGAGAACGTGGCCATCATCGACACGGTGATGTCATTCAGCAACTGCACGGTCGACATGGACCGCGTAGCGTTCTACAACTCGAGCGTCGTGTCGTGGGCACCGTGCCGGCACGTGCACATGGTGATCCTGAACTCGGACTGGTACGGCAGCCAGATTTGCAATTTGGACGACGTCTGCATCAACAACTTCCTTAACAACCTCACCTGCGACTACACGACGCTGAAGCTGCGAGCGGATCGCTTCTTTCAGACGAACTTCATCGTCGACCAGCCGCATCTAACTTCCGGCGAGGCTCAGATCTACGTCGCCGACTCTTTGTTTACGAACGCCGAGAACGAGACACAGTTCCTGGGTGGCCTACATCTGACGTTCTGGTCGAACAATTCGCGCGTGGTCATCACCAACTGCACGTTCCGGAGACTGATCAATCCGACCCGCGTCCAGAGCGTCATTAATATCTACGACGCTGCCATCTGGTTGAAGGCGACTGTACCACTTCGTCGGAGGTTGATCGTTCCCACTAATCCAGCGATTGCGATGATCTCCGACTGCACATTTTTCGACAACGAGCGCGGTCTGACCGTCGTCGGGATCTATAAGGAGCTGTACGTCGTCCGGAGCCGATTCGAGAGGAATATGGCCATGCACGCCGGCGCCGGAATCCTCATCCTGATCGACCCACGTGACGAGAATAACACGCTCTACGTCACCAACTGCACGTTCGTCGGCAATGTGGCCGGTAGTTACCGGAACGAGTACCCGATCAAGGAAAAGGAAGGCGCCTTCGAGCTGATCGGCAAGGAGGTGCTGTTGAACGCCAAGTGCTGCAAGGGCGTCGTGATGATGGTGGGCAAGGGCGGCGCCATCCGGGCCCAGCGAGGTCAGGTCAAGTTCTCACACTGCGTGTTCGAGAACAATCGGGCCAAGCTGCTCGGCGGCTCGATCATGGTCGACATCGATGGTACGATCAAGATCGTACACACTTCGTTCTCGGTCGATGCCCATCACGAGCACGCCCTGCAAGGCGACATCGTCTACTCCGACGGCAAGGTCACCATATCTCACGTGACCATCTCGATCGGGCGAGCCCGGAACGGGCTGTCGGTGGTCCGGCACAGCGGTAACCATTGGTCGTTGGACGTGACCAACATCTTCATCGAGTGTCCCGTCGGCTACAACCTCCGCGCCACCAATTCGTCCGCGTACGGCGTCCACGAACACGGACTGCGGCGTTCATTCTTCCTCGATCAGCTGTCGTACTTCTGCGAGTCGTGTCCCAGGAACAAGTACAGCCTCGACCACGGCTTCATCAACTACACGATGGTCTTCAACAACTTCTCCTACTTCACGCTGCTCATCAACGGCTCGGAACCGGAACCCCAGTACACCGGCAAGTATATCCACCACGAGATCGAGTGCGACGACTGCCCGTACGGCGGTCACTGCGTGTACGGGATCACGAGCGTGGCGAACTTCTGGGGCTACAACCGTCAGAACCGGTCGGTGAAGTTCCAGCACTGTCCGAAGGGCTACTGCTGCTCGACGACCCAGTGCCCGTCGATCAACGCCTGCGTAGAGCACCGCTACGGGCGGTTGTGCGGCCGCTGCATGGCCGGCTACTCGGAGGCGCTGTTCTCATCGACGTGTGTCCCGAATGAGACCTGCGGCCCATCCTGGCTCTGGCCGCTCGGCGCCTCCATAGGGCTCTTCTACTATCTGTTCCTGCTGTTCCAGACCGACATGAAGAACTTCCTCTTCTCCGAGCCGCTGACCAGCCGATGTTCGTCATCGCCGTGTTGCCGTTCGAAGAAGAGGAAGAAGAAGCGATCGCCGTTCATGAACGGAAACGTGGCGGCGGCCATGCGATTGGCCGAGGGCTCCGACTGCAAGTTCCTCTCGAACGGCGGCGGAGGTGACCAAGACGAGAAGCGACCGAACGGAGCCCAGCTCGAGCAGGCGGCGCCACCCGGCGACGGCGGAGGATCCGACGCCCGCGACCCGACTAAAGACGACGAGTTCAAGGCTTCCGACTCCGGTCTCCTGATCGTGATGTTCTACTACTTCCAGGACGCGCTCCTGCTGCACGTGAAGACCGTCTACGCGTCGTCGGAGAGCCGAACCCAGCAGCTGATGAAGTCGATCCTTTCGGGACTGTTCAAACTGCAGCTGGACCTGTTCGAGCTGATCGAGGAGGTCTGCGCGATGCCCGACATGGCCGCAGCGCTGAAGCTCGTCTCGAAGGCGTTCCTCGTGCCCTACGTGATCCTGATCTTCGTCACGACGTACCTCATCTACAAGTGGACGTGGCTCTTCTCGGCCAGACGATGCGGTGAGTCGTCTGCCAGGACCGGCGCCGACGCTGAAAACGACGACGACGCCGACGATGAGAAGAAGTCTTTCATCACCCGGCTATCGTCGGGTTTCATACTCGCTCTGTTGTTTACCTACCAGAAACTCGGCACCACCACGTTCACTCTGCTGAACTGCGTCCCGGTCGAGGACGAGCTGGTGTTGTTCATCGACGGTACGGTCAGCTGCTACCAGTACTGGCAGTACGCCGTCATGGCGTACGCCGTAACCTGCGTAGTGCCCTTCTTTATCGTGCTCATGGTCGGCCCTTCGCTGCTCTACCGGGGCCTCGTTTCGCTGCCGGAGTTCTTCCTCGCCTGCCTCTGCCCGATGTTCTTTCTCACCCCGTGGACTGTGAAGAGGCTTCGGCGGCGGGGCCGCTGGCGCGAGCACGTCCGCGCCCGTGCCGTCGGCCGCATCGGCGAGGGCACGCGCGCCGTCATCCAGGTACTGCAGGGCCCCTTCAAGGAGAACCGCTACGGGATCTGCTGGGCCGGTGTACTGATCGGTCGCCGATTGATCCTCGTCCTGTTGTTCACCTTCGTCAACGACTCGCTGATCCGGCTGCTCGGGATGCTGCTCACGTCGTTCGCTATCCTCCTCCATCACGTGCACGTGCAGCCGTACAAGGACCTGCGCGGCAACGTGGCCGGCACGATGTCGGCCACCGCCCTGGTGACATTGGCCAGCATCAACCTGGTCCGGGCGGGCTTCGAGGCGGCCGAGTACACGCCGAGCGGACCGAACCAGTTCCTAATGGAGGTGTTCTCGCAGATCGAGAACACCCTGTTGCTCTGGTTGCCCTTCTGCGCCATGTGCATGGTGACGATGCTCTTCCTCTATCGGCTCATCAAGGCGCTGTTCCGGTGCATGTGCGCCGGCGCCGTCCAGCGGCCTTCGGGGTCGCGCGGAAGCGAAGGACAAGAGGACGATGCGGACAACGTGACTGTCTAGCGAACGAAGACATAGAGACGCAGCGCGACGGAGTCACAGACATTGAAATAATTGGAGGTTATATAACAAAACAGAGCAACAACAAAAACATAAACAATAAAAACTGATTTCGTTTGGCTTTTTCCGTTCTAACTGATGACTAATGAAATATTTACATAATCAATCTGGATATGGAACGGGATATCCAAACTGATCGCTCGATGTCTGTCGAACTGTACCATTCCGAGTTGGTATTATGGACATTTCACACAAAGACTGATTGTATATAAACTTATGTATCATGCCGAGCACGATATGCGTATCCCGGAAGGAGCTTTGGGATGCCGACATTTGTGTGTGTGTGTGGGGGGGGGGGAAGTGGGGGTTCTCTTTTCAAATTAATTACTTTCGAGGCTTTTCATCGCGCGAATTCTAGGATGTCATACGCGAACAGGAAGTTGCTTCGAGGCGAGATACTAAAATGATGAGACTGTGATTTGGTCACAATTTTTGGTGCGTGAATGGGCGACTGTGTGTGTGTGTTGTGTGTGTGTGTGTGTGTGTGTGTGTGTGTGTGTGTGTGTGTGTGGGTGTGTGTGTGTGTGTGTACGTTGGGAGGGGGGAGTGAATGCGTGTTTGACTAGGTTCCGAATTAGTGACTTGACTGGGTGGGGTTAGTCCTGAAGCGGACAGGTTGGGTGCCTTGGGCGTCTTGTTGGCTTAGGGAGTGAGCATTTGTGAATGGGGTATGTTAACTGGGCGAGTGGGTGGGCAGGTGGGTGAGTGGGTGTTGGGGGGGGTGGATGAGTGGCCACATGGTGATTATTGTCAACGCCAGTAAGTGACAAACAGACAAAGTGCCATTTTAATCTCTTGCTCATATTACGGACATCGACATATACCTCACGGAGAGGTCACCTCTAAATTTGGGTCTCCTCTATAGTAAGGTTACCGCTTTGCTAAGGTCACCTCTGAACTAAGGTCACCTCTCCTATCGCCGAGATCAAGGGCTCTTCTAGGGTTATTTCCTAACAAGCGTACGTTATTCAAGGTAGATTACCATCCCATTAAAGTCACCTCATATCGGGGTCCCCTTCTTAAAGACATCGCCCCTCAATCAAAATCAACTGCCATCACAGATATACAACGTTTATCAACTATATCAAATAATGACATCACAGAAGATTACATCCGAACGACCCTAATCTTATCTAATCTGAGGAATTCCTGCTATGAGACTTCAATATCAAAACATGTTAAATGATCCCGATTCACATGTTGCATCACCTTCTGAATTCACACTGTAGCCCTAAACTCGGCATCCAACTGCAAATAACATTAGCTCCTGTTCCAATTATATAGTCTGTCAAATGTCTGGTCATCATCACACGACGGAGCGAAGCCATCTTTTACCTGCCGGAAAGCGGCTATTCCCGCTGCTCCGGATTGCGTACTGTCGTATATATCGTAGACATGGTTCGAATAGTTTGTGTTTAATTAAGATTTATTACAATTCCGTTTGCAGATTACGTTATTTAATTACGTTTTATCACTCAGGTGTGGATCGGTTGTGTTTTGGTTTGCCGACAAATAGCACAAGGATAATTGCGTGTCTACGTGCGTCTGTTTGTACGCGTGTTTTCCTATAAACATATATAATCACGCACAAACATTGCTGAGATGGTGTGAAGGCTGGCTAAAACTGAACTAGACAAGGACAGTATGAATGGAAGAAACATTATTTCAATACCTATAGTAAACATTATATAATACCTATTCTACCTTATAAATGGATTACTTTATATATATATATATATATATATATATATATATATGTGTGTGTGTGCTTGTGTGTGCGTGTGTATGTGTGTGGCACGGGTTCTGGTGGTTTGAATATCAACAAGCTTCTTGGTGATGGTATTTAATCAAACGTAAACATTTATCATGTTTAATGTTAAGGAAGCCTCCCAAATGCTGTTGTAATAGAAATCTGGTAATATTATTCCCTTTAAGCCGTATCTACCACAACCCACCCTCCCCTCCACACCAATTACTTTACTCTCCTGCCAAGTCGGGGGTGGCGCTTCGTTCAAATTAGGACCTACGTCAGTGGCGCCGCCTGTCGTAATCCGGACAAGTCTCGCGGCCTTTAGGCGTTCAAATCAGTGGACAATCTGCAATCGGGAAGGTGGGGGGATGGGGCGTGGTGGGGGAGTGTTCGTCCGTTAAGAAATATATAATCACAAACGCGGTTAGTTCTTAGTCATTTTGCAAACTGACTAATCAGAGTAGAATTTAGATCCATGGTCACGACACTAAGAAAATGACCGATTTACGGCAATGTCAAATTTTCAACAACAGATTGGGCTTTATATATATATATATATATATATATATATATATATATATATATATATATATATATATATATGGCAGTTTGCAGCTGTAATAATTACTTATTCTCCTATGCGACATCAAAATGGCCGAAAGCAGCGATTTAGGTCACAAGCTGTGATATTTTAATCATTTCAGGAATTATTAATTAGTTCGGTTGCTTTGAACCTCTTCGGTTTGAACTGATCTTGGTGGAGGAGGAGCGGGAATGGGTGCTTCACTGTATGTCGCAATCTATCATTCCTCTCTCTTCTTCTTTGTGTGTACATTTTAATATCTTCTTGACAGCGGACATATCACAGGCCCGTTCAATACATATATATCTATCTATCTATATATATATGTGTGTGTGCGTTTGTGCGCGTGTGCCCGTGTGTGTGTTGTGTTAGTCTAAGAGGTATTTGCTTCTGCTTCACGAATCTCCCCCACTCCACCAATTCAGTTAAGTTTTTTAGAAATAAAAACAAAACATACAAATACTGTCCACTGACATTGTCGACGTGTAAATTCATCCAGATTTCTTATACAGTAACTACCACATTCTGAATCCTATCCTCCAAATACGTGTATTGACGAACTCAAAATTTCAAACCGCTTCACTAGAATAGCATTGTTGCCCTGATAATTATATTATATTATCCTAGGTGTATCTCTGGGTACTTTATAGAGAAGGAGGAAAATCCGGTTGGGTTTTAAAAAATTTCAGTATCGGTTTGACCGCTGAATAAAAAGGAAACCGAAATTAGCGTCAAGATGCATGCTTCGTGAATTATGCAATGCGTCCCAGCATGGTTCTGCGCCTGTAAATTACGGTGTACATATGACGGTGTTGTATTTCGTTAATTGCTAATTACTGTACAGGTTAATTACTTGTGTTAAATAAACACATCTATCCTCGATCAAAGATGTGTTTATTGTGTTTTAACCAGCGTTGCTAGTATACATTTGCTGACATATTCTGACGTAAGTTTGTTTCGTGCAAACAAACACAGATCGATTTTAAAAACCTAACACCAATAATGATGACGACGACAACGATGATGATGATAATGATGATGATGATGATGATGATAATAATAATTAATTAAAGATGGATATTAATTACCTGAAAAACTTTTTTCCCAAACAATTGTTAACTTTTGATCTCCTCTAACAACCTACTATCACAAATATGAGGATCCGGGGTGCTAAATAGCCAATTGTCATATCAATAGCTAAGCGCAGACACTGACAACAACTGAATCAGGATCTGATCGAATGATCAGATATTTTCGGGATCACATTCAAATGGAGACGAGTTCAATGAGATAACCAGGTCATTGATAGATTAATAAGTTGTTAATAAAATCTTGAACTGAACCTTGTGTCTCATCGCCAGCCAATGTATTTACTGTGGATTAATAATAATAATAATAATAATAATAATCACATAATAATAATCATATAATAATAATAATAATAATAATAATAATAATAATAATGTAGATTTAATAAATCGCTCTTGTTGGCAAGAGCCACTCAAAGATATTGTACAGTGATAGTCGAAATATGATATTTGAAAGATAAAAAATATTTATCCGTAAAAGCAACAGGTCAGTTTTTAGAAGCTGTAATGGTACTTGACTGGATGACCTGAGTATCCAGGATGATTTTCTAATTGACCCGAATTCACACAGATTTCCAGATGCCATTCAGATAATAGATTCATAAGTTGTTAGCGAAGTCTCGAAATGGTTACGTTGTCTAACGGGTAGCCGAAGTAATGTTTGAAGAATTGCGTCACTATTCTGAATTTGCTGAGTGCGATTGACGTCATAATATGGTATGGCACATAATATATAGTTACAGAGGGAATTCTTTATGTATATTTAATATCTTTTGACAGAAGAAGTTATTAAAACAATGGGTCATATGTTTGTCTGATGTAAGAATATTTTGGTGGATGGTCTGATTTTTATGTAGTAATTTATTCAAAACACTGAACACCATCCTTTTCTTTACTGTTCGATGCTTTGATGGCTTCGTGGGTAGAGCGTGGAACTACTTACCCACGGTTATGGTCATGCTGGGCGGGAGATCGGAGGGTTCAATCCTGGGTCTTTATGCAAATAATATATCCTTAGAGTAACACGGTAGTAGTGGTAATCTTAGCATTTTCTTTGTCTTTAGTGTAGTATGCACATCTACAAGACCCCCCAATGTACTATCATTGAGAACCCCAGTTTCCCAATATCATCTGGTGGATCTAATATCGGAGAAGAGACCCCCCCCCCCAGAGGAGCAGGAATTTGGTCCTTGTCAATCGAGCAGTATTTCCTATATGAAATACCTGTAGTCGAAACGGGGAGATTCAACAAAGATACATCAGTAGTAATAATGAAATGCCCAGACAGCACCGAAGATCCAGACACACGTCGCTGATCAGATTGTCAACTTCACGAGAGATGACTAGGTCTAAGCTGTGACCATGTCTATGTATCCGTTCCGGCGCAAGCTGGAAGAGATGGCCCGATCTGGGAATGTCAATCACCTGTTCAACATTTGCTTTCCTCCGACACTTTCAGAAATCACGTCATACCTGGGAAGATGGGAGTACGTTTTGATCGATCAGACACCATAAAGCATCTTCCACGTAACCGCAATTTAGTTGACATGATATAATTAAGACTCATCACAGTCATAATTGGTATACCAGCTCCATTTCTGGACACCTTGCCACAATTTAAAAACAAAACCCAGCACTTTAACAAAACCAATATCAACAATTTAAAAATAGTGAATGGAAACAGCTTAAAAAGTGACCTTAGACGAACAGCGATAATTTTAAATTTACAATTGCCTATCAGCCTAGTTTCTCTGTTCGATTCCCTGTATATACTGTAATAAACTACAAGTTTATTTGCAATTTCATCTTAATACGTTTATAGGTTAGAACGCCATACACATATATAAGCTGAGAATGTCATGGTCACTTTAAATTTAAAAAAAAAACACTCGAGGGATATTTATACGTAGTGTGTGTTTTTAGAGGCACGTTAATAAACATGGTCACCAACACATCTCGCTTTATATTTTATAGAACATCAACATCAACATCAACATCAACAACTGATATGATAGATAGACGCTTATTAAGAAATATAGCATCATTTAGAGTAATAGTTATTTATATCGAGGATAAAGGTCAAATATTTGTAATAACTGCCGTAAATGAGGTTTATATCTAGAATTAGATTTGTAATGAGGTAATGATAATTAATTATATAAAGAAGGCATGAAGATAATAAATGACTAGAAATGTATGTGTGTGTGTGTGGGGGGGGGGGTCATCTCTACAGCGTTATATTTTGTTTACACTTTATTATTATTATTATTATTATTGGCAACCAAGTGGTGAAACAGATTTGGAAACTTCATGGTTCGTTTCCAAATGACTTTCCTATTCTCGTCATTTTCTGGAATCAAACAAATATCGGATGAGTTGACTCACAGTTGTATATCAATATTTATTTATCATATTTATCACAGCTGAATATTACTATTTAACCGAGACTACTCATAGCTGGAGATCGTTATATATTTCAGCCAACACACAGCTGTAGATTAGTATATGTAGCCCAGTCTATTGACAGCTGTAGATTAGTATATATAGCCCAGTCTATTGACAGCTGTAGATTAGTATATATAGCCCAGTCTATTGACAGCTGTAGATTAGTATATATAGCCCAGTCTACTGACAGCTGTAGATTAGTATATATAGCCCAGTCTACTGACAGCTGTAGATTAGTATATATAGTCTAGTCTATTGACAGCTGTAGATTAGTATATATAGCCCAGTCTATTGACAGCTGTAGATTAGTATATATAGCCCAGTCTACTATGGACAGCTGTAGATTAGTATATATAGCCCAGTCTACTGACAGCTGTAGATTAGTATATATAGCCCAGTCTACTGACAGCTGTAGATCGTTATCTGGTTTAGTCCAGTGATCGATATTTTGTATGTATCGTTTATTTACGTTATTCATGTTTTATCAGAAGAATGCCTTTATGATAAGCCATTGTAGTTCAAGACATTTTCCTTTCGACATTGACCTGATCCAAGTTCACGAAATGGCACAACCGTACGATGTCGACTAAACCGAGTCGTATATAAAAATTAATTCTAATCTTTTTTTTCTTTCATGGCGCAAGCCATTTTAAGAGGTCGACATCGCGTGCAAAGCGATAAAAACACCCAAGCGAATTTTCTGCCATGCCAACCAACCAATCTGAAAACGGTCAAAAGACAAACCCGCAATAGATCTGTGTCTGACGGCAGAGATTAATAACCCGTAACTATGCTGTTTAGTGCTGAATATGCTCTATGATGTGCGCACCTGATTAATAAGGATCGGTGTGATGATGCCGACATCAGGGAGGGCAATGATGTCGAACTTTCGGCTAGTAATGATGGCTTTCCTAAAAAGGTCATTGCCTAATAATATACATTATAAACATCGGCGACCGATCGTGGCAGATTATGGCCCGGAAGATGGGCTTTTTGATCTTCGATACGCTAAACGGGCGATAACATAGGCCGCTGTCGTTTCTATTGGCCCGTAATAGACAGTACCGGTGGAGCATGCGCAGTGACCACCGACGCCGTGTCGTTTACGTTGGCCAGCCGGATGGCAGCTCGTAATTCGAACGATTGCAATACGAAACAGTACATAAACAATCGCTGTTCGTCAACGAAGGCGGGGTGCCCCCGTCGTCCAGTTGGTAGCGCGTTCGATCACAGATCACTACCACCCGAGTTCGAATCTCGGCGTGGACATGTCTGAAGGGCGTTTCATCTTCGACTTCGCTTCATTATCGCTGGAGGTCGCTCGGCCCATTTAGCCTACCATGTGGCCGTAAAACATCAATCATCATCATCATCAACGAAAGCAATAAGGTCATTTTGTAAATTCTACCTTTTTTGTAACACTATTTTTATTAGTGGCTCCGGGGGGGGGGGAGGTGATCTGTGAGATAGGACTTCTACATTAGCCTGAAAGAAATTAGATAAAATGATTCGTTTTAATACTATAGCATTTATCCACGAGCTATATTAATTTCGACTCTTTTAAATTCAGTGATATATAAAACCGGATAATCCGAAGCCTTTCGAAATAGACCTATTTATTGAATTATACCTAAATATGTTAGCTATTTATGGTCCTATTTCATTCAACCATAAATTTGGCTCCTTATCGCCTAAAGCTCGATTATCTGTCTAGATCTCTCAGACCGATCGATGTTTAAGATGTCGACAGAAGGCTCTCTCCTTACACAAAATCGCCATTTTGTTTTGCGATTTTTAATTGTTTCTCATTGTTTGTTTG